>WUAM01000152.1:837834-867562 GCA_024336885.1 Actenoides hombroni
GGGAGGGCCGGGGCGGCGGCGGGCGGGGCCGTGGCCCGGCCCTGCCACGGCGGAGCGGGCCCGGCAGCCCCTCCCGGCCGCTGCGGGGACTGGTGGGGAGCGGGCCGTCCGTGTCCCTGTCGATCCGTCCCCTCGGCCCGGGGCTTCTCGACGGGGGCTTGGCTCGGCCCGGGCCGGGCCCCTGTAGCTGCCCCCGAGAAGGAGCTACCGCCCCGCTCCATGCAGCCGCCGTCCCGCCGCGCTCAGACTCCCCGGCTCCCCCTTTTGTGTTCATCGCCCCGGGGCTCGAGGGAGGGATCGAGCCGCAGCAGTTCGCTCGTTAATGAACTTTCATTAACAGTAGCAGTCGCGGGGAAGTTCTAATGCTCTGAAGTTTCACACTTAATCTCATAAATCTAATTTAAAAATCTCATTAAAAACAGTCTAAGGAAAGAATTTATCTTACAGTGACAGTTGCTGTGTGAGCAACATAACACTTGCTGAGGTGTAGAAGCGACAAGCCAAGAGGTTTTTACTAAATTTGCAAACATTGTGACTCAGGAGCTCCTGGAGTGTGAGGTGCTTCCAGCATCGCTGTGCTCTGCCTGGGTTTGAGGGCACCGATAGATTTGGAGCTGATGAAAGTGCTGCTTGAACAGGCAGAACTGCACCTTTAGGAGCTGGCTTGGGTGGCCTGGTTGTGAACGCATTGAACCTCTGTGTTCCTGGAGCATGCAGAGCTTTCTCTGATACACGAGTCCAAGCAGCTCTTAATCATTAACTCCGAAATAGGTGTGCTTTTCCTCCTGGAGCAATTAAGTGTCTGTGATAAGAGTACAGCTTTCACCTTTTGTATGTTAGAGTGTAATTAACCTTAATACGAATAGCCCTTGTGACGATGGGTGAGCTCTGGGCAGAGGCGCTTAACTGGTCATGCGTGCAAAGGTTCTTCACTGATCAAGGCCTAAACTTTCAGGGTTGGGTTTTTTTGTTTGGTTGGGGTCATTGTTTTATTTTTATTGTCCATAGAGATTTCAGGTCCTTCAACAAGACTTTGCCAGCATTGGTATTTTAAAATGCCAGCCACGTATATTCTTAATGGTTACCATCCTGCGGGTACGTGACCTGGCTTGAGTCAGGCTGTGGCTCTGTCAACGGAATTGTCCCAGTGGCCCCGCTGCGTGCAGGGGTACCCTGCACCCCTTGGGCCTCCCACCCCGTGCTCCTTGGGGTGGTCCGTCTGGGTGTCTGCTCCCAGAGCTGCCTCTTCCGCTGCCTGTGGCCGCTATCACCAGCACTGTGATCACCCTGTTTGGTTGCTGCCATCCTCATCCTTCAGCCCCTCGCTGTGGGGACTACGCTGTCAAATCGCACACCTGCACCTGTACCAGGCTTGGTTTAAAAACCAAAATGGAACAAAAAAACAACACCCAAACCCACTCTTTTAGTGGTTAACGCCCCACTGAATGCAAAGTTAATACAAGACTCTCTTTAACGTCTGGTACCTCAGAAGTGGGGCACAAAGAATAATCCCCTTACTCTGTGAACATCTTTATCTGAACAGCGCCAGAGCGATCTGCTGGGGTCCTGAAAACAACTCGCTATCTCATTTCTTATCACTAATACAGGGCAGTGCAGGGAGCTGAATTTATCCCAGAACCAGAGGCAAGGTCTGCGTCTCATTTTCAGGTTGTGTATCAGCACCTCTGATTGCTGTTAGGTGACTGCAGCAACCTTTGCTATGACTGTGTCACAGGCCGCAGCTGCCCTTGGAAGAGAGTGCAAGACCATCTGTAGCCATAGCCACTGCATCTGCTTCCTCATGTAGCTCTGATGGGACTGGCCCATCATCCTGAATATTCTGTCCTCAGAGCTGGAACCATCTTTACCTTTTTTGTGTGTGTGTCACAGCCATGTTGAGGCTTTTGTCTCTTGGACAGTAGAGCCATCAGCATCAGCTCAACCCTGAATTTTCTTGCTGTGATTAGTGAAAGGTGAGACCTGTAGCACTCTCAGCAAGTAGTGACTGGTCTAATGTGTGACCTTTAGGAGAAGGTAACTCAGGAAGTGATGAGAAGGATGCAGAACCATCAACATCATCTACTGTCAGCACCTCTCGTAGCTCCAGGTTTGAAGAAAAGAAGTCATGGTGTGGTGGAGGTGTGGGCTGAGCCTTGCTGGTGTGTGCCTGAGAGGAAAGTTGCCACCCTCCTGGCACAGAAACTGGTTGATAGCCCAGCACCAGAGCTGGTCCAGACATGGTGGCAAACCCCCACGTTACTAGCCTTTGGTGCCAGCACAGAGCTCCACTTGCCTGTTTCCCCTCAAGAGCAATGGTCTGAGTTTTAGGAGCCTTAGTTATGCCTGTAGCTAAAAGTTCTGTTTCATCAAGGGTCTGTAGCCTCTCTTGCTATCAATCTGATCAGATAAGGGATCTACTTTAAAGAGAAACTTGAAAAAGGTTTTGGTTATACCCTCTCCCTTTCCCCATACTAGAAGAAACCTGAGGTCATGAGGCTTTCAGTGTTAACACCACGGAATGCCTGATGCCTCAGTGGCCATCAGCTTCAGTCAGGCTCTAGATTTTACCCCGTTCAAGTCATGACCTATTGAAATAGCTGCAGAGCAAGGCTGAGGCTTTTTTCTGGGGTAGGAGCAGGGATATGTAGAGAACTTGCTGCTTTCTTAGTTCTTAGGGCAAAGGTTTTCCTGACGCTAGATCTGTTTTTTCCAGGGGGGAGGGCAGAGTAAGGGATTGGAGAAAATAAACCTCCTCCTCTTCTTGCATGGTTTACTTCATTAAATCATCAGCCATAAAGCTGACAGTGTACTTGCTGAGGTCTCATTCTGCGCTGGTGTGCTGGGGCAGCAGGGCACGGGAATGGGAACGGGAAGGGCTCCCGAGCGTGTCAGGAATCCCGCTCCTGTCACGAGGACACTGTAGGCTCTATGGAGCAGACGGTGGAATGCCCGTAGAGCCCGGTCCGCCAGCACTGCTGCTCCCCCAGCAGACTGCAGTGAAGGTGAGTGAGAGCTCTGCCCCTCGCCGAGTGGGTCACCCCCTGCGCTGGGCTGGGTGCTGAGCCCCCAGGTTCCTGTGGGAGCCGCAGTGCTGGGCTGGGTGCCCGAGCAGGGCACCGGCCAGAGCTGGGCGTCTGGCGGAGGAGATGGGCCTCGTTGCGGTGGGTGCAGAGTCCAGGAGCAGTGTGTCACCCCTCTGGCTTCTGTTGGGTTGGTGTCGGCTCCCCTCGAGATCCGGTGGGGGGGTAACTGGTGGGCTCGCTGTCAAACTGGTGCCTGGCAGCGTGGCTGTGGGACCTTGTCTGGCGCAGTTCTGCTCCAGCGCGTCCTCTGCGCACTTACCTGCTGCATCGCCGCCCTCTCCGGAATGCACTGGAGGCATGCTTTGTTTTTACCCTTATTTCCAAGGGCATTTCACAAGCAGCTGGATTGCTCTCTGCGTTTATTTCTTTTGCCTGTTGCCAACTCTCCCTCCGTTGTTCCTGGTGAGGCCAATGGCATTTGAGCACCAGGGGACAGGGAACTGACACCTGTGTGTGGCAGCGTGGGCTCCCGCGGTGTCCTGGCTGTGGGGGAAGGCACGCTCCAAAGAGGAGGGGATGCAGTAACGCTCCGTCTGGGGAATGCTGGAAATCACAGGAGAGTGTGAGAAACAGCAGTCGAGAGCGTCTCGTGTCCGTTTTCAGGAAGTACTTAGTAACGTGAGGTGTTCCCAACGTCCTCTTCTCAAGGTTGCACTTATTTACGTGGGAGAAATGCTTTCCGCCACTTTATAGTTGGGGAAAACCCAGTAAAGGGCAGGCGGTTGGCATTGATGTATGTGCAGCTGTGGTCAGCGGTGAACAGCTGTGTCCTTGGTGTGTGCTGGTCATGCGCACTGTGTATCCAGACTGTCCCCTCTGTGGGTGACAGCACTGCTATTGCAGGTGGCAGAGCACAACGTGCCCCTTTCCTGGCGTTTATAAAGCGAAGCTTGTCTCCCAGTAATCAGCTTCCGTGGTCACAGAGTAAATCGGAGCCAGGTTGCAAACCCAGAAGCCCTGGCTGCTGCTGGTGCTTCCTCTGTGTCCTCTTTCCCTGCCAAAGAGGTGTCACTTCTTCCTTTTCCCTCCTCCCAGAAAACTCGTGCACCTCTAAAACTGCTCTCTCTGTTACTGCAGGTCTTCTTGAGCTGAAAGGATGAAAATTTGCTATTGGAAAGTCACCATCGCCGTCCTAAGCTTTGTCCTACCTTCTGCAGTCCCAGTTGATGTCTTCGGGTGTACGAGCCTGCGGGGGTGCCCACTGTCCCCGTCCATGATTTAGACAGCAGCTTGGAGCATGCATCACTGTAAGGTTTATGTGGTTCCAGCGCTGGCAGTGACACTGTCCCTGTCCCTTGGTGCAAAGGGATTAGCTGCACACTAGAGCTGCCTGTCTCCCAGTCCCGGATCCCCTCCCAGCCCAGGGTCTCTTCCTGCTCCCTCCTTCTGTGCCAGGCAGTGTCCCTGTGCTCACCCACACCAGATCGGTCCTTGCCCTCTCCGCCATCACCTGCTTGCAGCCGGACCCTGGCTCGCCCTGCCTCTGACCTTCTCTATCCCTGTTTGCACGCTGTGATTCCAGAGCGGGATGGTCGGCCACCAAAGCTGCAATGTCGTCCCTGACGACCTCCAGTGAGGGAGAGAGCTCCACCCCCAGGTTTGTTGTTGGTTCCAGGGATGATGAGACAGACTTTCTGGGATCAAACATGAAGATGGACGAAACCGATTTCTTTGAAGACGATGAAGAGGAGGAGTCGGTAAGGATGTCCCGACGTTCTGTGCTGGAGCATCTGTGCAGAATTCCTGGGTCTCAGCCAGGGTCTGTGTGGTTACTGCTGCAGCCGCAGGCAGTTGGGACTCCAGGGGACGTGGCACCAGGCTGTGTGGCACTGCCCTGGGGACAGCAGTGCTGTCCTGCTGCCACTCGCTGCCTTCTGCTGCAGTGAATCTCAGCCTTTTCAGTGCAGGGCTTTTTCAGGTACAACAGTGGATTTCTTTGTCCCAGCAATTTAACCCTGACATGCCTGAAAACCTTTCTGTTTCACCAGTAAAATTTTTGAGGAAAACTCTGGGAATTGTGAGAAGGATAGAGGTGTGTCTGCAGAAAGGAAGCATTTGTTCTTTTCTGTAACCCCCAGGAACAGGATGCAGGAAGGAGAATGATCTCCAGCTCCTGACTGCTTTTTTCCCCTACTCAGTGTTCTATTAAATATCACATTTGCTGTTCTGCACGGGGGACTCGGGTGCTGCAGGGACGTTGCTGCTGGCTGTGTGGGTTGCTGGGACCTTTTGCCAGTGCAGTGGTCATTTCTATTGCCTCTGTACCCTGGGGTTCTGCTGCAGGTGTTGTTGACCTAAGAGTCCACGTGGGTTTCCTTCAAATCCACGCAGTGTCCTGTGCACTGATGGTCAATCAGGAGCTATTTCTCAGGTGTGGTGAAGGATTTGGAAACCCTTTCACTTCCCAAATGTTGGTTTTGTGCTGGAACTTTGCCTTTGCAAGTCAGTGCAGCAACTTCTAAAGTCCCAGCTTACAGTTTGAAGCCACAGTTGTGCTGGGTAACCTGCAGTCTTGTGTGTATTAATCTGTCAGGAAAACATCCAGTCTGGTGTTTCTAAACAGCAACAGAAGGGCACCACAGAGTTCCTCTGTTACAGTTACCAACACGTTTTGAACGCACACCTTCTCTCTTGACTTACTCAACTTTGTCCCACTATATCTTGTTGTACCTTTGTCAGGTACGTGGAAAAGCACTTGGTACTCTTTCTCTTCTACTCACAGCTACTTACTGTTGTAACCGCCCCTTCGTTTTCTCTCAGATAAGACAAACAGCCTGAGCTCCTGGACTTTTTTGCTATAAAACATTTGTGGCTCTTCTCTGAGCCTGCCTAAGTCCACCAACTCTCTATGGGCCAGAGAACATGATGTGGGATTCCAGTCCCTGCTGCTTGTTCAGGTGCCAGATATTTTACTTCTGACCTTAGCATTGGAGCCCAGAGGAGGTACATACTACCTGGCAAAGAAGCAGTTGTTTTGGGCTGCTCCTCAAAGATGTCCCTCAGGGGACTCTACTGGGAGATGGGAGTGTGTGTGTTTTCAAGTCCAGCAAGAGCCGTGGGTGCCTAAGGTGGGAAGGAAATTCCTTGTTCTGTATTGCTGCATTTCTACGCTGTTAACAGTTTAAATTCAGCAAAGCAGTTGACCCTGTACTGAACTGATCTCTGTCTTCCCTTAGCCACCTGAACGGCAGATTGTGGTAGGAATCTGTGCCATGACCAAAAAGTCTAAGTCAAAGCCCATGACGCAGATTCTGGAGCGTCTGTGCAAGTTTGAGTATATCACGGTGGTGATAATGGGAGAAGATGTTATTCTGAATGAACCGGTGGAGAACTGGCCCTCCTGTGACTGTCTAATATCGTTCCACTCCAAGGGTAAGAAGCCTGTGGCAGTCCTTAGCCTACTGGAGATCCAGGGAAGGGACCTTCCTCTCATTCTCCCCCCACCCTCTCCTGTATTTCAGGGTTCCCTCTGGATAAAGCGGTTGCTTATGCCAAGCTGTGCAAGCCATTTCTGATTAATGACCTCGATATGCAGTATTATATCCAGGACAGGTAGGTGTCTGATCCACTAAAGCCCCTTCCCTCTTCCTTTGTCTGATTCCTCTCCTCACCATGCTGTACAAACTTTGTCTTCCTGGCCACAAGCAAATAAGTGAGATGGGGAGGAAGGGGACCTTTGCAGTGGTTTTAGGGGTTGTTTCTCCTAAACATGGAAGGGAATAGATTTGAGGGTAAAACCACTGACACTTGACATGTTTCATTTTCTGGTGCAAATGTCTTGTAAGGAAAGGGTAGAGGAAGTAGGAAGTAGAAGAAATCTCACAGCACAAGACTGCCATGACTAAAACATGAAGACTAGTCTCTGAGTAGGAGAGCCAAGTAGTGAGATGGGGACAGGAATTGGGAGCAAGGCCAGGTCAGGTTCTGAGGAGGGTACGTTGGTCAGACACTTCAAGAGGCTTCTCAGTCAGCTCCTGGAGAGGCCACCAGCAGTTACGTACGCCAGTGCGAACAGCCAGACCCAAAGCCCTCTGCCATGTCTTTGGGTTTTGAGCGGTGTTCCCGTGGGTGCTGACAGGCACCCCAAGGTGTAACTCTGGGGGAAGAATGGCAGTTTCCTTGCTGACACAGGATGAGAAGAGGTTCTGCTGCATCTGCTTGGCCTGGGCGTTGGGCAGCTTAGTGTGACAGGGCAGCCCTGGAGAGGGCGGATCTGGGCGGGTGGCATGTGCTAGGTGTGTTGCTGTGGATTGTGCATGTGCTCGTAAATCAGCATCCACGTTTAGGCCAGGTAGAGATTTTCTCTGGGACACCTGTGTCTGGAGTAGGACTGGACGTGCCCCATAGGTCTTACTGGAGAGTGTGTGCTCAGAAGTATTTATACTCTGTCCTGAGTCTTTTTTTGTGTTCATTTGACTTTGTCAGTGGGAGCAAAGCCTTTTCTCCTGGTGTGTACTAAAGACCTAGTCTCTTCTGACACTGCTTCTGTCCTCTGCAGGCGTGAAGTGTATCGGATCCTTCAGGAAGAGGGAATAGACTTGCCCCGCTACGCTGTTCTCAATCGAGACCCTGATAGACCAGAAGGTCGGTGTCCAGGCTCTCCTGAAAGCCATTTGCACATACTGTTCTGCTTAAGATACTCTGCAGAGAACAGAAACTGACAAGCAGCTTGAAGAGGCCCGATTTACAAGTCTGTTGGTTTTTGTGGGCAAAAGTCCCAACACCAAAGCTGGCTGGCGGGCCAGGACTGAAGGCTCTGCACTAGGGCTGTCCACCCCTTCCTAACATACTGCTGCTGTGCTTTGTCTTCAGAGTGCAACTTGGTGGAAGGAGAGGACCACGTGGAGGTAAATGGAGCTGTTTTCCCAAAGCCATTTGTGGAGAAGCCAGTCAGTGCTGAAGACCATAATGTGTATATTTACTACCCGACATCAGCAGGCGGGGGCAGCCAGCGGCTCTTCCGGAAGGTGAGGAGCGGGACTGCACTTTTGGTGTAGGAACCAACAGATCTCTGGCTCTGAGACCCATGTGGCTTCAGAAGGGAGTGTTTGGGCAGGTGAAGGGGGAAGGAAGGTTTTGTCGTGGGGAAATCCAGACCTTCTTAGAATTTCTAGTTCAACCCATCTACCTGGGAATTGCAGGACGTATTTCAGGGGTAGTGCTGACCTCACCTTTTCTATCCTCTCTTTGACCCGTGTCCTGTCTGGCAGTCATGGACAACTGTGCCCCTGCTTGAATTGCTTGCTGTTTTTTCCAGATCACTTCAGTTTATCAAGATGATTTTTTTTTTTTAACTTATGTTCCCGTCCTCTAACATCATTGTTGCCCTTCTCAGCCTAGTGTAGCTTGCAAATGTGATAAATGCAGTATTTGTTCCTAGATTCCACAGGGAATCTGCCCTTACTCACTTCTTCTGCTTTGCCAGCAAACAGTTAATAGCTGTGATGTATCTTCTTTCCAATCAGTTACATATCTGCCATTAATAATCTTAAAGTGATTGTTTCCTTAGCTACCATATAGGCAGGCTGTATCCAAATCCTTACTGAAAAATGAAAACAACATCATCCTCTGTCCGTAAGACCAGTCAGCTGCCCTAGAAGGAAGTTAAATTGATGTGATTATCACCTGTCATTGTTTCTTCTCATTTGCTCATTAGCTTGGCTCCTTACTTTCTGGGTCTTTCTCCACTGGTTTTTGTTTCATCTCCGTGTAGAGACTGGAACCAGTCTCCTGGTCTGTAATAGCTTTTCCCCGCTTTAAAGCCTGGAGAAGGATGTAGCTACTGCCTGTGCCCTGGAGTCTCTTTTGTTCTCCATACATAAGCATGCTGTGGTAGCTGGGGGTTCAGAGAGGTGTTCTGCTAATTTTCTACATATGGGGTGAAACTCCTGACTTTTATTCTTCCATCTTAAGAAAGGGAGACCACTGCTTTTCCCTGAGGTGTTTACTCTGTGCTTCCAGATTGGCAGCCGGAGCAGCGTGTACTCCCCAGAGAGCAGTGTGAGGAAGACGGGCTCTTACATTTACGAGGAGTTCATGCCTACAGATGGCACTGATGTAAAGGTAAGAAGCCTGGGATAGCTCCTTCCTTCTCCAGACCTGGCATAGCTGGAGGCTGGGCAGTCCTGCCCAGGCCTACTTAGATCCTGGAGTGTTTGTTTAGCTGTGAGGTGCTGGGTGTGCAGCTTGGACCCTAAAGCGGAGAGCGGATGTTCTGTGGGTCATAGCAGGAGGAATGCACAAGACCATCTGATCTCCTCTCTGTGTCTGCAGTAGAAATGCCTCCTGGCATCTGCAGTCAGCCTGCGTGGTTGTATCCGGTGTAACTGCTTCTGTTCCCAGGTGTACACTGTTGGGCCAGACTATGCCCACGCAGAGGCTCGCAAATCTCCTGCCTTGGATGGCAAGGTTGAACGGGACAGCGAGGGGAAGGAGATCCGTTACCCGGTCATGCTCACTGCCATGGAGAAACTAGTTGCCCGGAAAGTCTGTGTAGCCTTTAAGGTCAGTGTTCTCTCTCCTGTGCCATCCGGATATTCCACAAGTGTCTGATTTGAATCTTGGTCATTGTTAAAGCTTGAGCTATGTTACCCCAATGTGTCCCTGGTGTGGAATCTTCCATGCCTGATGCCAGTTGCCATCTCTTGCTGGCTAGGTACAGCTGGTCCTTCTGGCCATAGCAGTTTGCTGGTCAGACATGACTGGGAAGGCAGGAGGGCCTGCAGCAAATGCCTCTGTGCCGGCAGGTCGCTGGTGTCCAGCGTACATCTGAGCATTTCCTATCAGATTCTGACTATGTTTCTGTCCATCTGACCTGCACTTGTCCCACCTTTACTGTTTCCTGGTTGTGTTTGTACAGAAAGCTTGGTCATCTTTTCTTCTGTTTGTTGGTTTTTTATTATTGTTGTTATTTTGTTTTTCTATTTTTTATACAAGTTTGGTGCACATTTGTCTTCTATTTTACAGGTCAATGTGTGAGTCTAGGAGCGGTTGCATAACATGTTCAGCAATGTCAGCAGAAGCAGCACTTGGCCACTTGCTCCTGTGGCTGCTGCAATCTGCAGCCCGTGCAGTTGTGGGCTTGTTCTACCTTGTAGCGTTTTCCACGCAGTGATGGATAGTGTCTTTGCCTGCACCTCTTATTGCCTCTGCTTGTCAGTCTGGTTTGAAACAGCTGGATGTAGAGGGAAGAGCAGAACTAGGAGCTGTTCTGTCTTAAGGCTTTAGAGCTCTGGGCAGTACGGGGGTGGCTTAATGCAGGGGCTCGTGGCTTGGGCCTTTGATACAGCTGTGAAGGTGTACAGGTTCCTCTGCAGGGCCTGTCACTGCTGGCTGATGGCTGTGTTCCCACACTTCTCCGAGGCTGGTGAGGTTGGCCTCGAATGGAGGATGGCTGCAGCACCAGTGGGGCTGAGCTGGGCAGCATGCGCCCAGCTCCATGTGTGCCCTGCTTGGTCCCCTCTGTGCTCCCTCGCAGCGAGCCCAAGTCCTGTGTCCTCTGCTTCCTCACGCAGCAAACAGTGTGTGGGTTCGACCTCCTGCGGGCAAATGGCCACTCTTTTGTTTGTGACGTGAACGGCTTCAGTTTTGTGAAGAACTCTATGAAGTATTACGACGACTGTGCCAAAATCCTTGGGTATGTGAAATTCAAGTTTTGATAGTGGGTAAGGTAATGCATAGCAAAGTAAAATGACTGTGGAATCCTCATCAGTATGTCAGAGAAGCCTGTGGGTGAGTCATATGAGGACGTTGTTCACTGGGTGAAAGCTTGGCTCCGGGAGGAATGGGTTAATTATTTTTAGCCCCTGGAGCTCCTGCCTGCATTGGCATTAGCTGTCTTCATCCACGACTAGGTGTGTCTTGTAGGATGCTAAGCCCACCTGCAGTATTAGTGATGTGAGGGAAACTGGTGTCCCTTTGGGGTGCCCCACCTAGTCCACGGTGTGATAGACATCTCTGCAAGGAAGGTGAGGAGAAGTCGCGTGTCTCTCTTTAAATTTTTCAGCTGTACTGCTAAGGAGGAGGTGGAGGACCAAGACAGTGGAGTCTTTTGTGAGTTTTGTATTCTGATTTCTTCCAGAAATATAATCATGCGGGAATTGGCTCCCCAGTTTCATATTCCCTGGTCCATCCCAACAGAGGCAGAAGACATTCCCATTGTCCCCACAACTTCGGGCACCATGTGAGTACCTGCCATTTTCTCAAAAGATGAGGGACAAAGTGCAAACCCTGTCCAAGTGATAGACATCACCCAGCAGCATGGTGTTTTCCAGCTGCTGTGTTGGTTGCAAGCCTGAAATGCGCATGGAAGAGCTTAGCCATGCACACAAAAGGGGTGACAGGTAGCTTTCAGAAGGACCAAATTCTTGATGAGCACAGGACACAGATAAGGGCATTGCTGTCACTGGCTCACTGTTCAGTAGACTGCTACTCAGAGACAATGTATGTTGAGCTGCCAGTGAAGTGGATGGAAAACATATAGCTGAAGTATTGATGTTGCCTGTACATGTGACAAACCCATGTTAAATGTGTTGGCCTTACTGGTTTTCCACCACATAAGGCTAAAAGGCCAAAGGCAAAAGTTTCTTTGTGATCCTCAGCACACCTGTGCACTGTATGAAGTGAACAAAGTAGGTGCTACAGAAAAGGTGGGTTGAGAGTCTGTGTTCATCCTTCTTTGTCATCACTGGGAACAAGTTGGCAAACACAAGCACTGCACAGCCCACAGGACTGCTGGCTTCAGAAACACCTTGGGACAATGGTAGAACCAATCCTCATTTCTCTGGGATCCTATAAGAGATAGGTCGATATTGTAGTATCTGAAACAGCAAAGTCATGTAGCTCTTCTTAAATAAACCAGTGTAACCCCTGGCTGGTTGCTGTGGGGTCTTTCCACCTTCAGGCCTTACTGCATAAAGGCAGGGTCCCAGCTGTATAACCGTTCTTCTGAACCAAGCTGTTTTTAACTGGGTCTTTTGAAGTGGTCCTATGAGCATTATACAAGTTGGGCATGAAAACAAGCTTGGCACAATTCAAAATGCTGTTTCTGTAGATTCTGTAAGATCCAGCCTGGTCCTTTCTGCTGCAGATGTGGGCATTTATTGTACAGTGGTGCTTTCCCCTGGTAGGAAACCAGCTGACCTGGGAGTGTCTTTGGTACTTTGAGTGCTTTTACAGCCTGATTTAGTCTGGGAGAAGCTCTGCCACTGAGGAGGAGAGCAGTTGTCAAAAGGATAGAATGGAAAGAACAAATGGGAAACTACTTTCTGGTGACAGTTCTTGAGTCTAGGGGCACATTTGTCAGGTGTGTCTTGTGTTTCCTCAGGATGGAGCTTCGCTGTGTTATTGCAGTCATCCGGCATGGAGATCGCACCCCAAAGCAGAAGATGAAGATGGAAGTGAAGCATCCCCGGTAAGAGTCAAGGCAAGAAGATGCTGTGCTGCTGGGAAGTGAGGAGGGCCCGTCCTCTGCATCAAGGAGGAGCAGAAAGGCTGAGTGCATGGGAGGCAGTGCTTTTTCCTGGCTCCATGTGAGCAAATGCTTTCTGCCTGGTTGAGGGAGACCCTTTCCCCATAGGGATGCTGGCACCTTCTGTGTGAACACTGGGAAAAGAGTGAAGGTCTGCTAGGTGCTGTACAGGAAGTGCCCCACTCAATGGGAAGCTCATGGCTGCTTCCTTCTTGTGCCTGCAGCTGGAAACACTTGTTTTTTTCAGAGTTACTGAAGCACAGGAAGGAGCCAGTGGGCCTGCTGGTTCTCCCTGAAGAAGAGAAAGTGAATGCAGATGTAGGGATGACAGTTCTTGTAGCACTGAAACAGCAGAAAATGGTTCTTTGTTGTCTGTTCAGGTTCTTTGAATTATTTGAGAAATATGATGGCTACAAGACAGGGAAGTTGAAGCTGAAGAAACCTGAGCAGCTACAGGTGAGGGGGGCCTTTCAGTGGCTGCTGTGTGGGATGTGCAGGTCATATGGATCCCAGCATAAGGCAATTATTTGGGAGGATGGAAACCCTCAAAAGGGCAACAGTCTGTTGGAAACACTCCCTTTCTCATCCCCCACTCCATGCTTGCTCAGCTGCTGATAATGTGAGAGCAGAATGGAAACTGTTCCCGGCTGATGCGGAGACAGTAGGATGGGTATCACCCGATGCAGCTTGCCCATCTGTGGTTGTTGCCTCTGGTGAAAGATGGGTCCAGGCCTAGGGAGTGGGGTAGTTGGAGGCACCTGTTTGGTTCTGGATGGGGCTGGAGCACAGGGGCGGGGTGAAGCAAAATGTAGTGTGAAAGTTTGTCCTGCCTGAGTGGTGTCTTATGAAATGATGTGTCTGTGATGAGTGTCTGTGTGGACCTGATGCTGTGTGAAGCCATCTGGAGGCCTTGCAAGAATACAGTGGTGAGTAGGAGGCAGAATTGCTGGATGGTTGAGACTGTCTCCTCTCCAACAGGAAGTGCTGGACATTGCACGGCAGCTGGTGGTGGACCTGGGAACACACAGCGACTGTGAGATTGAGGAGAGGAAATCCAAACTGGAACAGCTGAAGAGCGTCTTGGAGATGTAAGGGCTCGTTTCTCAGGGTGCTGTGAGTTTGTCTCAAAGCTGCAGGTCAGGATGTGATGTAGAAACAAGCTGTGCTGTGATGTCCTGGCCAGCTGGCTCCCCACAGGTCAGGGTCTCCTCCATCCCCTGTTAGCAGCTGTACATGAAGGTGCCATGCTCTTAATGTTTCCTCCTTAGCATCAGAACCACTGCTGATTGTTTTTCCAGGGGGGTCTGGGTTTTGGCTAAACAGCTTGAGACAAAACTGGGCTTTCTTTGCTGCGGGAGGGGAACTGGAATCCTGTAGGGACCACATTGGTATGAAGCGTTTTGATGAATTTGGAGCAAATCTTGTTTTAAATAAGGTTGTCCTGGTGCCAGAGGTTTGACAAAAAGGAGCTTGAAAAACATCAAAAGATGTTTGTGTTCCTGTAGGTTTCGTACAGCTGAAAGAAAAGACAGTATGGTGGTTTTAGCATCTCAGAAACAAGAAGGGTTCTCTCAGAGCTACAGCTCGCTGTGGCATACGTGGGCAGTGTCAGTGTTTGAGCCGTGTCTGTGGAGCAGAGAGGGTGAATTTTTGCTGTGATTCCTTCCCCTGCTCTTTCAGCTCATTAAGATGTGGTTATCCTCAGAGCGGCTGGCAGATTGGAGTGTTCTGTGATCTCATTAATTCACTTGTTAAAGATGTAGATATACATTAAGTAAGGCTGATTAAAGCCCCAGCGGGGTGTGAGAGCACAGAGCGCTACAAGCCAAAGAGCTGGCAAGTAAGTGTATCTTGGAATTTCATCTGAGGGAGTGGTTTGGCTGTTCTGGGGATGCGTGCCAGGTCACAGGAGATGGCAGAAACGTTCCTGTTCTGTGGCAGCTGGTGCTGCAGCAGAAAGTCTCTTGCCTGTACTGTATTTTTGATGTGTGCTGCCTGGGGACCTCTGGGCAAAGGGTGAGTGGAGTTGATTTGTTTAAATCCCCCCCCCCTTGTGACAGGTATGGACATTTTTCTGGCATTAACCGTAAGGTGCAGTTGACTTATCTGCCTCATGGACATCCCAAAGCTGCAAGTGAAGATGAAGGTAAAGAAATGATGTTGCTGCCATTATCTTCAAGCCTGGTGTTCAAGAGTGTCTGCTACTATCCCACCTCTATAGGCCTCTGGATGCGTGAGAAAAATGAGTGACTCACATTTTATCTTTGCTCATATCATAGGAAGGGTTGGGGTGGTGCAGAATGTAGTGTACCGGTGTACCCCAGATGGTGCCACAGGGCTTCTGCTTCCAATTTCATCAATGTCAGCCTATTCCTTCAGAAAGTAGTGACCCTTAATTTTGTACTTGCTGGTTTGGTTCTGGGGCATTTGGGGTCAGACTTGTGTTGAGAACACTCTGCAAGATGCTGATGACAATCTCTTCTTCCGCCCCTCCTCTCCCCCTGCAAACTCAGCTTTGAGATCTGATGTAGTGAGTACCTGTTTGTCTCCTAGAAGCTCGACGAGAGTTTTCTCCATCCCTCCTCCTGGTGCTTAAGTGGGGTGGAGAGCTGACACCAGCAGGAAGAGTCCAGGCAGAAGAGCTGGGGAGAGCCTTTCGCTGCATGTACCCAGGGGGCCAAGGTAAGCCTTGCCCATGTGTCTCCTGTCCCAACCTGTGGCTGGGACAGGCTGCCCTGCCCAGGTGACCCATCACCAGTGTGAGGGATGCTCAGGCATCTGTGGGCTTCTGCTGCCTATTTGACTTAGGTTATCACTGCTTTTGTTCTTTTGAGTTCACTCAGTGAGGATAAAGCTGGCTAGAGATGTCTGCCATGGTGGTTGAGCTTTAGTGTTCTTTCAACTGACGAGCCAGTATTCAAAATAGAGAAGCTGAGTATACTGCCAGTGTCAGAGCATTAATTTTGAGTTTGTTCTCTGTTCCAGGTGATTATGCTGGTTTCCCTGGATGTGGCTTGCTCAGGCTGCACAGCACCTACCGTCATGATCTCAAGATCTACGCCTCAGACGAGGGACGAGTTCAGATGACAGCAGCAGCCTTTGCAAAGGTGCCTCCTCTCTTTTGGGCATCTCTTAGTTTTGCTACATTAGTCCTAAAACATGGCAGTTCTAAAGGAAGACCTCTGGTGATGAGGAAGGAGCTGTCCTAAGGGATTCCCCCTCTCTGGGAGACTGGTGGTGCACTATGCTACTACAAGTGTGTGGCCGATACTGGAAGCCCAGCGTAGCTGCTCGTGTGTGTTACCTTTAGTATCCTGTCCAGGACGGGACTCTGACCAGAGAAGGAGTTAGTGATGGGGTATTGCTGGTCTTTGATGTTAGAGCACATCGAGCCTGTTGCTGAGGATTAATTGCCTACAAAACTAGTGTTTTTTGGATGGCTGCCCAGCCGGAGGAGTCATTCCTTGACTGCTGGATTCAAAAGGGGAACGAATCTTTTTGGTGCAGTGGGGGGAGTTGGGGAGGAGACAGGTTTACCTGCAGTTAAAGCTTGAGCCAAGGGGAATCTGGTGGTGACCTTAGCTGTTCTTCAGAGCCTCTGCTGTATCAACATTGTCCAGCAAACAGAGTTGGCTGTTGAACAGTTGCCCAGACAAATCTGGGGCTGCTGCAGGCAGAGCTGGTCCCTTGCCTCAAAGGCTCTAGTGGCATGCCAGAGTCACTGGTGGCTGTAGGTGCTGCTGCTGTAAAACTGCTCTTCACGGGCAGTTGAGACTTTCCTCAAGTTGACTGAAGGCTGGCCATGACACAATCAGAAATGTTTGTTGCTTGGGTTGCACATAGCTGAAATTTTGTCCTGTGTTGCTTTAGGGTCTGCTGGCCCTGGAAGGGGAGCTGACCCCCATCCTGGTGCAAATGGTGAAAAGTGCCAATATGAACGGTCTCCTGGACAGTGACAGTGACTCCCTAAGCAGCTGCCAACACAGAGTGAAGGCACGGCTGCATGAAATCATGCAGAAGGATGCGGCGTTTTCTGAAGAGGATTATGAAAAGGTAAAGCACCTACATGGCTTTATTTCTTCCTGTGTCTGGAAGGAGAATAACATTGCTCCAGTGGTTTGATGTAAAGCCTGCTGGTACGTGAGCAGCCATTTGGTTAGTCTGAGATCAATTCTGGTCAAAATTACAGGATATAAACAGAATTTAGGAAGGGAAAGGGCAGGCTGATAGCCCCGACCTTCTCCAAGTGAAAATCCTCAGTGTTGCTCCACAGTCCCGTTCAAGAATCATCATGGAATGTACCTTCCTCTCCCTTTAGAAGTCTCAGTGCATTTTATTCTCATGAGTTCTCATGGTTTACTACACGCTCCCCAGAACAATCCCAGTAGCTGTGGACAGGGAGTATGCCTGGTCAGATTCTATATCCATACTCTGTGCACGTGTGAACAGATCCTTTGGATGCAAACCCTTTTGTGGTCCTGCCAGTGTCTGATAACTGCAGAGCAGAGAGCATGGGCTACCTCCAGCACAGAAACCAATAAAAGCACTATAGCTGCCTCTCCAACAAGTCCCCAAAACACTCTTTTTCCCAGACTGAGATCTGATTACCGGACTGAAATCCATTACCATTAAGGAACGTATTTATTACCTCAAAGAACTACTTAAAACTTCCGTGAAGCCCTTCTGCTCAAGCACAGAAGCAAAGTGAGACAAGAGTGGATATTGTAGGTGGAGGAAGGTCTGATCTGATCTGATCTGATCTGATCTGATCTGATAGGAGCTGCTGTCTGCTCCCTCTGAGTTTGGTTCTGAGAAAGTTTGTAAAGCATTCCTAACTACCCTTAGGAGTCGGCCAGTTTATTATGCTTAGTGGGGAGCCCCACTTCTGTACCTAATCAAAGGCAGTACCGCTGCGAAAGGCAGACATTTTGTGTTCCCAGTTTGTAAAGATGCTAACTAATCTCCACTGTTGTCTTCTCTCAGTTAGCACCTACAGGCAGTGCTTCCCTGCTCAACTCCATGACATTTATCCAGAACCCAGTAGAGGTCTGTAACCAAGTGTTCACCCTGATTGAGAATCTCACCTCCCAGATACAAAAACGGCTGGAAGACCCAAAATCTGCAGGTGAGCCTGACAACTGGAAAGTGTCTGGGGCAGATGCCTTTATTGTTGTCTTCAGAGCAACCAAACACCACTGTGCTTTACATCTGTTTCTGATAATTCTAAAGTGACATTGTGTATGTGCTGTTGATGTAGAAGGCTCCTATTCCACTTTCCACTACCGTTAAAGAAATTATGTGTGTCTTGGGTTTCGAGTGAGTGTAAACAGCAGCAGTACAGACTGGAGAGGTGTGCCTGAATTTTTTTTCAAGCATTTCCTGGAGAGGGGCCTCAGGACTATAAACAGCAAGTTTTTCAGCCATGATTTGCTCATCCCTAAGAACTTTCCTAATAACGTTGCAGAGGTTTTCAGAAGGCATCTCTGGCACATTTAACAGGATTTATGGCAGACATAAGCCAACAAGCATGCAGTTTCACTTTTCTCAGTTATTTTGGAAGTAGCATATTGCTGCAGGTTAAAACTCTGTGCAACAGGTCCAGTGGCTTTTCCAGTCTAAGACTCCTGTGGGTGACAATAATCAGAGCCCTTCTGTGCTCAAAATCTATGCAGAAGTAGTCAGGATGCGAATGTGGTTTGGTGCTCTCTGCTGTCTAGACCTGCAGCTGTACCACAGTGAGACTTTAGAACTGATGCTGCAACGCTGGAGTAAGCTGGAGCGAGACTTCCGCATGAAGAATGGGCGTTACGACATCAGCAAGATCCCTGACATCTACGACTGCATCAAGTATGATGTACAGCACAACTGTGCTCTGAAGCTGGAAGGCACAGCTGAACTCTTCAAACTCTCCAAAGCCCTGGCAGATGTGATCATACCCCAGGTAGAGCCTGTCCTCCTATGTGACCATGTCTGTGGTGGCAGTTTGTGAGCCCTTTCCCAGTCTGATTTTTCTCCTTTCCCTTGCACTAATATTAACTCTTCAGGCAGCATACCACAGGCATTTCTCAGATATATCTCTTAGTGTTTGTACAAGACCAAAGCCATCTATGACTTAAGATGTGGCAGGGCTGCCTTCCCGGAGGACCAGAACAGCCAAGAGCTGGCAGCAGCCTTTCCGTGCTGCTTGCCGTGCCGTACAGTGCAGCGTCAAGCTGAGCACCTGCGCCACAGCAGCGTCCCGCTCTCCACGCACAAAGGTGGACAGGAGAAGAGAGGCTTCTGAGTTAAAAGTGAAGGCTTGCTCTGGCACATTTGTTGTTCTTGTTTGCAGAGTTGAGTTGCATCTCACAAAGTTTAGGGCTGTGCCCATGGGAGGGGACAGGAGGGCCACATGCAGTGGATCTCTCTATTCCCCATTGCTCTGTCCCACTGCTGGCAGAAATGCTTCCTTTATATGGGAAGAGCTCCTGCCAGCAAGGTCCAATTGCACATGTGCCCATGAAGAGCAGAAGTGGTCTTCTAAACTTCTTCAGAGTGTCACCAGTGAGATGCAGTTTGGCTATTTCCAGCATAGCACTTCGAGTTTTATCTGTGGAAATAGCAACTGTTGCATTGATGCTCCTGCCAGGTCAGGGTATTAGTTTGATTGGCATGAGAAGAGGTTCCCTGATGGTACTTGCACCTCTCAGCTGTTGGAAGAATACTCTCTAGAAAGATTGGGGTTCTTGGGGGGGCTCTCTGTTCTCTGTTACCCTCTACAGTAAGTGGGGAAAAAAAACCAAACAGAAGTGTGCTGAGTGACATTTCCCTTTCTGTCCTTGCTTAACTGTAGTGATGCTTGCTGACAGGACAGTTGAAGTCTGGCTTTCTTTCATGTGAGGGTGTGACAAAGAACTAGGGCTCAAGGGTATCTGTTGTTTTGTTCCTGCAGGAATATGGGATTAATAAGGAGGAGAAACTGGAGATTGCTATTGGCTTTTGTCTTCCTCTCATCAAAAAGATCCAGTTGGACCTACAGAGAACCCACGAAGATGAGTCTGTCAACAAACTACATCCCTTGTAAGGATTGTGCTGCATGCTGATGCCGGTGGGGAGGGCAGGTCTGGAGCAGTGTGTGGGAACCACGCCAGAAGAGTGTAACTGGTGTGGGAGGAGGCACTGAGCATCCACTGAAGGACACACCAAGAGAAAGTCATTCTGGTGCTCCTAGAACTGGAAGGGAAAGGGAAAGGCACACTGAGACTGCTGAGCGGCAGCACGGTACCACAGAAGCTTAAACTCATTGTGGTTGGATGGTGGTGCCTTCATCCCTGTCTCTGCAAGGGGCAAGTGCTGGTGTGATGAGGCCACCTCTGCCCACCATGTGTCTCCATGAGGATATCACAAAACTTGCTGCTTCTGTGCCCGGTGCTCTCCCTCTTTGTTCTGTTCCTGCTGCTCTCTGACGTCTCCCAGCGTGGGGTTATCTTGCTTGGCTAAGTGTGTGGAAATGCTGCTCTGTGTAGATGGCATTGACTGGCAGGCTGTGAGTAATGCTGTGCTGGTTTTGGTTTAAGGTACTCAAGAGGAGTTCTGTCACCAGGTCGCCATGTTCGGACACGGCTCTACTTCACCAGTGAGAGCCATGTGCACTCTCTGCTCAGCATCTTCCGCTATGGAGGGCTCCTGGATGTAAGTGTCCCAGCAGTGGCCACAGAGTAAACCTCTCTGCTTTTTCTCAGTGGCCCTTTCCAAGGTGGACAGTGTACGTTTGTAGGTTGCCCCTCTAGCCAGCTCCCCCAGTAATGATGTCATCAGTGGTGTTTGGCCAGCTCCATCTCTGCTGTGTTTGCATGCTGCAGCTTCCTGCCTTCCTGGCATGCAGGAGGATTGCTCTTCCCCCCCAGACACTGTCTGCCTTGCTTCTACAGAGGCGTTTTCTCCAGGAGCTGTCCCACTGGTTTCAGATGAGTAGACCTGTGTAGGGGGACAGGAGGATGAAGCAGTGGGAATGAGGGAATTTCTCTCTTCCTGCTTCCTTCAACCCTTTATTTCAAGATCTTGGCCCTGTTACTTAGCGGCTGTGAATTCTAAGTCAAGAAAATTGCTTTGATTACAGGGGAAGTGACTGGAGGTTGCAAATGCATTGGGGTTGCTCTCTACCAGAGGGACAGGTGACACATTTTTAAGGGACTTACTTGTCCAGCCCAACCTTCACTTGCTCTTATAACCTGCTTCCTGAAGGAACTGGCCTGCAGACCCTAAGAAAAGCTCTGCTTTAGGCTCCTCAAGAGGCCCTCTGATATATCTTCCCATTTTTAACCATGGTGTTCTGCAGTGGGCTTGCTTAGCAGACGTGATTTCTGCCATCTGTGGAAGCTCAGTGCATCTGTAGGCAGTGATCACGCAAGTACCTATGAATTACTCACTGAATAAGGTGCTACTTTTTTCCCCAACTTGAATGTGAGAGGATGCTGTGTTGCCAGCACAGGGATATTAGGCTGCATCGGGGTTCATTTGTACCCATGGGGCTCATTTCACATCCATCAAGGTGGTGAGATGCTCCACAGCACACAGAGTGTGGCCATTCCCCAGCAGTGCTGGGAAGCGGTGAGGGGTGGGCTGCCCTGCCTCGTGGAGGAGCCCAAGGAGCTGGCATGGCTCTGTAGACTTTTCATTCAGCATGGTGTGAAAGCAGCTTATTTAACACAAGTTCGTCCCTTGTGTTTTCTTTGAGAATTCTCTCAAGTGCTTCATTCTGTAGGGCACTATTTGAGAAGGGCTGTATTTGGGAACCTGCTGCGGGCTCAGTCAGCATGGCACAGGGCTTGCAGCTGCATGTGGGCTGCGTGGGGAGCTGTAGTGTCCCCCTGTGCAGCTGCACCCCGCCCCCCTTGCAAGGTCATCCCTCTTCGTGGAAGTTAAGCAGGTGGCTTTTGTCCTGACAATGTTGTTATCTTGTGGAGAGACAAACTCTCTCAGAGCCATGTCACTGAACACTGCAAGGTGTCTGCTGTTGCTTATTCCATGCGACTGTTTATATATCAGGAAAACAAAGACCAGCAGTGGAAGAGAGCCATGGACTATTTGAGCGCTATCTCAGAGCTGAACTACATGACCCAGATTGTTATCATGCTCTACGAGGACAACAACAAGGTGAGGGATAGAGCTGTAGGATAAAATCCTTCCTGCCGCGATGGGAGGCACAGTCCCCAGAGGAGTTCAGCTGGGAAGGGTGTAACCTGAACTCCCTCCGCTTGTGAATAGAGACGGACAGATTGCTCACAGACCGCCGGTTGTTATTTTTAGGTGGGAGGCAGTGACCCAGTTAACGCTTGTTACATGTAAGCAGAATGCCACCCTGAGCAGTAATACCAAACTCAAGTAATCAATACTGTCTGTTTTAAAGCATTTCCTAACACAAAATAATGTGCTATTCCTTCATTACAAATGAACAGTAGGAAAAGATAAATTAAAAAAATATATTTGGCATTTTTTCTCCAAATATTTCTAGAAAATAATCAGAAATTCCACATTTGTAAACATTTTATTTTAAAAATATGCTTATAAAATTAGGGAAGTATATACCGATATCTTCAGGGGGTAAAGGGAAGCATTTAAAAGCCAGCTGGAATGTGGAAACTGATGGTGATGACCATAAGTAGGTTTGGCACCAAATTGCACCTCCTTACTCCCAGGTCCCGTGAGTCGGGTCCTGGGCTGCAGGAGGGTGTTGTGAGCGAGGCGGTAAGTCCCTTCTGCCATACACTACATAGAATCTTGTTTTCACAGAGCTGGTGTGGGGTTCTGATGGTAGAAGTGGGTTAGTGCTGTTTGTCAGAAGACCCCACAACTAACTCTGAAAAGAGCTCCTTGTAGTGGTGTAAATCTGTTAGTCAGTGGAGATGGTGAAACTTGGGGTTTTATACCTTTTTGCCAGATACTGTAAAATCTCTGGCTTCCAAAATAAATAAATAGATTAATATCAAAAATTTAATAAATAAATAAAAAAAAGATTAATATCAGAGACAGTTACTTAAACGTTGGAACAACCTGACTAAAGATCCAGGAGGGAACCAGTCTCCCCGTGTCCCAGCGTGTGCTGGTTTTGCAACAGGAGTGGATCAGAGGGGACTATGGTTTAGGTCTGTATATGTATATGTGTATATATATACACACCCCCATACAGACCGATTCTGGCTTGGTCCTCCAGGGGCTGTTGTCACAACATAACAACAATTTGAATGGCTCAGCTTTGTGCTAATAAGGGCTGTCCTTTTGGGTGAGACAAACCTGGAGCCATTACGTTTGTGGTTTCTTGTTGTTTCCCTCCAAAAGGATGCGCTTGGGCTGCGTGCCGTGCCAGCATGGCGGGGTGGCCTAGGTCCGGACCATGGGGGGACTGATTTTTGTTTATTTCCTTATTCCCTGTCCCTCATGTTCACAGGACCCATCTTCAGAAGAGCGTTTCCATGTGGAGCTGCATTTCAGCCCTGGTGTGAAGGGCTGTGAAGAAGACGGGAACGTGCCCACGGGGTTTGGCTTCCGTCCGGCCTCCGCAGAGGTGAGCACACGGCCTGGGCACAGGCTGTCCTGCCAGCTGGGCGTGTGGGGAGCACCTTGCTGCCCTGCGCCGTCCACACTCCAGCGGCATGTCTTCCCCTGACCTTTCTTTCTCTGGTGCCTGTGGGCTGTCAGCGGGTTGTGTTCCCTGCCTGCCTTCATCAGGGCAGTCTCTGAGAACACCCCCTGTCCTCCTGAGCTCAGCAGAGCTGGGACATCCAAGGCTGGAGTCAGCGCCTGGGCAGTGCTGCGAGGCCATGTGCCTGTAGGTGTCAATGTCTCCTTACTGCAGAATGAGGACAAGAAAGCAGACCAAGGCAGTCTGGAGGACCTCTCCAAAGAGAAGGGCATCGATGAGCCAGACCGTGCACAGCAAAGGTCTCCGCAGCCTTCCGAGCCAGTCAGCATTCAGCGAAGATCACCGCTGATCAGGAACCGGAAGACAGGGTCCATGGAGGTAACAATGTGATGGGTTGCTGTAGGCTGTTCTAATTAAAAATTAAAAAAAATATTTTTGCTTGGTTTTGGTTTCTGGCATTCCTTTGGATGTGCCAGAGTTTCAATTGATTCTGGAAAATGATCTGCAGAAGTTAAAGAGGGATTTTTCGGAAGGCAGACCTCCCAAACTCCTCCTCATTGAGGAAGGACAAGGGGACCACAGGTCAGAGGAATTGATGAGGAAGGGCAAGGAAGTAAATGCTTGAGAGACACCAGAACTATTTGGATTACATGTTCTGTAGAGGCATCAGAGTAACTAGCTACCTCCTCAACTAGCCAGTGACACCTTTGCCTTCCCTTAGACTCCAGCCTTTGCCCCTCACAGTTCAGCTCCACATTTCTGGTTCCTGCCTCCCATTTAAGGTCTCATGCAAATTGGAGGTCCCTGCTAACCAGTGGGTCTATTAGTGTGTTTAAACTGTCAGGGTTTAGAACTGTCCCATTCACTGATCTACTAAAGTAATGAAGATCAGTTTTACTGTTCTTACTTCCCTCCTTACGTGTCCTGAGGCCGGAGCTGGCACCTCCAACGTGCTCTTCAATTGCCCCTCCTTTGGGAGGGGCTTCAAAGGCATTCTTGCTGTCTGTTTTCTGAACCAGTGAAAGCAGAGAATCAGGGCTTGAGGTGTTTCTTATCTGGCTTCCACCTCTGTGTCACTCATGATGTAAAATTTGAATGCAGCCCTCAGCGTCTCTTTGCAACAGGCACATAGGAAGTTAAAGGGGATATACCTTCCTGTTGCTAAGGAAGGAAGTCTGTGTCCCAGTGATCCCAGCAGGAGTCTTGGGAGACAAGGAGCTCAGTACACAAGACCCTTCATATTTTTGAACTCTCCACTGTTCCACAAGCCAACACAAATTTGAAGTTAAAATTGAGCGTGCACTGTCGCAATCTTAGCACATGAGTACCTTTATGCTTCTTGAAAGCTGTGATTTTCAGGAAGGCACATGCTTTTCTTTATCTTCAGTTGAGACCAGTGGGTAACGCAGAGCATGATGCTGATTACACTGTCTGTCTTTGCAGGTGCTGTCTGAATCTTCTTCCAAATCAGGAGGTTATCGCCTCTTCAGCACTTACTCCAGACAGTCTTCTGAGATGAAGCAAAGTGGCCTAGGTACTGTACTTGACCTGTATCCAGCCTGCTCACCTGTACCTCTGTGTGTCTGTGAGAATCTGACTGTCTTTCCACACATACATCTGGCTTAAGTTCCTCGTACGTCTCTCCGTGTGTATTGTGTCTTCTCCTTGTGTTACTGTGTAGACCCCTGTAGAGACTGTCTTACTGTATTTCCTTCCGTGTATGATCTTCTCCTTCAGCTTCTAGCAACAAAAGATGTGCTTTCCTTTCTTTATAGTGTGGGAGCAACAGAGCAAGCTGTGTACTTGCAGGTTGGCCTTCTGGTTCTGTGTTGCGATCCTTTGTTGTGCTGTTTCAGAACTTAGTAGGTAGAGGTAGTGTTACGGGAGAGCTAGCGCGCTTTCTGCTCTGGCAAACAGCAGCTTAGGTGCACAGCTGCTCGTCATGTAAGACTGTTCTGTTTCTACCTTGGCTTCATGAAGGTCTCTTTTATGGAACAGATCTGTCACCTGCAATGGTGTCTGACAGCTCTCTGAACTGCAATCTCTGGTTAGCCATTCTTGGCATGGTAGCCAGTGGAAGAGAGTGTTTTGGGGCACTTGGTGTTCTCTGCCTGTCTGTGAGAGCACCATTCCATCATCCTAACCTAAACTATGTCTTAATAGTTGAAATTCTTCCTGAAATATTTTTGCAAAAGCAAAATCTATTTGGAAACTGAAAAGCTGCCTTTGTTGTCATGAGGTTCAAAGATAGCTGTGAAACCTAGATCTTGCAGGTGACTAATAGCCACCAGGAGGTGGAAATGCCCAAGTTACGCCCACTTTCTTTTTCCATAGAACCATTATTGCATTATGGCATGGCCATAGACTTGCAGCAATTCTGACTCATCAGTTCCTTACTCTGTTATGTCCACACCCTGCAGCCGAGAGATTTCTGAAAGGCCCAATCATTTCTTTGTCACTTTTGAATGATCTGTTTCTTCAGAAGCTAACTCTTAATGTAAAGGGAATTTTCTTCATAGTGGTTAGGAATTGTCCCTGGAGTCTGCCAGCTATGCTCCCAGCCAGCTGGAAAAGTCACAGAAGGAATGGCTGATGCACATTATTTTCATAAAGGCACAGTAGCCTTGGAAACAGTGATCTTTGAGTGTGCTGTTTCATGTGGTGCATCTACTTGGTTCTGCCTTTCACAAAGCACCTGTGGGTTCAGCAGGCTGTAACAAAGGGCCTGCCTTAGGCCTGGGGAGACCTGCGGTCGTTCTATGAAGCCACCTGAACTGATAGGAGGATTCTGAGGTGGCACACAGTCAAGGAAGTGCATCTGCTTGGAGAACTGCTGAGCACATCAAATGCTACATGCAAACTGTCTTCACTCTTGGTATGTCTGAGTTCCAGAAGGCATGTGCTCTGGAGAGCAGGTACTATAGCCCATTTACTGCAGCCTTTTCCAGGTTTCTGAGGAACATCTGTTTTGGCAATAGAGAAGACCACTACTCTACTGGACCCTTGTACAGCACTACTCTTCCTTGACAAAAAAGTCTGCAATGTGATCTTGGCAGGACTAATTTCAGGTTATTGCCTGACTTGCCTCACTGGGAAGCCTGTGCTGATCTCTCTCCTGACTGTGAAGCTCTGCAGAGACAAAACTTTGAGCAGGAATTGCTAGACCTGATCTGGGACAGTAGACCCCTAGCTGGAAACTCAGTCCAGCTGTCATTCTTCTCTACTGAGTCTTGCAGCTACGGGCTCAGGAGGGTTGAGCAGGAGAGAGCTGTGGTGCAACACCAGTTTGCACAATCCCTGGCTATTGGACACCGGAATTTCTCTTAACCTGAGAACTGTTAAGAAGAACGATGCCTCTTTTCCTGTGAAAGTAAAGCTCTTCAAGGAATCTTCCGATTCCTTTCCTACTTGTTTTGTAGGAATCTAATTTCTGCCCCCTTTAGGATCTGAAATGTGCTCGCTCTGTGAGAAATAACATAGAACTCACCGGAGCTTGAGCTTTGGCTTTAATACTTGTCTCAGCAGCTGTGCTATGGGGGGGTTCATTCAGATACTACTCACTCTTCCTGAGCTTTTCTGAAGCAGAGCCTGTCTCCTGTTGCCTGACCTGGTCAGTGGCTGGCCGTTGTTATCTCCGGGAGGACATCTGCTCAGGCATAACCTCTGCCTCTGGCGTGCAGGAGTGGACAGCAGGGCAGAGTCCTGTAATGACCCTGCTGTCAGAGTTGTGTCTTCGCTGTCATTTAAGAAATGCCTCGAACTGTCTGGAAAAAGGGTGGGCTGCAGCTCCCCTTGTCTGTGCGAAGTGGTGCCGTGGAGTTTGCCACAGTATTCTGGGCAGGAGCAAGTGCATTACTGTGCACTGCTTGCAGTAGCGTGTCTGTGTCCAGCCTGGGCAGCCTGGGGAAGTTGCAGTGCCTTTCTTTGCATTCAAGAATGCTTCAAAATGGGGTGAAATCACCCCTTGCTGTTTGAGGTGGTGTATTGCCGGTGGGCAAGAAGCTTTGTGTGGAGCCTCTCGTCGAGAAATAAGGGATGTCCATTTTTTAAACATCCAAAACACTGAGTATACATCTGAAAATTAAATGAAAAAAAAAGGTCCAGCACATACAGTAATTTCTAGCAAAAGCTTCTACATCTTAAGTCCACGTGGCTGGTATACCACTGTGTTCTTTAGGAGGCATGTGTGTTTATTTTGGCTGCAGTGATCTCCTAGAGTTCGCAGCAGACAGTTGCTGTCACCCACAGAGTTGTCTGTAAATTCCCTTCTGACTGAAGGGATTCCTCTGCCTGCTGTAGGACAGCAGAAACGCTGGGCTGTCCTCAGCTTTGTGATTAGTGGCATGAGGTTGATGAAGACAAAGTCATAAGAATCTTCTGTTCTATATTTATCTGCCAGAAAATGAGTTTGTTGGGGCATTTTAATTTCTGTTGTTTGTTTGTTTGTTTTTAAGCCACAGAAGGATGATTAGGAGCATCAGCCTGGCTGCTGCTTGACAAAATCCTGTTTGCACTCTGACAGGTTGCAGTTCTTGCTGAGTCAGCACTGAGCTGCAAGTCAAGGCAATAGGAGGCAGTTTTCTGAGACTTGTGTATCAGTCACCCTGCTGTCAAGAGTTCATTGGCTGCTTGTCCAAGGACACGTATGTGCCAGTCTGTCCTGTGAAAAGCTACCAGCAGTGTCACAGTGGTGGAACAGCTTAAGTTCAGCGTGAACCCTTTTGGTCACCCCTGACTGTTCCCAGGAGCAGATGTTGTCAGCTTAGGCTGAGTTTACATGTGAATAGCTCAGAACTCAGGATCCGTGTGTTTTCTCCAGAGAAGCTCTGGCTAACAAGGAGCTTTGCAGAGGAAAGAGCCAAGATCCCAAAGAGCAACAAGTGGACATGAGGCAGCAGCGTGTCCTTGCAGCAAAGAAGGCCAACAGCATGCTTTGCTGGATTAGCCAGAGTGCAGCTGTCAGGCTGAGGGCTTTGGTTCTTCCCCTCTGTGCAGCTCCTGGCTCCTGAGAGCGAGAAGGGTATGGAGGCAGCGGCTGTACACCGAGTGCAGGGCAGGGGATGGGGGCTGGAGCAAAGGACCTGGAGGGGAGAAGCTGAGGGAGTGGGGTTTGTCCAGATCAGAAGCTGTGGGGAGTGGAGACCTTAATGTTGTTCAGCCACCTAAAGGGAAAGTTACAGAGACAGATTGTCCTCCAAGGTGTGTGGTGACAGGATGAGAACCAACAGACACAAGCTGCAGCATGGGCAATTCCAATTATCTAGGAGGACCAAACTTTTCACCGTGAATGTGCCAGGTAGTGGAACAGGGGCCCAGAGAGGTTGTGAAGTCTCTTTCTTGGAAGTAATCAAAACTTGCCTGGACAAACCCTATCAAGTTAATCCTGGCTGGCCCTCCTGGGATGTTGAAAAGAAGCCTCCAGAGGTTCCTTTCAACCTAAACCATGCTATGATGCTGTACTTTAGACTAGAGCTGCTTACAATGTAGACAGGATCTACTGTTAGCAGTAGTAACAGTTGCACTGTTCCAGTTAAAGATTAATAAGCAGGTTTTTTGCCTTGGCAGACAAGGTGGAACAAGATCAACCTGCTTGTTTCTGGAAGCCTTTTTTATGTGGGAGTAATATTTTTAGCAGTTGGTATTCTCAATACAGAATTCAGCGTCAAGGCCGTTTAGCAGAGAATTTGTAGCCAATCAGTGGCTTTGCCTGGCCTATAATGAGGTTTTGGCTCACTCCCAGTTGCTTTCCTCAGTTGTTTTAAATTTCCTCCTGTTTTAAATGCCCGATGTTCGTTAAATATCACCTAAAGTCAAGTCACTCTGCAGAACACTGTGCCTTGGAGAAGCAAACACCAGCAGTTGCCAAAGCCACCGGCATTAGGTTGCCCTCCTACGCACGAGACAGTCTTGCAGGCCATATTCCTTGCTGCAGGATAAGCAAAGTTCCATGCTGTGTGCACATCTGGTGCTGTACCAGTGTAGTTCATGGAACAGTTGGACCTACCCTGGAGAGCAAGGCATGGCCAAGTGAATGGGAGATATCATCTGGGCAGCAGCTTGTGAAAGAAAGCTCTCTGGTCACGTTGCTTTCCTTACTGCTTGACAGAGTGATTCATCCACACTTGTTGATCAACAGATCAGGCACTCCTTCTTTTCAGTGTCCTACAGAAAGAGGAGCTTTCCAAAGAGGAAGAGCAGGGAAACGAAGCACCGTGACATGAACATTGGTGATTTGGCAGCCTGGCTTTTCTGACATGAGTCTGTAGATTTGCTGACTGGGGGGTGTCAAGGTGTTTCTCCAAGGTCAGGGCAAGAAAGACAAATGGAAGTAAACCCCTAGATGGAATTATGAATTTTCCTGGTGCTGAGTTTCGGGCTACCTGTTGTGCGTTTGGCACTACTGAGTTTAGAATGGGAATGCTGCCTCCCTGTGCTCCCCGGCATCATGTTTTTTGTATTTCCCCCCCCCCCCCCCCCCCCCCCCCGCCCCAGGGGCAGTTCCTTTCCCTGCCCTTGCTCTCCCCCTTCTTCTTGTCTTCTCTTACACGGTGGGGG
>WUAM01000152.1:867662-924694 GCA_024336885.1 Actenoides hombroni
TTTCGGGCTACCTTTGTTGCTTTTGGGCCACCTGAGTTTAGAATGGGAATGCGGCCCCCCTGTGCCCCCCGCCATCATGTTTTTTTTTTTTCCCCCCCCCCCCCCCGAGATTGCCTGCGAAGTGGCCAGTTCATTCCTCATCCTTTGATTAACCCTGCTTTTCTGTAGCTGCATGCAGTGGAGATACAATACTAACACCTTCCATGCCTTTCCAGGGTCACAATGCACCGGCCTGTTTAGCACCACTGTGCTGGGAGGCTCCTCCAGTGCCCCCAACCTCCAGGACTACGCACGCAGCCATGGCAAAAAGTTTGCCAACAGCCTGACATACAAAGACGGTATGTGTGTTCCCTGGGCCGCAGGTGGTTCATTCGTGGACTTTGGTGTCTCAGGATGCTACTGAGGCAAAGGCTGAGAGGAGTGCCAGGTGAATGTGCGTATTCGCTGCGTCCGCAGTAATGCCTTTTGTCGTATCCCAAGAAGCCGTGATGCTTGCTAGGACAAGACAGGAGCTGACATTGTGCAAGGAGGTTTACGCTGATGTACGGTCTTGCTGGGGTCTGACTGTGGTCTGACGTTTTCATACTACTTGCCATTCTGGAGGAGGATTTATTAGTATTAAATATAGGTATTAAATAAGTTTGTCCTGGTCTGGAAATCCAGCACATCACATCACCTTGTTCACCTTGGTGATCTTGCTGATGCTAAATGAAGCTTTTGTGGAGACAGTAATCCCACCCTGTGGAGACTGATCTGTCCAAAGGCAGAATGATGTGCTTTCAGGGTGGAGAGGGTGGGTCCTAGAGGAAGGCTGGGCACACAGAAAAGCCCGAGGTAGCTGTCAGAGAGCGAGTCTAATGTGCCTGAAATGCTTGAGGTAAGTGGGATACTCAGATAAAATACTGTGAAAGGACCAGGAAGTCCAGTGACTGCACATTTCTGCAGAAACTGTCTTGAAGGTCAGCAAGGCAACCTGGTAAAATGTATTTGAGTCATAGAATCCTAGAGTCTCAGAATGGCTTCAGTTGGAAGGGATCTTAAAGATCATCTGGTTCCAACACCCCCGCCATGGGCAGGGACACCACACTGGTACAGATGTTGCCTGGTGCAGTTGGGTGACGGGGTGTTGCCAGCTGCGGGTGGATCTGCAGTTAGTGCTGGTGCATTGAGGAGCAGGGAGCATGTTGCTGCTCTCAGGGAAATTAAAGCAGAGGGAAAGGCTGAGATAACCTGGGGGAGCTGGCGTAATGCTCAAGTGCAAGTGCTTGTTGTGATTCCTATAAGAAGGGCTCTTGGAGCTTCTAAGTCCTGGTTAACAGAGCACCTCTTGAGCAGCGTTGAACAAACTGCTCTGTGGACGGGGGCTGCTCGGTGCGCTGTGTCCTGGGTGGAGATCCATCTAACGCTGCACAACTCAGCCTGCCCAGCATCCCAGCGGATGTGAGATCATCTGTCCTCTCTTTTTCCTTTCCTTCTAAGAAACAGTGTTTTAATCAATACTTCACAGAATCAGTTTAACAGTGCCTTTCTTACTGGGATAATAATGGACACTAGCACTGGTGGATTACAAGGCGGGCAGATGAGTGAGGCAGTCATTTTGGGCCCTTGGGGAAAATAGGAGGTTGGTTCATTTGGATTTTTGTCTAGTTTTGAGTCAAGGAAAATGGCCTAGCAAATCAGGGCAGAAAGATGCTATCCAGATCTCAGACGTTTCGGAACCTCCTGAATGCTGTTGTATGGAGACCATTACGTGTATTGGCTTTCTGGGCGGCTCTCCACTGTGGGACAGACAGGCTGTGAGTGATAGACAGGGGTGGTGAGCTGGAGCACTTCTGACCCTGCTGTACCAGTCCGAGCTGCTCAAGGCAGCAAGTGCTGGCTGCTTGTAGGTCCCAGAACAAGCTCATGGTGTTTGGCAGAAGATTAGGGTGTGAACACCAGGAGAGCTGTTGAGAAGGCCAGCAAGGGCTCTGGCTGCTTCCAGAACCCTGCAAGCAGTGTGAATCCCAGGCAGCACTCTTTCCTGGGGAAAAGCATCAAAGGCTGCTTGCTCCGTGCCCAGCTGGGACGGGCCAGGTTCTACGTAGCCCTGGTGCTGCGCTGCCTTCCTCCATAGGCTGCCGTAGGCGTGTGCCCGCAGCCGGCAGCGCCAGAGTCCTGCCGCGTTAGCCTAAGCTCGGGGACAAGGTCTCTGCCTGCTGAGATGCAGTTGTACCCTCAGGTATTTAAAAGGCAGAGTTAATTAACTAGGGTGTGACTAACACAGCCCAGAATTATTCATCTTGGTGTTACACTTCTCTTTTCATCTTCCTGAGTGTGCTGTGGCACACCCCGTCCTACCAGTGCCTTGCTGTCATAGGAGCAGTTGTGAGGCAGAAGTGGGGGGCTTGGGAAAACAAGTCGGAGGCAGAAGGGTGTTCAGCTGCTGGGGAAGGTAGTTTGTGGTATGAAATACACCCTTGATCTGCCTGCTCCTGCTTAAATGAGCACCAGTGAAATGCTGAACAGTGGCATGTAAACCAAATGTCGCTAGAGCTGAACACAGTGACACAGCAGCTCCAGCAGACTCTGGGAGCACGTTTGTGTCAAGGCCTCTTCCACAGTCATCAGGCTAATCACATTTAAAAACCTTCAGATTCTGGAGCACATCTTTGCACGTACTCTGGTATTTTTTCCTGGCTGTGGTGCGTGGCTTACAGTACTTCATCAAGAGAACTTCCAACGGGCCATGTTTCTGAAGTATTTTTTTGCTTGGGGCTGGTGCTGAGGAGGACTAAGGAACACTTCAGTGGAAGGTTATGTCCCAGTCTCAGGTTGAGGGAAGGTCCCCTGATGGCTCTGATTCAAAGTTGTCTTGTCTGACGCCAGGGCTCCAGTGAGCTGTGATGCAGTGCCATTTAAACTGTGCTGTAAAGGCAAGGGGGAGATGTGGGCTGAAATGGAGATGGTGACCAGCTGACTGACTGCAGCTCCAGGACTTGCACGATTCTAAGGGACTGCATGCATAGGGAAGAAAGATGTCATGCTCTATTTGTTGAGTTTAAAGAAAGAAAAATGATTTTTTAGGGCTGTTATCTGGCCAAGGGAATGGCAGCAGGTTTGCGAGTGGATTTAAAGATACTATTTGGCCACGTCAGTGGATGTAGCTAGAGGAGCACAATGGGGGTGTGGAGCATTAAATTGATGTATATCTCCTAACACTGGTGCAGAGGGATGTGTGTACAGACCCTAACAACTAGGTAGTATGGACACATGAAACATAGAAGAGAAATAAAAACATTTTCTAATATTTCCTAAAAGTTCCTGCATAGCAGCAACAGGTATGATTGGCTGGGGCCTCGCGTCAAATCCTACGTACAGGTGGTGTGGTCTAGGCCATTGTTTCCTATGATAGCTGAAGAATTTCAAGAGTGGGAATAAAGTGAAGTTTTCAGTTTTCTGGGGGTTTTTTTTGGTGCATATGGAGACTAATCCACATCTTTTAAAGCTCATCTGTTTGCATCTCATCAGACGCATAGAGTCTGTCTTTGCACTGTCTTTCTGATGGGTGCTTTCTGTGGGAGAGCTTGGCCTGACCTGGGACATGGCCAGGAGAAGCTAGAGGACCACTGACAGGTGTGTCCCCAGACCTCTTCTGTACAGAAGTGCTTTGAGTGACAGAACTGTAGAGGTGTGTCTTCATGGGTCTTCTCTTTGTTCCCTGATTAGTTGGTCAGTTTACCTGTAAACTCATGAATAGCTGTTTAGCTTGCGCTGAGAGGATCTTTTGAGCTGCACTTACCTAGGCCAGAACCCCTCAGTTCCTCTGCACAATCAGTGGTGGCCGTTTTCCGTGGGCAGAGGTGACGCCTGAGCCCCGTCCCGCTGCGGTGCTGCTGCTTGCTTGGCCCTGTGCTCCTCTGCCTGTGAGCATGGCCCGACGCATCTCACACTGGGCTGAGCCTGCGCTGCTCTCAGGATGGCTGCAAGTGTGGTGGGAAGGTATGAGATGCTGTCTGTGACTGAGAGAGTGTGGCCGAGGTCTTCCTAGCGTCAGGGGAGCACCTGGCAGGGCAGCCAGGGGAGTGGGGAGCTGGCAGCGTGCGAGGAAGCCGAGAGGTTCGGGCAGACCCACAGGTAGGGTGCCTGGGGTGCAGTGCCAGTGGGAGCATGTGTTACGGGGGTCAAGAAGAAGGTGAACCTGAAAGGGTAGTTGCAAGCGTATGAAGGTCGGGGAGTCCTTAGAAACAGGCTATTAACTGAGATGATTTGTTTTTATTTCCTCAGAGCTCTTGTCTATGCCAGCCGTAAAACGATTTTCTGTGTCGTTTGCAAAGCATCCGACTAATGGTACGTTTGCTTCCTTGATTTGACGTTCCCTCACACTTCTAACCCCATGCTCACGTTCAGTTCTCTCTGCACATACTCTCCTCTCAGCCTTCTTGTGGTTTTTGTGTCTGTGTACCTGGTGTGCAAACACGCTTCACCTTCCCCCATTGTCTCCTTGTGACTAACGTGTTCATCCATCCTCTGTTTCTGCTCAGTGGTTCCTCTGCTGTCCCTCACAGCATTTGTGTCCCAGGTGAGCAAACAAGAGCAGTGGCTCTGTGAATGTGCTCATCAAGCAGCCTTTAATTGCACTGCTGACATTGAGAACGTCTGTCATGCTCCCTTTTGGAGGGTGGGGGCCGGGGGGAGAATGCCGTTGGGCTCGGGGGATTTATCCACTCCATATCCTAAGAGCATCAGCAGCTTAGGTTCTCAGGTTCTACAGTGCAGATTTGCAAGACCAAAACAAGGACAGCCTGAGGCTCCCTGTGTGCCACCTGGAAGAGCACAGTCTGCAAGTATTCCCACTGCCCGTGGCACTCCTCAGCCCAGTCATCCTCGGAGCACTGGTAACCTCATGGCCTCTGATTCGCAAACTTGTCTGTTAGGGTGGTCCCTTGGTTACTCCAAGCGTGGTGGTGTTGGTGGGAGTAGGCTCACCTTTCCTGCAGATGTTATCCTAGGAAGGGTGTCTCTCCAGAGCTCTGTTGGCAGACAATGCTGGCTTGGGCCTGCTGCCTTCCTGAGGTGGGAGGGGAGCGGCACCACCTCACCCAGGTTGAGGTAACCTGCTTCACTCCCCTCACGCTCGTAGCTGTGAAAAGGCTTGGTAAAGGACATCTGACAGTGCTTCTGTTGACTTGCTACCTGTGCTTCTTGTTGCTACTAACCTGACACCTGAACTGTCAGTCTTTTCAGGTTAAAGACCACTAGCTCTGTTGTAGCAGATGCCTCAAACTAGTGTTTATTATCCAAGTCTTGCACAGGAACTTGTGAAAAGGCTTGTTTCACAGCATTGCTCCTACTCCATGGCTCCTGCTGTTGAGACAAGTTAGAACCAAAGCAGGTCACTGAAAGACACCAGGTTAAGTGTTTCTTTCTTATGTCATCAAGGCTGCTTCTGCAATCTTGTTGTTTATTAAAGATGAAGATATTCTGCTCTGCGTGATCTGGAAGATGAAAGAAATTCAGAAGACTGTTATGAAGACCAAAGTTTTGGGAAAGATGAAAGGGGAAGGGGCTTTATCATTTCAGTTAACTGAAGGGAGCCAATTTTCTGTGTTTGCTTGGTTTTGTTTTTCTCAGAGTGGCCAGCTGCTCAATTTGTTTGTACGTCTGGATACCATCTGAGCTCACGTGGTGTATGTCAGCAGGATGTGTCGTTTTATCTTGCCAGCAAAACTTGTACCAAGCACCAGTCTTTCCTAAGCCACGCTGTAAAGCAACTTCCCCTGCCCCAAATACAATGTAGTGAGACTGGGCATCAGGTTTTTCCCAAGAACTCAGGGAATATTTTTAATGGCAAAGTGCTCCTTAATCAAGAAAACAAAGACAGGGGTCCAGGGAATGTGAGCATGAAGTTACGCCTATTTGGTCTGTTTGGCTTCGCACTGCTTTTAGCAGGAAGGATGTTCAGCCACATGAACCACTCTCCTGAGCATGCAAAATCTATTCACAGCTCTGAATCTGGAAGAGCTGCCTCTATGTGGTGAAATGAGATGGGTGAACCAGAGCAGTGGCCAAGCACAGCATCAGGCCTGATGGTTTACGCCCTGGTCTTGAGAGTCTTGGGAGCGTGACATGAGTCCCAAGGCTGTATATGTAGAGAAGATGTGCCTGCATGTTAGTATCTTGTCTGCCATGAAGGATATCACAGGAGATCACGCAGGGCTGTTCTGAGAGAGGAGGTCAGCACTTCTGTGCCCCACTGTTCTTCCACACTCTGAACACAGTGCTTTCAGTCAAACCCTGCTGTCCCCACGTCCCTTTCGCAGCCTCGGGTTGTTTCACACTGGGCCGTTTGCTCTCTTCCCTGTGCTGAGGCAGCTGGCAGCATTTGGATGCAGGACTCGAGCGCTCTGTGGGCAGCCTGGATTTCTTCTCTCAGCTGGGGGAGGGCGAGCGTGGGCATGACCTTCTTATCTAGCCAAACCTGAGCTGTACTGGACTTGGAACGTGTCCTAAAATGTCTTCGCTTGGCAGACTTTCACTTACGAAGATGAAAGCTCACTGCTGAGGGACAGCCCCTGTGCTGCAGCTGCGTTTGGCAGAGGCTGGGCTGGGTGGGAGTCTGGGATGCTGCAACCTGCCTGCGGCTGTGTCGATCTAAGGGTGCTGCTGGCCTGCTTGCTGGGGGTGGGACTGGGCTTCAGCGTGCGGAGCGGGTCTTTCCCACCCAGCGGCCCTGGTGCTGGCAGCTCCATCCCCACATATCCACAGCCTCTCTCTCCCCAGCTGCACCTGCCCCTCTCCTCTCACTCTCTATGGCCCCTTTCCTCCAGATGTGCTTGAGCACCACCACGTTGCCCAGTTGCTCCGCCGTTTTTCCTCTGACTATGCCACGAGCCGGAACATCTCCCTGGATGCCACTCTAGCCCATCACCTCCAGCAGTGCTCCTACCACCTGCGCCTCTTCAGGAGCTGGCTGATCTCAGGGCAGGATGACTTGGAGTTTCTTTACGGTACTGCACGCTGCAGCTGCCTCCGTCCCGTGCTCTTGTAGCTGAGCAGGGACTCACTGTCTGCTTGGGAATGCAAAGTATGCTTTGCTTCTAAAACAGGAAGGCATTTCGCTCACTGCATCCCTTAAATCTGGGCTGCTGCTGCAGCGAGCTGTGTGGGCTGTTGCACCCGGCAGTTTTGGAGCCTTCAGGAGTGGCCTTTCCTCACAGAGCCAGCGCTCTTCGCCTGGCCCTAACTGCTCTGTCCATCTCTGGCAGTTGGTCGTTGTCACCTTCCTTTAGCCAGGGTAAGCCCTTAGGCTCCCTCCAGGTTAGCTGCTGAGCTCCCACTGCTGTGATGCTCTGCGGAGGGGATACCCGTGTGCAGGTCTCGGTGAGGTGCCGCAGGGCGTCCCGCTCTTAGCCAAAGTCAATAGCAGGAGCACGGGAAGAAAGAAGATGCAGGAGATGCTGCAGCTGGTCACGCGCAGAGTGAGCTTGCTGTGGAAGTTTTGGGGAGCTGAGTGCTTCTGGGATTGTGGTGTTTCTAGAGGGACCATGTTAGGATAGGGTTGAAACTGAGCTTCTGTGTGGCTGCACTGCATGGCATCTGTTCTGCCTGGTAGGACTTTTGCAGCATGTCATGTCTCTAGTGAGGAGAGGTAGGTGATTTCAGCATTGTATCTAGATGTCATAAATCAAAGCCTGCTGCTGTTTCTGTGGTATTTCTCAGCCTCTGCCACAGACAGGAAGTCTGATGCATCAAGGTCTCAGTGCTTTTAAGACAAGTGGAAAGGTTCCTCTCCGAGAGGGGCAGCTAGCTCAGGCTGGCTGCTAATGTGTACCTTGCACCATAAAACCAGCTTGGTGCATGTGGCTTGCTGAGCTGTGTGGTGTGATGCATGGATCTCCTTTGCATTCAGACCTGTAGCTGCAAAGGGCAGAGACAGGGTAGCTTTTCAGGTAGTGAAGCAACAGGATCAAGCATTTTCAGAGCCTGGAAAATGAGAATTTTTCTTACACAGTCTGTTTTTTCTTGATATGGCCCTTTCTGTCAAGTAGTAATTTGGACATGGCTGTTGCTTTTCAGATATAATTAGGACGATCCTTGGTCTCCTAGCAACAAATACTAACGAGGAGCAAAATTGCTTCAAGGGAAGAGATGCTGGAACACAGCAGACAGCTCTGAAGCCAAAGCTGAGCTTCCCCTGCTGGAGATCTCAGCCATCTCCTGTGAGCTCCAGTAGGAACTGAGGAAATGAGCTCAGCACTTTGGGCAGCGAAACGCCAAATACTGCAGCACGGTGCTGGGTTGTACAGCCAGACGTATGAGTTACGTACCTCAGCGCAGCAGCCTTCCTGGGTGGAAAGCAGATCTCTGCACGCAGCGAGTTCGTTCTAGCTGGTTTCTCAGTCTGTCATCAAGCCCACAGTTTGTCAGCATGTTTGGGATTCCTGCTGGGGTTCTTCTCAGAGCAGACATTTCTCTGGTCTCTGTAGCCGACTGCCCAGCTTCCCCCCCCTTGTGAAAACTGTGTACTCCTAGCCTCTCTTTCTTGGCTTTCAACTGTACTTCTATCCACACAAAGACAACGTGATTTTTAAAAGATAGAAGTGGGGAGTTGGAAGTATGTAGTTGGCATCCATAGCTGGAAAGGTTAACAATGGAGCTCTGAAGCAATCTGTCTGGGAACCTGTGCTTATCTGCGTCGTCGTAGCTGGGAAAAGAAGAGCGTGAAGCAAGTTCGTGTTGATAATGAATTGCAGTGAAACTGAAGCCACAGGTCAGCTGTGAAGAACATGAGAACAGCCCTGTGATAATGAGCGGGCAGTAACCCAGCAGGTGATGGTCAGTGTAAATAAATGTAAGTTACAAGGGGAAACAGCCCCAGATTCATCTAGAAAATGGTGGGCTCTGATCTGACCATCAGCACTTGCGACGATGTGGAAAAGGTGGAAATTTGCAGAAAGATGTCTGTGATCGTGGCCGGAGAGGGGTGCTGGGGATCTGCAGTTCAACGGCTGTTGCAGTGCAGGGGTAGGGGGGTTCTCATGGGGTCAGCAGAGGCAGCTTCCGACAGAAGTGATTTTTTTCCATGCAGAGTGAAGCTCCTCACCATGGTACATGGGGATGCTGGGAGCTGAACTGAGTTCAAGGGGAGATAGGAGAATATGGAAGAGACACATCCATCAGGTTCGGAGCACTTCTGAGCTGCTGGCCACTGGAGTGTGGGGTCTGCCTGGGGAGAGAGTCAGTTTGTGCTGTCTCGTCTCGTACCCCTTATTTTCGTAGCCACTTCTGGCACTGTGGGCAGGGAGGTGCTGAGCTAGGATAGACCTTCAGGCTGACTGTACAGGCTTGAACTTAGAAAGGCTGGTTAGCAAAGTCCTAGTTCATGTACGTACTGTATGGGCATTTATAAACACAGACAGATACACCCGTGGCACATTGGAGCTCTGGGCTGGCCAAACATGGTCCAGAGGAACTTGCTGAGGGTGCTTTGTCCTGAGCCCTTCAGAATCCATGCCGAGACTGGGCAAGTGCTTCTTTACTCCAGAAGAGCTGGCATACAGACCTGCACCAGGTGCTGCTGCTCTGCCTCTGCTCTCAGGATCTCCGTCAGAAAGGCACCCTCTTGACTCCAGCGTGGAGCTCACAGCTGGAGAGCGGGGTAGTAACTTGGCAACTTCTGCTAATCAGACTGTGTGTAGTAATGCTCAGAACTCTCAGGCAAAAATATAATACACAAAAAGGATTGCTTTGGACTGGAAAGAGTTCTCACCTGAGTCTTCCTTGGCCTCTGTCTTTGCTGGCTGACAAAACAGTTTGGCTGCTTTCTACTTGCCAGCCTGCTGCAGCAGCAAGTACTATCTCTCTTTTCATGAGCCCACTCTGGTAGTAGAGGAGCTTGCCATGTGTGGGACCTCAGCTCCATCTTAGTAAAGCCAAGGAATGTGCCATTTGGACTACTTGAAGAACTGCTCCTTTGTCATGCCTGCTAGCCAAGGGATCTGCTGGCTCCCAGATGATCTGCTGGATTACCAGCTCTGAGGGATAATTGCACCGATCTCACTGCGGGGCGAGCGTGTGTTCCATACAAACTCAACTTTCCTAACTCACAGTGATCCTTCTTTTTGTCTCTCTGCCACATACCTAGAATTTAGGAAACTTGTGTGTTACCTTGATTCAAATTAGATGTTTCCTCTTAATGAAATGGTGTTGATTTCCTCTCAAGGGTTTAGAGTGGGACATCAGCAGTAATCAAGGAGATGCAAATGAATTCAGGGTCTTGTTTTCTCTCTTGTTCTTCACAAACTTTTCCCAGTATAGAATTCTTCTTATTTTAGTTCTGCTGCTAACACCTTTGGTTGAATTTCCTTCCAGACCTCAGGGGTGACTGAAGCAAATGTAGCTGAACAGATGGAAGTACCTGTTAGATCTGCTGTGGAAGAGCAGTAGGGCAGCACAGCATATGGGGCTCGCTCAGAGACCAGGGATGTATTTGCTTGTCCATGGTTCAAGACATGTAATCATAAAGTAGGTGCTGGCTATTCCTGAATTCATCACTGTGTAGTCCAGGTAAAAAGGTGCTGCTTCTTGACTCTTTCTTTGAGGTCATCTGCTAAGAGGCAGCTGTTGTGTGTTCCTGCTGCCTGCTGGAGTCTCCTAGAAATGTGGGTTTCACTGGCTTAGATGGACGATGTGAGACAGGTGCCGGTTTGCTTTCTGTGGTACAGTGGGCTAGATGATCTCTGCAGAAGGGTCCTTATAGCCCAATCACCTTCTTAATACTCTTATGAAACGTATGTGTCAGTACTAGGCAGCTCTCAGAGTCTTGCTCTGAGGGGAGGGTCACTCCCTCCATGAACACCTGGAAGACTTCGACCTCTTTGTAAGCCCTGATTACGCCGATTGGACTCTGTGGCAGCACGCAGTAAAGGGTGCACGTGCTGAGAACATGAAGCTCCAGGGAGAAGAGCTCATTCTGGAACATCGTTAACTCATCTGTCACGTGAGTGGGTCTTCAGCTTTGGCACCAGCGTCCCAGGGAGAGTCAAGACAGGACTTGTAATCCTCTAGCTGGATTTACTGCGGCTGTGTCAGGATGCTGCTGCATTATCCATTCAGAGTGCAGAGTCCCCCACAGTGGCTCCCCACACATCACACGCAGCCTCCTTGGATGTCCAAAATAATACATACTCAACAGATTCCTCTGCGTTGTGTATCTTGAGGTTTTTCCCATAACCAGATCTTGATTTCTTTACTCTAACAGATGGTTTCTTCCTGTTTTACTGAACAAAAATTTTGGAGACATAACCACACTGTACACCTTGCCCAGAGAAGATCACAGTTGACTTTGGGATTCATTTTTAGCTACTGTGCTCTGCAGACCACTGCCATGTGCATCTCCCTGCAGGGCAGGCCTAAGTCTGGAGGAGGGAGATTGCCCTGCTGCAGCTGGTGTAGTCAAACCTGAATGAAAGGAAAACTGCAGCTTGTTCCTCTGTGGGCTGCTCTTTAACTTTGGTACAAAATGAGTAGAATTCTGTCTCATTTCTTGTGCTGTTGTCTTCATCCCAGGCTCCTGCCCTGCAGGCCCCAGGAGAAGAGTTTTGGGAAGCATCGGAGTAGATGTGTGGTCAGCGCTGGGTGACTCCCAGGCTGGAGAGGTTCCTGTGGTTTGCACTCAGGCTTTATTTTTATTGCCCCTTCCCAAAGTTGTCAGTTCTTTGCTAAATGTGTGTGGTGCAGCAGAGGTCAGAGCCTTTGCAGGGGATGCCAGCTGCTGCTGTGGTACTTGTAAGGATTACGGTCTGGAGCAGTAACTTCTGCTTTGGCTCTGCTGTGGTGGCACAAAACTGCCATGGTTGGCCTCTCCCCAGCAGAGAAGCAGGTCAGGGGAGGTGGCTGCCACACACAGATGAGAAGGACTCCTTGAGAACAGCAGCACAGTGGTGCTTCACCTTGAGAGGGGAAACTTTGGCCTTTTTCTCTACTCACTTGAGACCAGTTAAGTGATGCAGCGCTGGGCAGAGCTGCGGGAGCAGGCATTTGGCACTGCGGGGTAAAATCATTTCACAGCAGTAGCACTGTCAGCGTCACATTTCCTTTAGTTCCTCCTTTTATTAGAGGAGCGCTCAAGCCCTCAGATCCCCCTCAGTACCTCCAGTGTATCCTGTAACTACGTTGCTTTGCCCTATGTTATAGTCAAACTTCTTTCCTTTTTCTTTGGAGACTCCAGTAACTGAGCCAACTTCAGCCCCTCTTAAACCATATTCTGTTGTGAAATGACAGTAGCCTCATACTGTGCAGTCCACAACCATCTCCATGTGGCTCTTCACTAAGTCTTGCCCTCACCCTTTTCCTTTAGCTCTGTCCCTGACAACGCCTATGAGAAAATAATGAACAGATACTCCTCCTTATTCAGTGCTTCCACGCTAAGGACTTCTCAGAAGGGATGGAAGAGCATGACATTTTATCTTGTGCCTTAAATTCCTTTGTTCTAAGCCAAGAATTTGTTATCCTTCATGTCTTGAATTGATGTTTGTAGTTCCTTTGTGGCATAGGTAATCAACCTCTCTGGAAGGTTCTTTATCTCCATAGCTGTTATGGCAGTGAACATCTCTGCAGCACTGCACACTGGTGATGATCTAGTTTGTGGCCTCCTCATACCACATGTGGATTCGCTCTAAATACCATCTGCTGGCTCATGCTCCTTGCCTCCTGTGGAGCTGGATTAGGTGAGCAGGTTGGAGCAGAGACCATCCTGGAGGTGACTGGAACAATGACTACACTTAGCAGATAATCCAGGTGCTCTAGGTCTTCTCCTTTGGTGCTGTCAAGCTGCAGGGGTCAGTTTTAGCCTGTCAGTGTGCTGGGAGGCAATCCTGACACAGTAATGCATCAAGAGCTGTCGTACTTTTTGCTTTTCAAAGTCATTTTCCTCCTTTGTAGGAACAAACCTATTTTGCTCCTTGGCAGGATCTAGGGAGTCACAGCTTAAGCTTAAGCTTCAGAAGTTTAGGAGCCTCTCAAATTCAAGAGGCGTAGAGCAGGAGAAGGCCTCATTCCCATATGCTCAGAGACTCATTTATTTCTTCCTTGCTCCTCTGACAGTTTCAGGTTGGCTTGGTTCCACAGAGCGTTGCCAAGAAGCTCGGATGACGAGGAAGATGCTTTGCCATAATATACTCCACTAGCTCGAGTAGCAAAGAAGTTACTGTGAATGGCTGTGATGCAGCTTAGCTCTGAGCAAGCATCTGTTCAATGTTGAGATACCTATTTCTAGTGATTTTGACTCTGCTGGCTGTGAAGTCTTGTTAAGAGGACAAATACTTCAAACAGTTTCCCGGCCCTTCCTTGGGATACCATCTGTCAGGCACACGCCGGAGGGGCTGCTGTGAGAGGGAGGTTCTGCCACTCCTGCGTTTGCAGCAGTGTGCAGAGCCTGCTGACGGGGAGCGGGTGGCTGCGGCCCTGGCTGGGGTCTCACTGCTGGTGGGAGTCTCTTTATGGAAATTCTGGTGACTTCACTCCAGTTCTGTTCAGCTTCTGTAAAGTGTGGGCGCTGCGCCAAGTTCTCCATCATAACCGCGTACTTTAGCGAAAGGGTCACAGGCTTTGCAGCAAACGCTGCTGCTGCCAGACACGTTTCCTCCTCATCCCCCTCCTGCGCGTGCCTGAACGCTTGCTTTCAGGTCTGTTATTGCATGTGGTTGCCTAGTGGTGATTTTCTTGGCCTGGAAGAGGTGACCTTAGACCTGAGTGTGCCTGTTGTTTGATTCCCAGGCTGCCCAGCTCCTTCAGTGGTCCTGCATGGATTTAGGTTGCTCTTTGCTCTATTCACTTTCTGATTGGGTTTCTTTCCAGGTTTTGAAGGCTGTTCCATGGTTCCCACCATTTATCCCCTGGAGACCCTGCACAACTCCCTCTCTTTGCGACAGGTCAACGAGTTCCTGACGGCTGTGTGCAGGAGTTGCAGTGAATCGCATGTCCAGTCTACCGCAGGTACTGGTGAGGTGGGCTTGTCTCTGGGTAAGCCAGAACAGAGCTGAGGCAAGGAGAACTTTTGGGCTTTCACATTATCAGGATAGAGCAGCCTGACAGGACTGGTGATAAGCACAGTCTCTGAACCTGTTCCAGGGTGTTCTAGTCCAGGAGTGAGCTATGGGACCCAGCTCAGAGCCATCCTAGGCCACTTACTTGAGAGACAAGTAATTGGTGATAAGTGCAGTGACATGGCTACAAACTCCAGCTTGGGAAATCTTAGCGTCAGGTTCCCGGGAGCTGGGGGACAGGCATGGCTCTCAATCTGCTCTGCTCTCGAGCTCTTCCCAGTGTGCCTACTCGCAGCTGATGGGCTACAAGCCATTCCTTCACGTCTCTCTGAATATTACTGACCTGTGTAATGTTTTGATTTTTTCTTGAAGCTTTGTTCGATTCGATGATTGTAAGCCAGATGCCAGGAGACCCCTTTATGTCCCAGCGAATCCTGTCATCATCCTCTTTGCCACTGCGCCAGCGTTCGGATAAACCCCCTTGGTGTGAGTGTGCTCCTTTCTTGGTCAGGGGTGAAGGTAATGGGGAGGGCCTGAAGAAAAGGGTGCCAAACAGTAGAAGCCAAGTATACGTGCTCAAGGTTTCTGTGCTCTGCCCTCGAAGGAACAGAAACAAGCAGAAAGGAGCAATAGGTAAAAGGGAAAGTAGTGACGTGCCCTGTGGAAAAAGATTCCAAAGATGAAAAAAGGGACTCTCTGTAGGATTCTATAGCATGGGGACATCTACTGTTGGGTGGATGCTGTCCCCTCAGACATCCCCTGCTTTGTGCACTAGGACATGGAGGGCCTGAATGCACTTCATTGTCAGCTCAGGTTTTGTGATTCTCTGTGGCACGTGGTCAGCTCAGTGCTGGCGTGTGGAAATGCCTTCCTTTGCCAACCAGCCACCTACACGCCTCATCCGGAGCTCCGTATAGGACAGTCTGTTGTTTAGTTCTTCACTCACAGGCTTTTCTTCAGCTCCTGGGCCTCACTTGTCACAGTCTCTGCAGAGCTGGTGACTGTTGTTAGTCCCCTTTGCAGCTCTGAGTGGAACTCGAAGGGGAGAGTGTCAGCCAAGAGCTGTGCAGCAGGTGCCTTAATACCACCAGTTGAGGCTGCCAGTGAAGGAGCGGCCCTGCCCTGCTGCTGGCTGGGAACTCCTTCTGCCAGGCGTGCAGGCAGCGAGGTCAGGGAAGCCGTCTGGCTGAAAGCAGTTGTTTAATCCTCCCCCCTTTATGGGTTTGGATATAATATAGATCTCTTCTCTAGTTTTGCTCAATAAAGCAAGAACAAGCGTTAGTGGAGAAGTGATATTTCTTCTGCCAGTGGTAACTCTACCTCAGCATTCAGGGATTGTGTGTGTCAGGAACCAAGAGGAGCAAAGCCAAAGCTGAGACTGTTCCACAATAATAAGTGAATGAAAGTGCTTTTTAGCTGAAAGCCCAACATCGTTCATCACATTTTGCTCTGTAATGACAACAGAATCCATCCTGGCCATATACCAGCACAGCACGTATGACAAGATGTGGTGTTTGTGCTTGGCTTTTCATCAGCTGAGCTACCAGAAACACACCTAAGAGCAGCTGCAAGCCCCTGCCAGGTTGCATAGCATGGAGACAGCCCTCCCCTACTGGTTGTAGAACTGTGGGACAGCAACAACTTGGGTGTGCCCAGGCTTTGGGCTGGGGAAACATCAGCTAAATGTTTAAGATTTTTCTTCCTCTTTGCAGACAGCAGTGGCCCATCCAGTACTGTCTCCAGTGCAGGCCCATCCTCCCCAACCTCTGTGGACAACTGCTCTCGTTTCAACTTCACCGAGAAACTTTCCAGCAGTCCCCCAAAAAGTGAGGAACAGCTGCCTGGCCAGTCCCCTGAGCCAGAAGAGAGAGAGTCTCCAGGCAGAGGGCTTGATCTGGAGGTGGGGGTGTCTGGGTTGGTGGGCATGGAGCCACATGCCCCAGAAACCCTGACCTGGAATAAGGGCCCAGAGCCAGGCAGAGTTCTGGAGCTGTGCAAGACAGTGCTGGCAGAGGAGGACTCTAACCCAGAGGAGAAGAGCATGTTGGAGTTGGATGAAGAAGAGTCAGCTGGGGCGATGTCAGAGCCAAGTAGCATAGGGAGTCCACGGTGTGGTGTGGGGTCTGATATAAGGCTGGCTGGGGAGGGAGTGAAGCCAGGTGAGGGGGGTGTGAGGGCAGTGGCTGGCCTGGGTCAGTCAGGGCCATCCAACGAGATCTTGGTGCTCTGTGAAGAGGAGCTGCTGGGAGAGGTGTTGGACCCAGAGCATGTGGGCAAGGAGCTGCTGGGGGACAGTGCTCTATCAGGCCAGCTTCTCTCTGGTCACCCGTGCCCAGTGCAGCCACTGTCTCCTGAGGAGAGTGTGGAGGAGCTGCAGCTGCTCTCTCAGGAGGATCAGCAGAATTAGTGGCTCACTGGACAGCACACTGCAAGCGCTTCTGGCCTAGCTGCAGCCCAGCTTCCTGCACCGCACCTCATGGAGCTGGCTGTCCACAGCATAGAACAGGCCATGTCCTAAGGCCACAGGACTCAGGGGTGCAGAAGAGTCTGCTCTGCTCCTCTCCAACCCAGCTCTTTGCCGTTTGGCAGGAGACGATGCTCCATCAGCCTCATTAAATGAACAAAACATGCAGTCTTGGTGCTGGCCTGGCACCTCCATGGAGCAGGGACATGGGGCTGCACTGGTGTCCTAAGAGCCATATGCTCACTGGGACAGCAGAGTTAGAGGATTGGTACAGCCAAGGCCTTTGGGTGGTAAGTCCAAAGGGGACAGATGCTCCCTTAAGATTTTTTTGGCCCATAGCCTTCAGAGAAGGGCATTCTGGCCCAAAGTAATCAGAACCATCACAACCACCAACCTCCTCTCTGTTCCTTCTGTCTTCCTCTCTCAGTTCCCACCGCTGGCCACCAAAACTGGGTCCAGAGAGTCCGAGTAGAGAGAGTTCCGAGTAGGAAGACTAGGAGAAGCAAAAAGCATTCTGGATGAGCATGGGAAGGAGAGTCATGAGGGAATCAGGTTCAAGACGGCCACTTGCAAGAAGACATCTCTTTTCTGTGGACGTGGATGTTTTCCTGCTGGGCTGGGGCAAGCAGGGGGGAGCCTAGAGGGTTCAGCCTGAGAGAGGTGGGCAGGGAGGACACACACGGGTTTTTTTCTAGTCCCCAAGGGTCAGGCAGGGTACAGCTCTGAAGTCTTGGTGATAGAAATTAAAAGAAACTGCTATTTGAACAAATCAGGATTATTGCAAACCAATAAGGAGAACTCTTTATTATATATAAAATGAAAAGTATTTAATACATATTTATGTAAATGACTTGTGAGCACAAGCCTGAGGGCAAGAGCGACACGGGTGTCCCTGCCGCGTCCCATGTGTGGGCCAGGGCTGTGCCTCCTGCGCCTCCTGTGTTTATGGACAAGTCTGCGTGTCTGTCTGTAGCTAGGATCTGTGTTTTTGTGAAGCTGTGCCCAAAGATCTCCACGCTGTGTTGTGATGATGTGCATTCACAGTAAATCTACACTGTGGGTCTGGCGTCTCCGTCTCTGATGCTGACTTGTGCAGCAGTGTGTGTGCTGGAGCAGGCAGTGCCTGGGACAGTGTGTCCTGCTCGTTCTGCCATCTGGAAGAGGCTCCCTGAAGGGAGTGCACAGCCATGGGCCTTTGCTCAAGAGGGCCAGGCACTGTGGGGTTTTTTTCTCCACAGAAGAACTGGTCATACTGGGGAAGGGGTCCTGGCTTCCCAGGTGCCAGGGTGGTTTGCAGTACAACAAAGATGCCACGGCACCACGTTCAGCTCTTTCCACTTGGTCTACGCCTTCTCACCCGTTTCAAGCACATCCTGTGTACCGTGTCCTCTTCCTCATACCTGATCATCCCTCGCTGCCAGTTTGGGTGGTCAAGAAAGGTCACGTTTGCTCACACTTGAAATGCAGCAGTCATGCCACTGCTGCAGCACTGGGAGGAGGCCTGGCCCCTGCACATGCCTGCTCCTGGGGACGAGTGCCAGGGGCTGAGGAACCCCTCTGGCTTTCACAGGCAGCCCCACATTGGGGACCTGGAGGAACAGCTGCCTTGGCCAGCGTCGGGCTGAGGCCGGGGGACTGCAGCGTGGCCCTGCCCTGAGCTGGCTGCAGGACCACGGGCGGCAGAGCGGCACCAGATCCTGCCCACACCCCTTGGTGCTTCCCATGCCCACGATGCTGCCATCCTGCCCACACCCTCCCAGGGCCAGCAGTGGTGGCACGCACAGCAGGGTCCCTGCCTGGCACAAGAGCTGCATCTCCTGATGGGATTTGCATGTGTCTGTCCGGGGCTGGCAGTGCCCCCTCTGTGCTGATGGAGTGGAGGCCGTGGCCCGGGCCTGGGCAGAGGGGCTGCCGTGAGGGGCCCAGCATCACCTGCTGCAAGCAGTCACTGCTGAGGGTCATGGCTCCTTCAACGGTGGCACGACAGGTCATGGAGCAGGGTCTCGTGAGGTTAGGGCCTGGGTTTTGGGTGCTCTCCCCCATGCAGCTGGGAGCTCGTAACTTCCAGGGCTCTGGAGGCTGCCGTGGGATGGCTTTACCATGTACCAGTGCCCAGCAGATCTCCTGCCCCTCTGCTCTGCTGTGCTGCTGGGAAGGGCCAGGGGCTGCTGCTGGTGCTGGTTGCCCTCCTGCCACACGGCCAAGCAGCACAGGAGCTGGACTGAGTGCCAGGGGAGCCCAGACCTCCACATCCCTAAGTTGAGACTATTCAAATTGCAGTGAGGGTTGTACCCCAGTACCTGCTTTCCTTCTCTCGTGCAGTCACTTATGCCAGCGTTCCCTCCTGAGGACACCCAGGCAGGAGCAGCACTGAGTGGGCATCCTCCTCTCCTGACTGCTCTCCAGCACAGGCAGAGGACCAGCTGCTGCCCCAGTTTTATGCTGAGTAGCTGAAAGAGCTGAAATAAGGTGACTTGCCCTTCAGAGGGCAGTTTGAAGGGCTGCAGAGGTACCACTGTTGCAATAGGGGTAGGCAGCATGCAGTGCCCGGCTGGCCACAGCCGCTGAGCTGAGTCCCTCGTGCAGGGGCACTGCCTGGCTGGCAGCAGGCGTCTGGCCGAGCACTGCCGTGGTCCCACAGCACCAGACATTCCCAGTTCAAGGAATGCCAGCAGTGCTGGTCAGACCTGCCATTCCCAAGGGCAGGGGCAGGAAGAATGGAGACCATGACTGAGGAGCTGCAGCATTGGCAGGGGCTCCATGCTGGAGCAACAGGGGCTGCGTCCCTGCCTGGCCCCTTGGACAAACAGCTCTGCAAGGGCCTGAGGTGTCACAGAATCACAGACTGGTTAGGGTTGGAAGGGACCTTAAATATCATCTCATTCCAACCCCCTGCCAGGGGCAGAGACACCTCCCACCAAGGCAGGTTGCTCAGAGCCCCATTCAGCCTGCCTTTGAACACCTCCAGGGATGGAGCGTCCACATCTTCCCTGGGCAACCTGTGCCACTGTCAGTGTCCTCAGGAGGGGAGGTGGCCAGAACTGTAAACATCCCTGCTGGGGCCAAGGAGGTAGGCTGGGTGTCCCAGGTAGGCTCCATGCCCCTGGGGTGCACGTCCCTTCCCTGGGGCCACAGTGAGTTTAGCAGCTGCCGGTGAAGGTGTGGTGTTAGGAGAAAAGCTGGGCTTTCCTGAACTGGTGGGCTGGGAGGCAGCTGGAGGGGAGGAATGGCAGCAGTGTCCGGTCTGCAGCAGGGATTCATCCAAAGAACAGTTTGAAACCGCCGGAAGTGGTCTTGTTCGCAATTAATGTGGCTTTATTATTAATGTGTTGGGCTCCTCTCTTGACAGCAGTTAGTTACAGAGTGTTTCACATGGAAATGGGCAGAAGAACAGAACTCAAGGAACTAAATTCAAATAGAAACATGATGCTGAAGAAAAGAATCAGGGCTCTGTTCTTAAAACATTTAGCATAGAAGAAGCTAGGAGCACAAGTTGCCATTTCAATACAGTTAAGACGTTCACTTTTTTTAATTATAGGTTTAAAATAGTATTTTGTACCTATTACATACAGGAAGATTACACGTTGTTGCCCACATGCAGAAACAAGCAAAAGCAGAGTTTAACTGTTTCTCTCTATAGTGTTGTATTACCTCTGGCTCTGGATGGGTTCTGCTGGCTCCTGCAGGCTCAGCAGGGTCAGACTCTTTACAAATTGGCATTTTTACAAGTCTTATTCCCGTAGCTTTTCAAAACGGGGGTGGGGGGACGAAGACAGAGAGGGAGGGAGAGAAGCTGAAGGCAGAACAGACTGCCACAAAAGACTAAAAAAAAAGTGTGGAGCCTTGAGGACAGGTAAGCGAACTGGTGTAGGATAAAGCTGTCCAAGCAGCGCAGCTGCGGAGTGCAGGAGCTCTGCGCGCAGAGGGCAGGTGGTTTTCCTGGAATGCTTGCCAATGACCACGCTCTCGCCCGGAGGATGCAGGCACCTTGCAAAGCCTCACTATTACTGCTGCTTCGTCAGAATTGCTTCAAGTTTAAAAATGAGAAAACATTCATGTGTGGCTCTATCTAAAGTTAGTGCATTAGCTTTTACACCTAGCCACGCTCGGGGAGGGCCAGGGAGCCAGTCCGAGAGGGTCACCTTGGCTCCTCTCGTGCCTGGCAGCCAGGAGCTGCCCCAGTGCTGAAATCAGGCCCCCAGCAGTGGCCAGGGAGCAGAGCAGGTGCCCCATTACCAGCCATTGCTGCCATGCCCAGCACCAATGGATGCTGACCACCCTGGGATACAGAGAACAACGTTTATTCCTGGCAGACACGCCGATTCCGTGGTTAAAATGGATGAAGCACAGGGCAGGGATTTGCTAAATCCCTGAGTAAACCCCTGGGGGCTGCTCCCGGAGAGGGGCTGCCTGCCTCCAGCTTTGTCCTGCAGCTGCTGGGTTTAGACACAGCCCTGCAGGCTGCAAGCAGAGACCCCTTTTGCTACCAGCAAGTTCTCTATGGTCTTTTTATGTTGTTGCTGTTCTTATTTAAATTGCAGTATCTAAGTGTTTGTACTGAGAAACCTCTGAACCGACACTAAGAGCACATGGTGTCATGTTAACATGTATAAATTAAAATATTAAATCCACACAAAATGCAGCTTAACATCAAAAAATAAATATATAAATTAAATTCAAAATAAACCATTTCCCTAGAAACTCCATTTTAGTCCTAGGAGAAGGTTTCTAAGCAGCGTTTTCTTTATGTCAGCTGCCAAAAAACTAGCACTGAGACTGAAGTGTCCCAGGCAAGCACAACACAGGGTCCTAGGATGCTTATTATGGAGTCAGACCTCGGCTCAGGGCCAAGCACAGTGGGTGACACAGCAGATGGAAATACCTTTGAGTTGTGTGTCATGCCTTGCAGCATCGCCTTCCATCTCCTCTCTCATTCCCCAGAGCACACGCTACTGCCACCCTTTGTGTCTTATAGGAGAGAAAAGCCATCTTTGTGATGACCCTCTTGCGATGCTCTCGGCCGCGGCAAAGGCTCCCGGGTGCTGCAGGCTCAGCACACCCGAGCACCCGCCCTCTGGAGCTGCCCTCGCTGCGGGGCCAGGAGCCCCACGGCTGCAGCAGGTGTGCCCACCAAGGAGGCTCGTGGTGACTGTTGGGGAGCAGCGATGCGCTCAGGGCACACAACTCCACTTCTGCCAGGATGGCCAGAGAGCAAGGACCTATGCCCACAACAGGCTGCGAGCTGCAAGGTGTGCGCAGCACGGTTTCGACAGCACCTCATCTATGCTGGTAACGGGAGTCTGCATGTTCCTGCCACAGGTGTGGAGGAACTGAGCGCAACTACGCTTACTAAACAACTTTCTCCGAGTGTTTGTGGAAGGAGTTTATCCTTCCTCACATAACAGGTTCTATTCCCCGCGCCCTGGACACTTAGGGGGACAACAAAAAGCCGGAACACAGCTAAGAGGCTTGGGCCACCGGCCTTCAGGCTGCAAGGAAACTGCTGCTGCTTGCGGAGCTGGCACACATCAGCTACCCTGGTCAGGTGCTGGCCTCTCTTGGGATGGCACATGGGTTCCTCAGCAGCCTCACCACACTCCTCAGGAAAGCCTTTGGTTTAGAAGGATCGGGATGTTTCTAGTACATCTTAGGCCAACAGTGGCCAGGGTTGTTTCAGCCCTTCTGCTTTAGATGGGGCTGCAGTTGTGCGTTTGGATACTCTTTTTGTGTGACTGTTCTGGCAACAGCCCCTTTGTGCCTCCTACTGTCACACTGCTGATGTGCAGGAGTAAGTTGGCTACTCTGTGTGTGCAAAGCTCAAGTTAGCAGGTTAGGAATGTGCTCTTTGTAGCAAAGAACAACAGGCTGAACCCTCCCCTCCCACTGCCACCCCCAAACAAATGTGTCCTTTGTCCCAGCAACTTGAGCATAGTGAGCAGGTGTTGCAGGATGCCACCACCAAATACTGGGGACAGAAACCCGCAGAGCTGGCAAACGGTGGTCCTGCCTAGTTGGAGTACAGGTCCCTTTGCTCAGAACACCACCCGCATGTTCAGGATGGGAGATGGAAGAACGATCTTCACTGTTACGCTACAGTTGGAGGGTTTCACCTTCCCTCATCTCCTAGGTGCATTTTCTTTGCAAATGAGTTTTCTTCTCTGCGCCCCCCCGCCCCCCATGCACTGTCTACATGCAGCAGCAGCACTCCAGAAAGACGAGGTTCATGGTGCTGCACGTTAAATGGCAAGGCAGCCAGGAAGAGAGTAGAACAAGCTCTCACAGCAGCAAGGCAGCCAAGATAGTATACAGAAACTGTACAGGCAGCAGAATAAAGCAGGGAAAGTAAAAGTGCCCCTGGCCTGCAACTGCTCTTGCACAAACTCTTAGCTCAGTCCAGAATATTACAGAGCCCTGCACTTCTTTCTCATGGCATCCAGTGCTGAGCTAGATGGATACCCGATTGCCTGACAAATGGGAACCATGTAGAGGACGAAACCAGAGAAGAACTGGACCGTGATTAGATGGTGTCTCTGATGTTGCATTGGTGATTGGAGAGTCAATGGATGAACGCAAAGTGGGGGAGACTTAGAATTCGATCTTACAGGCTGGAAAAGATTCATCCTGCATCACAACAGTGCTGCTGCTTGCCAGTACCATGATGTTTAGCTCTTGCTGTTTTTCATGGGTCTGTTGGTACCATTCTCGTGTCACCTCAGTATCATGCGTTGGGATCAAAGTCACCTGGGAAAAAAAAGCAGCAGGGTTGATTGTCTGAGAACAACTGCAGTGACAAACAATGCCCACAGGAGCCGAGGCTAAAATTTCCCATTAATTTTGGAACACTATACCCTTGGTACTGCTTGTTCTACTTAATGTCTTTCAGATGTCAGGTTCTGTAAGGCAGTGCTGATGCTTTATCTGATGCAGTACAGCATAACGGCGCGCTGAGCTGTCTGCAAACTGGCAGCACCATAAGGGCGAAACTGGCCACAGTGCAGGAGAGAGCATCTCTCCGTGGAGCTCCAGAAACAGCCTTAGAAAGATCCCTCAGTGTGAAAAGGAACAATGCTGAGATCATCACTGTTAATAACCTCAGATTAGACTTTATGTGCTTATTGACCCAACGTGCAACTCGGGGACCTTGAAATCTGAGGCTGCTTCCCCTGAAAAAGCATACACACTTTTTTCTACCTGTGAGTACATGAGTGCCCACCCAGGATGTCCTGCAAACCTCACTAAGCAAGAACGCTGTGTAAGGACACTCTGGTTAAAAAACGCTAATTAGCTAAAGTTGCCACCAGAAAGATCTTCAGCAGCAAGGCCAGCAACAAATGCCACTAGGTGTGGGACACTGTCATGAAAATTCAGACTGTGATGGTGCTTGGTTTTACTTGAGGACAGGAGTGCATGATCGCCAAATGCTTCCTCCCTTCAGAAGGACGTAGAAAGAAGGACATATCTGCTTCCACTCACAGTATCTTGTGGATGTCCTCCCCCCCTCCTCCTCCTCGTGGGTACAAACAGTTACTCTTCTAAGAATGCAGAGCAGGGCATGCCCAGTAAGGTTTGCTTCCTCTTAGTGTACTCCCTCTGGGTATGTTTGTGACACACACCTTCTCCCCAGGACTTGTGACACAAGGAGCATCACATGCACTCCTTGGCATTTCCATGACCTACCTGTAGGTTCTCCCCCCACTGAGACTTCCCTTCTAGGAGTGCATCCAACACTGCACGGCTTGGTTCTCCATTGGCTGCATCATTCCCACTCACAACATAATATGATGCTCGAACCCGCTTGAAGAACTCTGGATCTGTGTTCTTTCCACTGCAGTGGTTGGGGATGTATGCCAAGTCCACATAGACAGGTGGCCCCATGGGCACAGGCAAATTGCTCTTAGGACTATTGGAAGCTTTAGAAAAAAAGAAAACAGAGGCTATCAAACTCTTCTGCAAAGGACAAACACTCAAATTAACACTAAAGGACTTGAATTCCAGAAAGGATTTTCTTGGCAGCTGCAGCAATAAAGTTAAGATACATCCAGGCTTCTACAGCTCAGAGGTGACCTGGGTGCATTTTGGAGTCAGTGCTGTCACAGGTTTTGGGAGAGAAGGAGGGTTCTCATGTTCTTTCAGGAGGGACTGGAAGGCTTTAGGCTCAGAAGCCTTTCCTGGGGAAGGGAATCTGAAATCTCCATGATTGGCTTTTAGAGTTGTCATCCCAATCGATATATATAGTCATAATTTTTATTGTTTAATAATCCACATTTGATAAAGAAACCTGTCCTGGTGGCCTTTATATGCTATCCTAGGGTGTTACAGTAGTATTTCTGGAAGCTCCATCCTGGCTTTCTGCCATCCCTGTGAATTGCTGCCATTCCAAGGACTCTATTTCTCTTTTCCATCAACCTTTTGTACCTCTCTTCTTCATTTGCTGCTGCTTATACTTATGAGAGATTGACAAACAAGCATTGTTATACTCAGTAATATATATGCACATATATACACATGCAACCCATAGAAGGACTGTCACTTCTCTCTTTCCTGCTCTCTGTGGAAGCACAGAGGTCTCTGTCCTCTTTCTCCTTCCATATGCTGTCTCTGGGTAGTCCCTCCTGTGAGCAAAAAGCCACTGACCACCACCATGGACAACTCGCTGTGCTGCCTCGCTGCCAAGTTTAATTCGGTCAACTCACAGCACTGCTCCATGCACAACCTCTACACACTCCACCTTTGTCTCGATGCTGCCTTCAGACTTGCATCTCCAGGAGCTGCATCTTGCCAGTCCTTTTTGGTTGGAGCCTCTGAGATGTGAGGGCTCTGCACAGACACTCTGCTGGCACCCTGATGCAGGCTCTCTCTTGACTGTGCCCTTTTTGCTTGTCAGTTGGTCAGCCCCTCTTCAGTCCACACTTACCTGCCCCGGCCTGGCACTGTGACCCCTTCACTGCTCCATCTGCTGCCTTCCTCTCGCTCCCTGCTACACTGAGCACCCTTCTTGGCCTGTCCCTTGCCCTTGCCGTCAGTGCCACCAGTTTGCCTCCTCGGAGCTGTATTTGCAGCACTCACACACAGAGGCTCTTTTCAGCTCTTCCCTTCAGCTGCTCTCACTCAGAGGAGCTTCCCACCCTCTGTTTGCCACAGTGTCTGCAACGGGCACCTGCTGAGAGCAGAGCGCACCGGCCGGGTTTCAGTTTTCCTCCGGTCTCCCTGGCACTACCTGGGCTCTCTCCCAGGAGATTAGTGTTTGCTCTGTGTCTGAAATGTGCCTGGCACTGCGGGGTCTCAGCAGATGTGGTGGTGATGATGCAACACTCTATCACCTAATACTGGTATCCTCTGGTAGGATACCAGTAAGGCACTGATCTCTGTGTGAACACTTAGCAAGAGGCCTTGGGCTGCACAGACACTGGAGGCCATGACCCTCTTTCACAGCTTTACGAAGAGACCTTGCCTTCCAACCATCAAACTGCCTGTCAGTACCCTGTGTGGGGCACTCGGAAGTGGGAGCAGGTCCCATCCCACCTCTGCTTAAGGTGTCAGTGGAAAGGACATATCTGACCATGGTGGTGTCCTGTCATTCCAGGTGACAGCTTTATCGCAGCCCAGCACAATGCACCTGCCAACCTCACAGGCCAATAGGTTGCCACCTCTTATTAAAACACACATGTATTTTGTCTTTCAGTTGCTACCGTTTCTTTGACAGCACGCACCCCTCAATACCTACTGCCCCTCCACAGATACAGCCCCTGGGTGGAACTGAATCTCAGGCTATAAAGTTCTGAATTAGGTCTCACAGGTCTGTCTCTCTTCAGAGGCAGCTCATTCAGCTCTACAGAGGTTGAGAGTTTTTCTCAACTTTGATCTTTTAAAGTGATTTGTGTGACAACCTCTCTGACTTATCACTTCTTATAACTTATTATGCCTGACGGGGAAGTCCTATTCTCTGTTCCACTCCATTTAACCCAGCACCTTTCCTTTGTGTTGGACCTAAAGAGAAAATGCCTCCTTAAGCAAGAATTTCTTACCAGGGTTTGTTTTGATGCCATTAACAAGGCCCTTGCCAGGGTTACTGTGACTACTCCGGGATAACTCATCCTCCGTGTGAGGAGCCTGCACCAGTGCACTACGTGGTTTTGGCTTATCTCCTCCATCTCTTTCTTTTTTAGCAGTGACAGATTTTGGAGATTTGTCCAATGGCTGTTTCACAGGAGTGGGTGATCTTTTCCCTTTCACATCTGATTTCCGGGCAGGTGAGGAAGATTTGGGTTTGCTCAAAGGCTTCCTCACACCTTTGTTCTTTTCTTTGATGTCTTTCCTGGAAATTTTATCAGTTCTGCTCATGCTTTGCTCATTTACCAACATATCAGGGTCTACCATGCAGACATCAGGGTGAGGAGGGTGGGGATGGGGATCTACCATTGGAACAGGCTGAGGATCATGGCTGGATCTAGAACTGGCATGATGAGCATTCCCAACAGCTTTGTCCACTGGGAGGAAATCAGCATCTTCATCTGAGTCCATGTTGGCATCTGCTGTGATGGACGGACATTCTTCTGTCTCAGGTGGGACATCTGAGTCTGACTGGGATGTTCCAGAATCACTCACTGATGTTGGAGGGGTCTCCTCCACTGTGGCACTTTGCATAGGGCTACTACCAGTGTTGGGTGGTCTTCCTTGTACTGAAGGATGACCGTCCTCCTGTGAGAGGTCACTATCTTCAGAGAGCTCATGAGGGCTTGGATTGATGAATGAGGGAGAGAGCTCTCCCTTTCTGTGCTTGTATTCACTTGAGGAAAATTTCTGTCCAAAATCAAAACTGCCTCCTAAATGTGGCTCCATCTCATGGGAAGCATCTCCATGGTCCTCTGTTTTTCCACCCCTCCGCACATCTGGGAAAAAGGGCTGGAAACTGTGTTCAGGGGACATCAGAGAGGAAGGACGGCTCTGCCTCTCTGTGCCCTCTTTGCCTGCGCATGGAGAGAAACTGCTGTCAGAATCAGGACATGTTTTTTCATCTTTTGCCTCTGCTGCATGGTATGTACTTTGGAAAGCTTGCAGACTGGTGCTCACCTCTGTTGGACCATTGGCTGTGGTTTCATCTTCATGATGATGAGGAGGAAATGATGTCAACACATCAGGGAGAGATGTCAGTGTCATCAGCTGTTCTGCAAATGGTGCCTTCTGCTCTGAACTGCTTACACAGGGTTGCCGCTGCTTTTCTGCAGAGAACGGTGTGGGCTGTGAGCTCTGGCACTCCTTGCTGCATGGTGAAATGCTGTCACCCATGCCCCTTGTGAATGGAGAACCACATTCTTCAGCAAACACAAAGTCTTTGGTTTCAGCTGTATGTGTTCTCACAGCATTATCTGGAATCTGTGGAGACGCGTCCCAAAGGCTCCTGGTACCTGCTTCTGCTCCTGCACCTGCATATGTGGAAAACATCTGCGAATAGAAACTTTCCGCTGCAGTCGGTATCACAGGAGTGGTAGCTTCAGACGACGGTTCCTCTGACAGGCTGGAGTCATCTTTCAGCTGCTGTTGGGGCACAGACTCTCTTTCCACAGATTTGGAGAACAACTTACCTTCTTCATATGGACTCAGTGGTGAGAATTTAGTAAACGATGAGTCAAGGCTGCTGATTTTCTCAGAAACCTCCAAGTACTCATCTTGCTTCCCCTGGTCTGAGAGCAAAGCACAGGGAGCCTTTAAAGGAAGAGTGATATCCCCTAAGCGGCTGGCTGAGGTGTGCTTGTGTCTGAACGTACTGGGTGCTTCACTCCTTCCTAGCAGGGAGTGTTCAAACCCAGATGCACTGTCCATCGCTCTGCCCTCGACGGCTGTGCCCTGTTTCTGTGCCTCTCCCTGCCTTCCAGAAGCAGATTTCTCGTATGCGCTTTGCTCTTGGCACTCTGAGGCCACCACTGCACTTGGATAAACCATTTCACAGAAATGTGAGTCCTTTGCGGATTTTTCAGCAACCTCTCTCTTCTGTGAAGAATCTTGTCTTAAATGGCACATTCCTGAAGCCTGCTCATCTCTGCCTACATCTGGCAGGTCACTGTAACCAGCAATGTATGTCCCCACAACAGCAGTTTTCCTACTTCCATATTCCTCTTTCCACCCTGGATCAGAGGGTGAAGAGGCAGTAGAACTGGGTGAAGTGGACTCCTGACGTGTGCTTGGCAGAAGGGGTTCTGATACACGAAACTCGTCCACAGCTGAGATGTCTGCGTAGACTGTGCCCGCAGCTTCCGCAGGGCTGCGCAGTTTAGACTCCTTTTCAGATTGCTCCTTAGCTCCTTTTTCTAACTCCGAGTCACTCACACTTTCTTCCCCTCCACCTGCTTTCTCATAGTATGTGTCTTTGTGACTTGGCCTCTCAGACTTCAGGGCCAGAGACATCTGCTCCTGGCTAGACAAAATGATGTTCTCATCTGGACATCTCTTCTTTTCCTGATAAAACGTGTCAGTCATATCTGTGGGAGAAGCAAAGGCTGTGCTTGCAGATGATGGGTGCAGTTGAGAGTCCAGTTCTGGCAAAGCAGAAGACATTTCAGGTTTCTCCCATCCTTCAGCTATCCTAGGCTTGTCTGTTTCAGATATGGGCAAGTACCTTTCATGGATGCCTGTATAGTCAAAGGCGGAATCCGCTTTATCTCGAGGGGATGCTGGAGATGACAACTCCTTCTCAGCAGAGGTATAAAGACAGGACTTTTCTTCCTTTGCAGAGACATGAAAACTGTGACCTTTTTGAGGGATCAGTGCTGTTGCTGGCACCTTGTCAGCGTGACCTGAGCTGTCTGCACCCTTGGGTGTGAAGGGAGAGGGTCCGACCCCAGACACAATTATCTTCTCATAGATGTCAGCATACTTGAAACTTCTTTCATCGGGGTAGGGAGTTGGTTCTCTTTCTTCTTGCTCTTGTCTTGTAGACCTGTCCTCACCTCTGGGTCTGCAGACCTCTTCCTCATAGGAATAAGGCTCAGGGGAGCTCCTGGAATAGGTCTCTGGAGGATATGCCACTTGGCTGGCAGAACCCTCAGCATGGCCCGTGGCACCGCTGCTTTTTTGACAAGGGCCTTGTCCTAGAGGGGAGTGTTCATGCTGCCCTGACACTGCAGCACTTCCTTCTGGGGTCGCTGCTATATATTCATATTCTGCTGGTCTTGTAGATTGCAACAGAGCAGAAGCTGCCGCCATCCGCTCTTTTCTTCCCATAGGGTCGTAAAGACCCTCAGTGGATTTGCAGTCATCCTCGTGCATTCTGTCTGACTTGTATTTACAGCCTATTTCCTGATACAAACCACTGATGTCTGATTTCTTCTCTGTGTCCTTTGATGGGACTTCCTCCTGTAAAGGTGGCTTGCCCTGATCTAACTTGTAAGGCCTTTCTGTTTCTGGAGATGTGTCAGTCCTCTTTTCCAGAGTGCTAGCTGTTACAGGCAGGGGAGATGCCATCAGTGCTCGGTCTAGTGACTTTGCATAGATATCTAGGACAGCTTTCTCCTCATCATCTAAATAGGAGTAATCTTGTTTAGATGTCAGTGACGAATCTTGCCTATCTTTGTTTCCAGTTAATGTTTTAGCCTGATTTTCCTCACCAGAGACATACTGAGAGGACAGGGAACTTTCTGTTTGTGTTCTTTCTGGAAGATTGATGTCAGCAGAAACTACTTCCACTTTCTTTGTTTCTGATGTAGGTCTGGCACTCTTCTGTGTGTCTTCTTTGTAACCATATGATTCCATCTTTAAACATTCTGCTTCAGCTGGCAGTAGCAGAGATTTGTCTTCAGCATGATGGAGATCCCCATCCTCCTCACCAGGTAACTGCCCTCCTCTTCCAGTCTCTCTTCTTTCCTGAAGATACCCATATGCAGAGCCCCATGTTTCACTTTCTGCTTTTCCCCAGGTGTGACTGCCAGGCACTGCATGAGACAGGATCTCCTCCTCTCCCTTTTTAGGAAGGGATTTTGTTTCATATTCTGGTACCTCATCCAAGAATGTGCTCTCTCTCTCTTTATCATATCTCTGCCGCCTTCCCTGAACAGGGATCTCCTCCACCTCTTCTGGAAACCACACTTTCTTCTCATAACTTAGATCTTTCATGTAAAAGTCTTCCATTTCTGGAGATTTTTCTTCTTGAGCTTCCTTGAACTTACAAGATTTTACACCTTCAGCAGAAATGTGTGAAGGCATTTTATCCTCAGTTGGGCTAGATTCTGCAAAGTGTAAGCCCTTTGCATCTGGAGATATTTCCCGAGAGTCCAAGCCTGCAGTTCTTCTCCTAAATGGGCCCTTTTCTGCTGCAGAAAATAAACTGCTGTCGTCTGGAGACATTTCTTCAGTTGAAGTATCTCTGGGTGATGTGTCTTTAACTGAGCTACTTTCTGGGCAAGGAAAAGATTTTGACACTTCTTTTGTGAGTTCTTTGGCAGAAATTTTCAGTGATTTTTCATATGTGGCTGGACTCTGCTCTGTGATGCCCATGGATTTCAAAGCTTCTGGAGGAAATTTGTCAGTAAAGTCAGACATAGTTTCTTTTGCAGGTATCTCTTCTGTGAAACTAAGAGATTTGACGTCTTCTGGAGAAATTCCTTTAACAAAAAGGTCTGAAGACATTTCCTTGCTGGGACTGTCAGTGAGAGAAATGGATTTGGTCTCTTCTGGAGAAATGTCTTTAATGGAAACATGAGAAGATTTTTCTTCTTCTGAGGTGTCTCCTGTGAAATACAGCAGTTTTCCTTCTTCAGTAGTCACTCCCTTAACAGAAATATCTGAGGATTTTTCTTTACCAACACTTTCTTCTGTAAAGGAAAGTGATTTGGCATCATCTGGTGAAACTTGTGAAGACTTGTCACTTTCAGATTTGCTTTGGCTTGTGAACTGTGGAATATCCACATTTCCTAGAGATGTTTCTGTGGTAGAGAATGGCTCAAAGGACAAGTCTTTTGAAAATCCCATTAAACTTTCTGTCACTGTTTTAGTTCCTTGCTCTTTTCCTGGCTCCAGATACACATCTGTGCTGGGACGGGGCAGCACAAGATGCTCCTCATCCTCCCCTATCACCACTGTGTCCTGCTTGTGGTAGGAAAGCCAGGGCAGCTCCTCCTTCCCCATCAGTTCTTCCTGCACTTCCTCCCCAGGAGACACTGCAACATCACTGCCCAAGTCCAGCTTGTGCTGTACAGGTCCAAGCACTTCTTTTTCATGTCTGTATTTAGTTGAAGATAGCTCATCTTCTCTGAGAGGTTCACCCTTGGCTTCCTTCACCACAGCAGATGTTTGGCCTTCTGATTTCTTGGAAGCAGCATCTGTTTGTTTTTCAAATAGATCGGAATCTACTGTTTCTAGTTTTTCCTCCACTGGAGACTGGTGGAAAGGTGTGTGTCCTGCACTAGTGGGGCCAGATGGGGTGGGAGAGGCCATTTTGACTGTACTATCATCAGGACTTATGCATCGTTCTTCAACCTCTGCAGAGTCAACCTGGGAAAAAGGTGTTTCTTCAGTCGATAACGGCAGACTAGAAGATTGCAGCACTTCAGGGGGAATGCTGATTAACGCATTATCAGGACATCCTTGATGAGTAAGCATGGGGGCACTGTAATGCCCTCTGAGTTTCTCAGGCATTTCAATATTTGGAGTACCATCTTCGTCTTCCTCTTCATCTTCTGCCTCTTCATGACGATCCTTTTTATGAGCTTCCATTTTTCTCTCTCCTTCTGCTAACGCATGGAAATCTTCAGCGGGTGGAGATTTAAAACATTTGTCTTCCTCCAAGGATGATGTAGGAGAGATTGTGCCAGCGGAGGGAACATAGTCAAGACCTTGGGTTGCTTCAGTCCGAGAGGAGGGAATGCTGTTTACTGTGTCTAGAAGTAAAGAGCTTTTCCCAGTCTCTTCTGTTTGTGGTGCTGTTATAGATGCAACAGATTGATCTTCTGCTACTGAAGTTGCAAATGATGAAAGCTTATCACATTCTGTAATGGAGGTAGCAGAGGATATATGTTCCTCCTCAGCTAGAGGTGCTGCCACAATATTTGTAGGATATGCCAGGATTTCAGACTCCTGGCCAGCATAGCCCTTGGCTGAAAGGTCAGCAGTAGGCATGGCCTGTATTCCATGTATTGCTTCAAAAGAGCCTGGGCGGTCAGGAACAGAAATGTCATAGGCATTGACATCATACTTCAAGTGTGGGATCCTCTCCTCCTGTTCATCATGTATTTCTTCATCTGAAATAGTCTGCTCTGTTTCTGAGTAGCCTGGGATAGTTTCATCTTGGATGTATGAAACATGTTCTGCTGTTGCTCCTGGTGGGACGGGCAGACTGCTCAGATATGACTCTTCCTTTGTTACATCCTTTCCAAGTAACTTGTTTTTCTCACCCATGTCACTAAATTCTTTTTCCTTTTCTATAGTGGTAAATACTTTGCCCTCCCTCTCGTCCTGATTAAGCTCATAGAAATCTTCAGTCTTTTCCACCTTCTCCTCTGCCTTCATGTGCTGTTCTTCCTTTTCTTCCAGTTCTGCCTTTTCTATCACATCTTCTCTCTTTTCTTTCTCACCCTCTTCCTGTGCTTCTGTCCCCTCAATATATTTTTCATGAGTCTTTGTTTCTGCTTCCCTCTGTTTTCTGTCCAAAGAGATTTTCTCCTCTTCCTCCTTTTCTTCCTCCCTGAACGCTGATGAGAGAACACCCTTTGCTAAGAGGTCTGCCTGTGATGGTACCTGTTCTTTGTCTGGAAACAGCTGACCTTCCTTGTCCTGCTCAGCTTCTCCCTCGCAGTATCTCATGTCGCGATTTTCATCTATTGTTGTTCTTTCATCGTCTATTTTTTCTGCATGACCTGCTCTCAGATCTCGCTGATGGACTGCCTTTTCCTCTGCTGGTGATTCTTTTTCCATGTCAGTAGTGGTTATGCTCTGATCAGGAACGTTTGCTGTCAAAATCAGATCCGCTTCAAGTGACCTCGGAGCAATCACATCAGCAGAGTCTTTTATCTCTGCTTCAGGTCCTCTCATAATCTTATCAGTAACCTCAATATCAGCCATTTCTGGAGTCACCTGCAAGGCCCCTTTCTCCTCGTGCTTCAGTTCCTCAAAGTCCTTTGTAAGATCTTCAGGTGAAGACAGGACTAACCTCTGTTCAGCTATGGAAGTCTCTCCTGGCTCTACCTGTACAGGAGCTTTCTCCATTGGTGACATCTTTAGGTCAGCAGGTACTTCTTTCTCAGGTTTGACTTTGATCTTCTCAGTTTTGAGTCTGCCTGGAACTTTTGCCTTGTATAATGTTTTTCTTACTTCTGGGGTAAATGGTTTTAAGTCTGGTTTAGAAATTTTTTTGGGCTCTGGTTTGGTTTCTTTCTTTTTATCCTCTTTCTTGGAATCTTTTTTTTCCTCTTTCTTTCCATCATCTTTTTTTAAGTCCTTTTTCTCCTTCTTAATCTCTTTCTTTTCTTTGTCTTTCTTCTCCTCCAGTTTGGATACTTTTTCCTTGAGATGTTTTTTTCCAGCCTTGTCTTTTGCCAATTTTCTTTTCTCAGCTTTAAGAGTATCACTTGTTTCTGTCTTTATCTTTTCATGTTTAACAGGTTTCTCAGGAATTTTCTCTGAGTGCTCTTTAGCCTTTTTCTCAGTTTTAGCATCCTTTATGACTTCTGGTTTTACCTCCTTAATCCCCTCCTCCACTGCCTCTTCTTTCTTAGCTTGCTTTGTCGCAGATGGCTTGGGGGAAGATTTAAGACTCTCTTTACTGTCAGTTCTTTGTTTAATTTTGGTCTGCTTCAGCACAGGTGGAGGTATTCCAGAAGTGATATCTTTCTGAGTAGCCACCGGGTACCTCAGAAAATCCAGGTGCTTGAGTTTTTCAAGACCTTCCAGTATCTTATTTTGAGGAGCATTTCCAGGAAATAAAACCCTTACAATTTTCTCTGTTGGGCTAGCTGGAAGCCACACCACTAGGGCCGTGATAGATGTGAGATAGGGAACAGAAATTTCACCTTCTTTCCCATTTGCGAGAATTATGCCAGTCTTTGCTTTACTATTACCAGCCCATTTCTGCATTAGAAACTGCATTTCTTTACTGTCCTTGACAGGATTCAGTATATACATGTCCAGCTTACCCACTCCCATTTTGTGGAAAAGGGTGATAGGTTCAATGGTACTGCTCACCACCCTGTAGAGAGGCTCTGATTTAATGCCTAGTCTGTTGAGATACTGCAGTGTCAGACAAGCTTCTTCGATGCTCCTCTTTACTTTCATGGATGATTCAGGCATCTTTAGTTTTTCAGGAACATTAAAAAAAACCACTCCTAGCTCAGGAGAAATTAGGTTCTTCATCCAGTCACTATAGTTGGTTGACTCCTGGGATTGCTCCTCCTCTTGCTCAGCAACTTTCCTCTGCAGCAGCCCATTGATGCCAGGTAGGTTGTCTGCACCAATGTGGGTGAGCAGGATTGAGTCAATTCTATCCAGGTGCCTCACCAGCTTCCAGAAGCAAGATTTCCTGTCAGAGCCACCATCCACAAGGATGTTAAACCCATTGACAGCAAAGAGAGCCGAATCACCTCTTCCCCCAGGGAATATGTAGCAGCAGGGTTTAGAAAGCTTCAGAAAGCCCCCTGAGGTGGGTGGCTCCAGAAGATCAAAAGGAGACGGCACGTCAACTGTCTCAGAGACGTATTCTGCAAACTCAGACACCCCATCCATTTCTGGCAGAACTGGATCAGGATTCAGTTTCAGATTAATAATTTCTTGAAATCGAGGATGCCCAAGGTTGCTCCAGTCTCCTCCTCCCAAGCAGGACACAGTAAGGGAGGCCTTGGTATCTGAGTCAGTGTTGCTAAGAATCTGGGTGACCTAATGAGACAAGGACAGACAAATAAAGGTCAAATAGAGCTCTGAGACCAATTCAGCACTTAAAAAAAACCCAAAAAAACAGTTAATGCAGAAATACCGAAGATGCCATCAACACTTTACTAACAGAAAACACTGGGGGCAGATTACATAGTCCAAACGCCTGTTGCAAATAGCTGCATGGTGCTGTGTTCTGTTCTCTTCTGCAATGCTTAATGTTGACAGGCTGTTATGCTTCCTGACTGTTAGGAGTGCACGGCAATGAGACCTCAGGAAAGAAAATGAAAGCAGGAACAACCCTGTCCTCTTTCCTTACTTCTTCCTATTTAACCTGGGCTGTCACTCTCTGGTTTGGGCTCAGAAGTAGCAGTTTCTTTTTGATTTGTGAATTCTAAACCTGAGATACCCTTTTCAATGCTAAGCACCATTGCCTGAACTTATCCTCACCGACCTGCTAGTGAACAATCATAGAGCACTTTGTGCAGTTTTAGTGCCATGGGACTTTGGTTTTTATTCAGATTCATTTTCTTTCCTGGGACCTATTTTGAAAGCTGTGACTTCATCTCTGATACACATACGGGCTTGGAGACATGCTACGTATTTACTAAAAGTAGAACCGAGGTTGATATAATTCCAAGATTCCCTAGAGCTATGCTGAACAAAGAGCATTAAACCTCAGACCTCCTAAGTATCTGGAATGAGATTAGTGAACTTCTTTACACTGTGTTCTTTTGCTTAGACAGCCCTTAACTGACCCGTTAGTGTCCAAATAAACAGGTACCAGAAATAAATGAGAACAATCAGCCTAAAATAAATGAAGATGAGCAGATTTGCTGGTGTAATTACAGCAACAGTGATATCAATTGTCAAAATACCACATTCTGCAATGGAGCCATCAGAGCCATTCCTGCAGCAGTTGTGGATTCAGTCAGATGGAGACATTCTAAACATCTGGCACACAAAGATCAGTGGAAGTAGTGCTTATCAAAAACCAAAGCAGAGTACCACTCTGTATTTGCAACGAGTGTCAATGGAAAGAGAGTTGACAGCTTCTGAGGAAGCTGTAGTACACCTAGCTAAGATAATTAGCATTGGAGCAGAGATTCACAGATGTCCTATAAGGTTTTCAAGACACCACTGGACAAAGCCCTGGAGCAATTTTGTTTAAATTCAGTGCTGACCCTGCTCTCTGCAGGAGATTGGGCTACAGACCTCTGAAGCTCCCTTCCAACCTGAATGATTCTGCAATTCTATAATTAAATAACAACATTTGTAGTTATTTAATCATCACACAGTTACTTAATCAGCATTTAATCATCCCCTTGTCATCTTTACACACCCATAAAGAACCCTCTGAACCTTTTGAACAGCTTATGCTTGCTGGACTGACTTGTGAAATGAAGAGAAATACCCACATTTACTAGGGTGATGATGGCCTCTGTTGGCTGTTTTCTGGAAGCTGCCCACAGATATTTTGAGACCTACTTTAAGACATTTTGAGTGTTTGACCACTGGAAGGCTATTTCAAGCTGAGCACTTAAAGGTGGAATCACCCATGCCTGATACCTTGGAAAGCTTAAGCCAGGGAGTTAAAGCAAGATGCCCGAGACAATAGCACAAATTACTCATGGCTGCAATTTTTTGCTAGTTTTCAAGTCCATCCCTCTGGGGATCTGCCGCCTGAAGGAGCAGCACATGCTGTGCTGCTCCTTCGTGCTGCTCCTTCATGCCCTCTGTGAGCAGGAGGGGATGTGCTGGCTTACCGCTCACACTCACCTCCGGGTCTGAAAGTATCTCAGCAAACTTCTGGTAAGTGAAGGTCCCTGTCTGTAGGATCAAGTCTCCTTCCTGGTCTGAGCTCTGACCACAGAAGATCAGTAGTTTGTGGGCTGATGAATCACACACCAGTGAGCGGACCTGTTAATATAAGACAGTATGTTGCAGTCAAACAGTTATCTGTATTCATCACCAGCACCCAGAAAGCCAGTCACATGGACAGGCAACACTTACATACTATTCACAAGTATCTAAACCCCAAGTTTTCTGCGTTCAAGAGAGAAGAACATGTTTTCTGCGTATTGAAGAGGGAAGACACTGCTACTGCCCAACACAACTCCAGGCTGCATCATAATTCTGAGAAAGTAGGGCAGTGCTACGAGAAACTGTTTGGCACTGCATTGACATTTAAGAGGTCGGCACATTTAAGCTCTCACCAAACTAGAATGCTCAAGGTTCAGAAGTCCTCCACCTTGTTTGCTAAGGAACTCTACATGCTCCTGAAAAATCCTTAAAATCCGGCAGTTCTAAGGCACTAACCCTTCCAGGAAGCATTCCTAAAGAGGCAGCACACAAGAAAACACCCACTCTCCTGTTTCTTTGTCTAGCAGTAGATTCTGCCACAGAATGTTGGCTACTGCATATATCAGGCTGGCAAGACCAGAACACCTGGCTGCTTTACCACACCTCGCAGCAGACTGGCAGCACGTTCAAAGTCTCCAGATGATGCAAAGTGTGATGGTCATGACCTCTGTGACAAGCAAGGGCAAGAGAGCTGATGTGAAAAAGCCTGCCAGCATCTGCTCCTTACCTCAGACACGATGCTGTCCACATTGGGATTTACCAGGATCACCGTCTCCAGGGCATCGCTCCGATGATGGAGGGTTCTTTGGCCTGGGGAGAAGCAAGGGATTAGACAGGGTGCGAGAAGCTGATGAGACAGTATCCGACTACCAATGTTTCAGCCTCAAAAATTCCACTTCAGCACGGCTTCGATTGCAAGGCTTCACCTTGCATTCTAGACCCAATTTAATGCCTGGCTCTCGCAGAACAAAGCAAACTCTCTTCAGTAACAGGGAAAAAAATCCTGTTTCTGGATCAGCACAATTTGCAACTCAACTTCCAACATGTTCTGAAGTCCACAGTGCCAGGTATATCAAGCTGCCTGCTTGTGCCAGGCAGCTGTGCCCCATAAATGCTGGCACAGACCAATTATCCCCTCCAGACAGAAGTATCTTGCCTCATTGCAGCTACTGCGAAGAGGTATCTCTGGATCTTGTCCAAGCCTTAGTCACCATAGAGCCTTTTGTGCCAGCTGGTGCGTGCCAGCTCACCCTTCATCAGAGCGGTGCGGCACTAGTAACCAATCTCTCATCATTGTTACTAAGTCTTTTCTCTTAACAAGTTGTTGTTCTTTAGTCCAAATGTGCACTCCTTGAGGTAAACTGCTGCTAGGGGAACCACCTGGGTGATTAAAACACTTGTTTTCCTGTCTTCCTCTTGTAAGGAGACACAAACAGGCACCCAGACAGGACTCTGCTCCTGCTCTCTCTCTCTATATATATAGGCAAAAAGGAAGAGCGAGCAAGAGCCTTGCAGTGCCGAAAAGCAGTTTGTGTGCTTACCTTGGCATGGGCACTACCTGGATATTTGGCAAAATGTTGACATAATGCCTCAGCCCTAATCATTTCTTGGAAAGAACAGTGGTGAGTGCCTGCCATCCTGAAAGGCAGGGCAAGAGCCGACGCTGTGTACCCATGTCAAACACCTCCTGGAAGCAGGACATTTTACATGACCTTCCTGCAGCATTTCCCCTGCCACTGCAGGCAGCGTATAATTTTTTTGATTCTGGTCTTTGCAGATACCTACCTCTGGACATTGTGTCCACTCTACAAGCCAGGCACTTAGAACTTAACGGTTGGAGTTTATAATTTATGGGTTTAGAACTTTCATAGGCTCTAACCCCTGATATAGATGGGAGGGCCGTAGACCTTCACTGAAAACGGACTTTTATTTTTCATCTACCAAACAACTGTTGCTCTCTGACAATGTCGTTCTTTCCACCCTTTCTATTCCACAACATCTCATTAGTAGTTCTCTTTCTAGGCAGATCTCAATCCTTCTAAAACACTGTGATCAAAATGGTATTTCAAAGACAGACACCAAAAGGACACAAAAAGAAAGACGTCAGAGAAAGACCAATACTCAGTATAGCTCTAATCAAGCTCTGGGATGTTTTGCTCTGGCTGCCAGCAATTAAGTACAAACCAGACACATATACCCATAAGGCAACTTTCAGCCCAAAATGGGAGTGGCTCTAAGCTCCCAGCAGAACTATTTATACTCTGCATCTCTAGCTGCTTTCTGAATTTGTGGTCTTTCATTTTGTCTAACAATGGGCCCTCTAGACTGAAACGACCATTACTGTGCAAAGGACATGTTTGTGCTGCTGGTGGGGCGTGGATGGGAGAGTCTGGGAACCAAGTCCCTGCACGAAGAAGGAACGCTGCGAGAGAGTCCGTGGGGAGGAGGGGTAGGGGTGGCAGGTGGTGCAGTTGAGGAGGGCCCAGGCAGAGTTCTGGGCAGGCACTGCAGCCCAAAGCAGCAAAACCCAGCAGTGCAAAGGCATCGCCGATAGCTCGGCAGTGCTCACATCCCCGCAGCGGGCACAAGCAGCACCTCGTTTGCCTGCTGATCTCATCCTGCCATTGTCACACAGCTCATAACATGCCAGGCCCTCCATTCATACACTGCTGGGAGCATCCAGAGCAGAACTGATCTGCTCCTGCTTTTCAACAGAGGACTGGGACAAAGTGAAACCCGAGTCATTCCCCAGGCTTCAGCTTCTGCCACCTTGCCGCCTATTCATCCCAGACAGACTTTTTTGGCAGTTGCTACCCATGTCACTTGGAGAACACGGCTTGGTGTACAGAACCAACACCAGCAGAGTCTTCCTTGTGCCATGTAAAAGAAGGGCTCTCAGGCCCATTTTAGTCACTGGTGCCCAGCACGTGGGCATCCTTCCGGGCGCCGGGTGCCAAGGTGCCAGCTGGAGGGCTGCAGGCCTGGCAGCACTCAGTGGACAGTGCCGACAGCATGGGGAAAGGGGCCTGACTGCAGGACTAACAGGCATGAAAATACTGCTGTTCTTTGCCGTTTCTGTGGTTCAAGCCCAAGCAGCTGAGCTGTCGCTGCTGGGACTGGTAAACAAAGCGCAGCTGGTTAGCATTCTGCTCACATCCTCTCAGCCCCGAGCGGCTGTCCCCTTCGTACTTGAAAGAAAGAGAAGGGTTCAAGCTGTGGGGCCAGCAGCTGCTGGCAGATGGAAGGTAGGAATAGTGGAGTACTGAGTCTTGTGAAGGGCTGTGAAGATGATTAGGGGACTGAAGCATTTTCATATGAGGCGAGGCTTGAGCACGCAAAGACTGTTTAGGCTGGAAAAGAAAAGGCCTGGGGTGGGGATCTTATCAATATGTATAAATAACTGATGGGAGGGAATGAAGAAGAGAAAGCCAGAATGTCTTCTCACTAGTGCCCAGTGACAGGAGAAAAGGCATTCATTAAGACTCATGCAATTCCATCTGAATAGAGGAAAACACTTTTTTTACTGTAAGAGTGGTCAAACTCTGGAATAAGTTTTACAGAGAGGCTGTGGAGTATCCATCCTCAGAGATACTCAAAACCCAACTGACACAGTCCTAGGAAACCTGTTGTAGCTGACCTTTCTTGAGCAGGTGGAATTGGACTAGCCGAACTCAAGAGGTCCCTTCCAACCCACAGTTTGGTGATTCTGTGACACTGTGAAGCAGTACAGCCCTCGCTCCTGAGCCACTGATGGGCAGATTCCCTTTCTTCAGCTGCAGCAGCTGGTTCTCAGGGTAGAGGAGCACAGCCATACAGACAGGCCATCGCCAGAAACACTGATTGCTGCACATGCGCACACACCAAAACCCAAAACTGCCTCAACTTTCTTCAGAGATGAAGCAGAACAGCACACAAACTGCAGGCTGAACTGCAAACTGAGAGTGAGGTGGCAACACGGTGACCTGGCCCAGCCTGTGAACTCGCCAGGGTGAGTGCCCCAGCCCCAGCTCACTCCTGGACTGCTATCAGCTACCTGCCCCAGCTCAGTGCCAGCAGCACCCCTGTATGTGGCAGAGCCGATGCTGGGCTGTGCCCAGCTGAGGGAATACCCGTCAGCCCAAAGTTCTTTGGAATCCAAGTGCTCGTCAGTCTGAGGAGCCTTTTGCTGGCTGCTTCCCCTGTACAGGCCTGCAGAAGCAGCTGCACACACAAAGGATTTAAACACACAGACTGGGGCATCTTTCTTCTTACTGACAAAAATTACGTTCAGCACAAATCAGTAGCGGCACTACTGACATTGCAGACACGGTGATTGAAAACACACTGCTCAGGTCATTGCCAGGTATTTGTCATTAGTAGAGCCCTATCACAGTGACATGCATACCTGGCAATACCATTGCAAATGGCAAAATGGCTTAATTACATCTACCAGTACGAGGAACATCTCTCTCAGGCTCCTGAAGACAGTTGTCTTCAACTTGCCCGGAGCAAACATCTGAATATAGCACTCTGAGCACAGATCTGCAGGTACCTTCTGAACACAGGTCCCTGACCCTGTGCAGCCCTCTCAAGCTATGCTCACAAGCTGCTATATTAAGTGAAATCTCCTCCCGTCCAGAAACTGAGTGAACTTCATTAGCATTGAATTTTTCACTTCGTACAGATCTTCACTTCGTGTCTTCAGACACGTTCTGGTTTGATTACTGTAGTCATCACAATGCCCGTGCGCTACCAGAAGTGTTCTTATCCATCATGTCCCCACTAAGGCAGAGAGTCCCCAGCCTTTACCATCTGTTCCTTAATAGGAGAGTTTCTCTAGCCTCTCATAACCACCATCACCTATTTCTGAAACTCCTCTAGTTTGGCTACAACCACCAGGATGAGTAAAAGCAGAAGTGTACAAGATGAAAAGGAAGACAGAAGATTCACAGAGCGGCATTATTGTATTTTTTGTACTGTTCTCCATCCAATATTCTTATGCATCCTAACATAACCCAATGCCAGTTTTGCAACAAATAATCTTCAGTTAGGGGTACACAGTAACATCCAAATTTCACCCTGCTGTTACACCATTGAGCCCTTATAAGAAGCCAGGAATTATTATTTAATTTTTCAAGTGTGCTTAATTTTGTGGGTTTTGACAAGAAATTTAATGGGACATCACGGTGACTGTTCTATTTAGTTGCAGAAGTTCCTCACAGTCTTTTCTAGATACAAGTTACTGAGTCATCTACCAATGTAGCCAACTCCATGTTCATTCCAACCCCTTTCCTCATCGTTGCTGTATCATCAGCTTTATATTTAGTAGGAAATCATGAAGCCCTTGTACTTTACCTCTGGAGGCTCCACAAACTTGACCATGTATTTGTTTTCTAATTTGTTTTCTGTCCCATAGGTAGTTTTTGTCTCATGGCATTAGTTGCCTTTTACCCACACAAAGTGCTTACTGCATATGCAAAGATTTAAAACACAAATGCACCTCATTCATGACCTCACTGAACTTCCAGAAAACAGAGAGGGGCATTATTCTTCTCCACACAGATCACATTACTTACCATTGTGCAGAAGTAACATCACCCCCATCCTGACTGACCACAGAGGGCACACATAGAGGTCTCTTTCTACAGGGCACTAACCTCTTGGATGGCAGTCAGAAGGACCTGACCGTGAAGGCATTACACAAAAATGTCCCCGAGGTGATGAGTAACAGCTTCTCTAGGCAGTACTGGAGAAACTTCCACGGCTAATGCTAAAGGGGACATTTCAGCACGTGCAGGCTGCACTCACGGATCATTAGTGGGAAGGAAAGAAAAGTCTGATTTTCTGTATTTTTTTTTTAAGAGTATGTATAGCTTACATACTAGAAAGGCTGCGAGGTGCCCTCATGGCATTCTACAGCTCCCACAAGGGGGGCAGCAGAGGGGGAGCTGCTGATCTCATCTCGCTGGTGACCAGCGAAAGGACACGAGGGAATGGAATAAAGCTACGTCAGGGGAAGTTCAGCTTGGACATTAGGAAAAGGTTCTTCACTGAGAAAGTGGCTGGCCCCTGAAATGGGCTCCCTGGGGAAGTGGTCACAGCACCAAGCCTGCCAGAGTTCAAGGAGTGTCTGGACGATGCTCTTAGTCATAGGGTTTAGTTTCAGCAAGTCCTGCAAGGAGCAGGGACTTGGACTGGATGGGCCTTATGGGTCCCTTCCAACTTGCAATATTCTATGATTATGGGTCCCGTTGAGTGTAGAATTAATTTGGTTATGGTGGAGAACAGCAAGTGGTGAGCAAAGCCACATAGCTTTTGGATTCAGTGTGAATTAACATCTAGGGCTGCTTACATGCATAGAGACAGAGAGCGAGAGAACGAAGGGCCACAGAGGACTACGCGGGGAGGTCAGTTTAGGCTAGAGCAGAGGATAGTGCTCGAGGGTAACTATCTGACAAACAGGATGCCTGAGAAAGAGATGATCCTAGAAGCAGACAGATGGCCGTGGAGGCAGAAAAGGAGGTCATGCTGCCAATACAGATGCTTGTATGCAATGTGCCTTGACACTCAGATTGAAAGCACCTAAAAACCCCTGTAAGATGAATAATAAACTCGGGCCTGGTCCAAAAGGCTGGCAAGGACAGCTGCAAGAGATGCTGCTTGTCATTTTCTTTAATCCTTCAGACCATCAAACCCCAGAGGTCTTATTATTTTGTTGATCAGAACTGGAAGACTCACAGTTACAAGTCCCTGCATTGAAATCGGAGATGAACTGCCAGGGCAGTGGGACCCAGGTTCTCATCTTTGTGAAATACAATCGCTTAGGCCAGAGCACCAGGGAGCCACCTTTTGAGGGAAAGGCTGTGCTGAAGTCAATCACTATGCTCTGACTAGTACAACAAATTGTAATGAACAGAAGGGCCACAAAGATGATTAAAGGACTGGCACATCTCTGATGAGATGAGGGCTGAGAGGTGGGACTGTTTAGCCTGGAAAAGAGAAAGCTCAGGGGAGGGATCTTCCCAACATTTGTATGGATCCAATGGCAGAATGTAAAATCTGGCTGCAGAGCTCTTGGGACCCTACCATACAGAGGATGGAGACTGTTCATCGGACCACACAGAAATCAATCCTCTCCCCATGCAGGGATTGTTCTTTATTCCTCATTACCTCCCTTGTCCTTCCCACACCCTTTGCCTCCTTTGTCCCTAAGATTATTTGGGTTTACCAGGCCAGGTTCAACACGTAAAACGAACACCAAGAGCACACACAAAAAGTACCAAAGTTTCACAGTCTGGACGTGTTATCATGGCACAGAAGCCACAGTGATTAAAAATTGATTCTATAACTTCCTAATCTCTTTCATGATGTTATGAACATATGTCTTTGGGGTGGTACTTCTGAAAAGACTCTTAAAAGAAGGTCCTAGGTACCGCTACGATTCAATACCTTTTGCTACCCTTTAGCAAAGACCTGAGCCTTGTATTACATGGTCTTCCTGATGCTCTATTGACCAAAAAAAAAATCTACCTCGTAACACGAGCTAGTGTGGGCTGAAAGACTACCATTTCCTTCATTCTGAAATGACATCATAATCCTGAGATAGTAACTGACTCTTTCATTCTGAGGCTGTGAAGTCTCCAACTGCAGCTTCTTCAGTGCCAATGGGAGAAAAAGGATCCAGCCCCAAATGGTGTCCATTCAGAGAAAATGAAACGACGCATTCATTCACAAACACTCCAGGACTGTACCCAGTACAGCAAGCTACAGCTCCTTGGGACAGAGATTAGAAAGACCAGAGGAAAGGGAGAAAAGGTCCAGCACAGGACTGTGATCAGGGTCCTGCCTCTTCTCCTGTCTGTGCAAATACACCTGCCTATCTCCTCCTGCCATGTGGACCCACCACTCCACACGACCAAGGAAGCCCCGTGTTGTTTAGGAGGGAGGGAGAGGAGTGAAATTTCTCTTGCTGGAAGCAACATCCTACACCCAGCACCTGAAGGGCAGACAGCTGCTGACGCACCTTCCTCCAGCCCACACACCAAACAGAAAACAGCTGGTAGGACCAGATCTGGCTGGTGGAGATCTGGAAGCTCTGCCAGCTAGTCAGATGAGCTCATGAATTAAAAAATAAACACAAAGATTGCTTTGGCAGCCAGTAGACAAGTCAACAACTGTGAATTCACCATACAGATCCTCCTTACCTACAGACTCATGCATCTCAGAAACATCTCTTGGCTTCTCTGAACCTGGGCATTCTCGCTGTACTGGGGAGTAGCAGCCCTGTCCTGTCACAATGGGTCAGAGGGATGCAACCACCCTCAAGATGTGCTTAGGTGATTTCATAGCTGTGGGTGACCACACCACCAGCAGCACGAACTGGAATGTACTACAGAGGAAAGTTTGCACTCAGCCTTCCTGCTGGCTGCACGCTCGAACTGGTCAAGAGTAGAGTCCTCAGTAAATCTATTAAGGAACCCCTCCACAAAGGGCTAGGCTGAAGAGAATCTGAACAGTGTATGGGCATTTATGGTGAGTTCTAGAAAGGAAAGGTTCTGGGCAAACTCCATTTTAAAGAAACCTGTCCTTTCCTTCTCTTGGCAGAAGGAGGCAGCTGCCTTAAGCAGAGCACCTGTACAGGTCTGGCCCTGGCAAGCAGCAGCAGCAGCTGCCAGGGCCACGAACACAGCATGGAAAGCAGACACTGCATCTCACTCCGAAAACAGAGTCTAGAACACGCTAGCATCAGCCTCTGCCCTGGCCAGGGGAAGCAGGCTGTCTCCACTTCTGGAGCTCAGCCACGTACAGAACAGCCACCATCACGTTATGAATCGCAGGCCACCACCACACTAGGTTACCCAGACACGGAGAAAGCAGTCTGGCCATTTCCTCAGACTCCAGAGAAAGAGGATGACCCACAGGCTCAGATAGTTTCCACAGGCTGTAAATGAGATTCCAGAGTTGATGTAGTGCTTACATTGTGGCTGCAACAGTAAATTGCGTCACTAACGAACTGTCCTTGAAAAACTTTAATTTCTATTTCAAAGCAAAATACTAAGGTTTTTATATTACAACGGAACATCTTTAAGAACATCTGTAACTTTATCAAAAATTATTGATAAATTAAAGACTATTTTCTTAAACTTGAAGCAATCCATCAGTTATTTTGACTTCTCTCTCTTTCCCCTAAAAACTTTGTGAAAATTCTTTTCAGGATACTCTGTTTATTTATCTATACAGAATCCCAGGCTCACAGGTTTGTTTGTTTGTTTGTTTTTCAGACAACAATGACTGTGTTGGGCTCAGTATATGTTTTGACAGAGAAGATATAATAAGGTCACTGCCCTTCCTCAGTTTAAATCTCTGTTCTTTCTTGCCATGACGACTTTGCTCTCTGAGCAATTAGGATTACATTTTCATTCATCGTGACTGTTAGAAACACCTTCCAACTTGTTGATCACAGGCATGGTTGATAACATGTTTACATCCCAATCCTGCTCCGCCTAAAGGAGTATTAATGAAGAAGAGCTTATTTTGGAGCTGCTCTCCCTGGCTGGGACCAGGAGGCTTGGCTGCTGGCTGCCCCAGCTCTGGTCACGCTAGGCTGAGGCTCCTGCAGGGTGACCAACGCCAGTGGGAACTCCACAGGCACCAAACAGCTGAGCAGCTGCAGAGGCAGCCACCAAGAAGCAGGAACTAGGCCCCAACACAACGCCATCGCTTCTGTGAATCTCCTAAAACAAGAGATTCTCACCTGCAGCTCCAGCCTTGCAGTCTGAGTGGAAAGCTGGAGGCCTATATCCAGCTGTCGTCTTCTCGGGGGATGGCAGAGAACCCGAAAGCAGATGGTGCAGGGGCCTGCTCACTGGCACGTTCTCTCAGAAGATGGCCAACCTCCAGCTCCCTCCCTGCCAGAGACAGAGCAGGATTGCTCTCAATCCCTCCGATGAAGCTGGTCTCTTTTGTGTACAGCTGAAACACCCACTAGCAGAGATGTGAACGGCATCTTCACGCATCTGTGTCCCAACCACCAGACTGTGTAGTGAGTGTCTTTGCTCCCTCCCCCAACAACTCTAAGGAATAATTAATTAATTATGCAAGCCACAGCTATCTCAACAGGGGATACAAAGAACGCCCTTGGACTGGCAGCGCCCTGTGGTTACAGAGGCGTCTTTGCTTTGGTGCAGTCCTAAATCTGGTTCCAGCTCAGGAATTCAAACACAATCTCTAGCATTTGAATGTGTTTACCGGAACGTCCGGACATTTCCTACTCTACGGCTCCTTACCTTTCAATTGTAGCATTGTGTCGGATGAAACGAGACTTTCAGGTAAGATAAGTGGAAAACCACTATGTGATGACTACAGCTGGAGCTTGATGTAAACTGCCCAGAAAAGACAGAGATATTTTGAGGCTAGCTGGGAGGCTGCAGTTCAGACTAGTGCCTGACTCTTGCATTCAGGTACCTGAAGAGATGCAGCGATCCCAGCAATTCTGGGTACATCCAAGCTCGCTCTTTCTTTTCCAGAGATGAGCAGAGCAAAGGGCACAGCCAGCTTACTGGGTGATCACAGCTGAAAGGGCTGTCCCACAGTCTCCTCCTCCAGCTTGTATTCATGACATGTGACAGTTACAGTAACTACTTATAATAATAGAAACATTATTAGGAAAGTGACGTAGTTTTAGCTTTCTAGTGTGATTCAACAGCCAAGAATGATGAGGAATTGGCTTCAGGCAGTGCTTTGTGGTCCATCAGCAAGTGCTTTGCCTCTCATGGTCTGAAAAAGTCTACAATAAAGATTTATTTATTTCATATACTTTCTGGTTTTAAGTCTTCAAACAGTCTGCAGAAATAGATAAGAAATATCTATTTCTTTATCAATGGCTAAATCTAAAGATCTATCTCCTTAGATATTTTGTTTTTTCTCTCCTAGCTGAAGAAAGAGAAAATCACTGTGTACTAGCAAAGAGGAAATATATTTTTAGTGGGAATATGAACATCAGCTGAAAACTGAGAGGCAAGAAGTTGTAGCAAAGTGCTAAGTCCCTGTAAGGGAGGGTGAGGGTAGAGCTCTGTGCTGTCCTGGGCAGCAATGGAAGGGGGCATACGAGCAATCACCAAACACAACACAGATGAAAGCAGGCAGGACATACAATGCAGGATTTTAAACTGCATCTCAGAAAGAAGGTGAAAATACTGTTGTATGTAGGAGATTTTATTTTTCACAGAAGTTTCAAAATAGTGTGTGATGTGTATGGTATTGGGATACTGAGTCAGGCAGTTAAAATCACAACACCGCTGAAATAAAGCCCTGTGAATGTGCAACAGGAGACGTGCTTTATCTGGAGGAGCTGAATAAACAATTACAAAGGATGGGAAAACACAAAGCAGTGTGCAGAGAGAGTGAAGATAACTCAAACTTCTCTACAAAGCAAAGCATCCCTAGGGACTGTAGCCCTGAAAACACATCCACACTGACTCCAGCCTGTTAACAAGCAGAAATCTCCAGGTAGTGGTTTTCGCCACAGACTGATGGGAGTTTGGGGTACACATGGTCTGTTTACCTATATTCCACTTAAACTGAAGCCGGGTAGAGGGTGGAAGAGCATCCACCTGGGAAGGCACAACCACATGCACTAAAACACCCTTGGAGTTCAAGGGTTTCCTGATGTGTGGCTCTGTACATGGAGAAAAGGGTGACAAGCACTGCACCCAACCCCGACGGGAGGCTGAGCACGACAGCACACAGAGGACCAAGTGGAGAAGGATGTAGCACATGCAAGAGCAGAGCCGGTGACACATTCTGTACTCCTTCAAGAGATTCAGATAGAGCATTTCCAACCAGAGCCTCTACTCTGTTGTCTTCAGGAGACAAACAGGACAACTGGTCACAGATACTCTTCCAGAAAACACCAGTACAACCTAACTCTCTCAGTGTAAAAGGAGCCATGAAGTGCTAATATCAGGAAAGAAGAGAGCAGCTGATTTGGGACAGAATAGGCACTGACTTCAGAACAGCTCAGAGGTGAAGAAAAAGCCTTAAAAACTGCAGAACTTTGAAAGTAGAGAACTTTGTGTAAAAAGGTATAGTAAGAAGACAACATCAGCAAGAAAACTGCAAGAAGGAGAAAAGTTTCTCAACAGGAGCAGAGTAAAAGAGTGCAATCTATTGAGAACCACGCTACAGAGTACAGAGAAAGGAAAACCACAGCAGTAACCAGTCATTAGGGTCAAAAGAACATTTCCTCTGGGAGGACCAGACAGCAACAGATTTTAAAGAATACGGGAAAGCACAACAGATCAATTTAATTATTGTCAAAACCAGTAGCATGTGGTGTGGAGACCTACACAAAGCAGAAGAGGCACAGAGTGGTCTGGGGTGAAGAAGAGCAAGGTCTGGTTTCCAGAACCATTGCTGAGGCGGTCAGGATGGAGAGGGTTGAGGTGTCTGAAGGCATGTTAAGGTTTACTTTTGTGGAATTAGATGGAGATATTTAATAACTTACCTTACCATACTGTTGCTGCACATCAGAATAACTGATCATGCTTTAAGGCAAGAACAGGCTCTGCAAAATGACTGACCACCTCCGGGGGAATTACTGCAAAGGTGAACCACAAGCAGGGCAAAAGGAGGAGGTGAAATATTAAGGTATGGGAGGTTGTGGGCACTTGTCACATCTCAGGAGATACTTCTTTCCTAACCATTTGCCTGTGTCTTCCTATCTTCCCTCTTCCCTGTGATATTTTCATGCCATCGACATCTCTTCTCCCAGGCAATTTCTATTTCTATACTGTGCCAACCATAGCAACCATCTCATTGCTTCCTAATTGCACATACTGTCTTGCTTTTATGCTAAAGAGCAATTTGATAGCTCAGCCATTTTAGAACTACTAATTGAAGACACAGATGTTCAGTTTGGAAACAGCTGTATCTATTTCCAGAAGTTACTGCTCCTAACTGTTCGTGAAATGCTCCTCAACTGGAAGTTACATCACTGGAAATTACATTAATGGGTAAGATTCTACCTAGTTTGCCAGGTGCAGAATCAGTCAGGAGATTTTGTTCCCTTCAGCAGCTTCACTGGCTCAAGCTAGCCTTGCATCATTTTGCTGTGAAACAGTGCATGGCATTCATGTGAACCAAGCACACAGCTCTGCACAGGGTCATTATCCCAGCTGTGAGGAGCTGGAGCTGTGACTTCTTAAACATTTCGAGCCAAACCCAAAAGGAAACCTAAACACACCTTATGATCCCCTCTTATCAGGTGCCCTCCCTCCACTGCCCACTGGAAGACTTATAGATGGTCCCTTTGAAAAAAAAAAAATAATGTTTCATCTTTTCCCTGACATTGGGACTTCAGCTGTAATTTGCTGCCAGTCTCTGAACAGAGGTTACCACAAAATGTGGTTTGTTGCCAGTCTCTGAACAGAGGTTACCACAAAACTGTTCCTGTTGGCATTGAGGCAGGTGGCCTGTTCCAGAGTCCAGGACTGAAGAAGACTGCTCTAAGTTGCAGAGCTGGACAGGTTCTGATTTCTCAATTTTAGTAAAACTAAGCATCACAACATACATGTTCTTACAACCAGAACATAGCACAGATTCAAGAAAACTGTGTTTCTCCTGCTTTTGAAGTATCTGGGTAATGCGGATTCTGACTGACTGAGGTACAGCTCATGATCTGTCCTATTTCTCTCCCTTATTTGGTTTGGGGTTTTTTGTTGTTATTGTGGTGTGGGGTTTTTTGTTTGTTTGGGTTTTTTTGACAACTGATCAATATGAAATGTGTAAGCAAGCCGAGGCAGAAAGAATTTAGTTGTATCAGGGAGGGGACAGCTGGCACAAAGAAGGAAATAATTCTGAGATTTCCTCCTTGATTTGTTTGACTTTGATTTCTTCCTTGATTTGTTTGACTATTGAGATGCCAAATTCCTGGCAAAAGCCTCTGATTTCTGGCATCTGTTTAGACTCCTCAAACCTCCTTCCTGTTGCATACTGTTAACAGTCTCATTCTAAGTAGCTTTTCTTCCCTCTCACCTGCTTGTGTTGAAGATAAATGGAGATGACATTCAGCAGGTCAAGATAACAGATATGAAACCAGCTGTGGACTCTGAGTGGCTGGGGTGGTAAAGCACAGAAGGATTGTATTCTGACAGCCCTTGAGAAAAAGCAGCTGTCCTCTGCCAACATCCTTCTTGGCTGCATTTTGACTTCACACCCTTAGATCTCGTTGTCACTTTGTAGATTCTCCATGTGGTCCGGGTTCCTGGGATTTGATTCACAGCATGGAGTACAGCAACAGTGAATGGGATATAGAAAATTATTTCAAAGTACAAAGCTTCAAGGCCTCCTGTTCCTTCTGCTAGCAAATGCAGGCCTTATCTGTTTAGCTTTGAAAAGAGACATTTGGGAGAATTCAAGGAGGTTTCTCACATAGTAGAGACGTCATCTTCTCTCAGTACTGCTGAGAAGTCAACTTGGCCACTGCCTCTCACCAATCTGCCTTGCAGTGAGCTCACCAAAGTCTCCTAACAGAAGCCCCTACTTCTTCATACTACCCAGTCTAGCCAGGTCTCTTTCAGCTTGCAGATTACACAGTGGAATCAGGGACTGAAAGTACTGATTTAGGAGAATAAAAAGGATTACAAGAGGCCTCCACCACCTTGACCACTTTCATATTAGGGCCTCTCTCACGCGTTCAGGTCCCTTTGAGCCGTGCACGCACAGAACCCTGCTATGCTCCTTGTCCTCCCTGTTCCTTGACAATTGGCTTTGTCTTTCAATATGGACCAACTGCAAGAAAGAAACCCGCTAACAATTAAAATCCCATGCAAATCTAGCAACCAGGAACTTGGCCAGAACACATACTGCACTCATACTTCCCAGCCTGCGAGCTTGTTCTTCAAAAAGATGCCACACAGACCAAAGCTACAGAGATCCACTCTATACAGTGTTTTTATACCATGGAAAGAAGCCATATTTGTTTGAAGCCATTTACTTCACATATGAGCTGGGCTGTATTCGCATTTCTGTCCAAGGACTGCAACTTACCCCTCTTAAACCACTTTAGGAAGCTTCTCAGAATACAAATCTAGTCAACCAGAAGGTAAATCACTGTCTTCTTGCCCTCTTCTCTAAGATAGCTATTAGCACCTCAAGTGCCTGATGACAGACTGACATTCCTCAGGCAACATTCAAAAGGGAGACACTAATGGCCTTTTCCTTCCAGTTTTCTCCTTAATTATTTAAGAATTTGGCACTGGACCTTAATAGAGAGCAGCACAGGCAAGATGGTTGGATCCCGGTGAAATAAAGGTTAGTTGCAGTAAGCACAAAAGCAATTAACTTAACCTCTTAAGAGTCAGCAGAGGAAACAAATGATCTGGACTTGCCAGCTATGCTGCCATGCTTCCATGCTTTTTTTAGCACAATCTATCTGTAGCACTAAGCTTTTACAGCATTCATCTTTTCACTGGAAACACCCAAAAGGACTTTTCTCAAGACTACCAAAATATATGAAAAGCAGAGCTAGCAAATGCCATCCCACTCATACAGTGGTACTGTGCAGCTTCTGGACAAGTCTCCAGCTGAGAGCTAAGGCTGTAGGTTGTGCAGATTATGTCCTGCCAGCTGCTGTTTCTGTCTTCTTACCATGGCCTGTATCCCAGAGGCAGGAATGGACTCTCCTTTCCAACCTTAAAACAGCTACAAGGGTTTCTGGTCAGGTATTCTATGAACAATTGTTTATTAAGGCAGACAAGGCTCAGTCTTTTGCACAGGAGGGGTCTGAAACTGTCTTGCTGTGTTTCAGTTCTGAGATTTGGTTTTACCTTTGCTTTGCACTAAGGACAAAGAGAGAGATTTCCACATGCCTGACTGGTGACTATAGATGAGTTCTCCCGTTGCACCTTCTTCTCTAGGATCTCAAAAGTTAATACACATTTACAAAAGATTTCCTGTTTTGCAGAATGCCAGAGACACAAAGCACCTTAGACACCTGGTCAAACTGCGACCTCGGGACCCTGAGGTAGGTTCTTGTAAATTGCCAGAGACTTTGGTGCTTCACAAAAGGATCACAAAAGACAACAGTATGTGCAAAGACACACTCACGTTATTCAGTGGGGCATACTGGTAACAGACATGCATATTAAATCCTACCCTCTTTCCATTTGAGATTCTCAACCTCTTAGAGGTAATATCCAAATCTTTACTTTCAAAAGCAAAGAAGGGCTCACTCATTTCTTTCAAAATACAGAAACTGGGATGATGAAGGTAGAAATGAATCAAAATTGCATTCCCCATTGAAAAAAAAATAAAACCCCAATGCTGTACTATTCTACACATCTGAGAGATCAGTATAGAAAGACTTAGAGGCCTGTCTCCAGAGAACTAAGAACCTGCTGGCCAAGGACGTCAATACTCAAGTTCATCTGTGAATAAAGCCTCAAAAGGACAGAGATTTCTTGAAGAGCTGGATACACAACTACTTGTTGTGTTAGTACTAACTTATGAGATCCTGTAGAGGAAAGCACAAGAGGATGAGAACTGACCTCTAATCAGCAGTCAAACGTAGAGATTTATCCCCATTTCTTTAGTGTGAAGCAAAGGTAAAAACAAGCCACACAACTTAGGCACAGCAAGGCAGAGAATTAACAAAGACAGGTTTTTGTGCGTGTCCACATTGCACTGTCCCACTGCAATAATCCTGGCTCCCTCCATGTTCCCCACAGCCCACTGCAACGTGCTCAGTCCCTCTTGTGAGTTGTAAGTACCAACGGGCCAAGTGGCAGCACGCTCAGAGATAGAAGCACGCTGTCTGACGTCCAGTGCAAAGTGGTGACTGCCCAGGCCAGACAGAATGTGTTCTGTCCCAGTGAAGGCACCAATTTGGATCACTCTCCTCTACTGCCCCACCAGTTCTCACTAAACTGGTAGAAACTTGGGACTTTTAATACTTTAGCAGAAGGGAGAGTGTTTACTCCAGATGAACACAAAGCATGTGTATTCATAAAAGGAATTCATACTACTCAGCCAAGAACCTCTATGGGGATGGCAAGAAAACAAACTGACAAGTTAGAACCCAAGTAGCTGAATGCTTTCTCTAGTCTTTCCTGTCAAAAGCTACAAGGCTTGTGCTAGAGTCCAGAAAGTCGTGGTCCTGTACCTAATTGAGGACTTTTGAGGGCAAAGAAAATTAAATCCTCTTTTTCTATCTCAGTAAATTCTTTCCAGACTAATTTTGAAGCATTCATTTACACGTAACTTGCTCTGTTTCCTCCCATACACAGTTACTGGGCTGATGGATAGTCTCTATCATCTCCCGTTCTTCCCCAGGTACTTTTGCCTAATGAACACAGGCCAGCAGATACACCCTTCGCTTTGAGCTAGCTACTACTGCCAGGTCCTTGTATGCTAACCAGACAATCTCCAGTTCTTTGGCCTCCCTTAGCATTTCTTTTCAAGGGCCTGGAGGTCTCTCTCTTCTACCCATCAATTAGTAGCGGAAACCCTGTGACGATGCACATAGCACCCTGGGCTGTGCTAGCCAAGTGGCCAGAAGCAGCACCCACTGGGATCTCTATACTCAGACATTTATCACAAAGATATATTGCTGGATCTTTATTCAGCTCTCGGCTTCTTCTTCTTTTTAGAGATACAGCCATCCCAGGAATTACCTGAGATGGCCTGTGTACGAATATGTACAAAGAGCACAAGTTTCCCACAGAAGCTCATGCTGAGGAACCCCTCTTCCACCCTTATTCAGGTGTCCATCCATGCTCCTTTGAATGAGACACACTTCTCCTCTTGTTCATGTACACACGGCTTCCTTGCTTTCACCAGAGACCGTGCTGCCTACCACTTAACATACTTCCGTGCTCAAGTCAATCATCCATTTACCACCACATCTGCTGCAGACATGATTCAGGTATGCCAACACCACAGACATGAGGAAGAGTGACAAAAGGACATGACAGGACAGATTGTTTTGCCAGGAAAGAAACTACTGCAAAACTACACATCTCTGTCTGCAGAATGTGAGCAGGGCAAAGGATCTTGCAGCCTGGCCTTGCCAGATCACAGGAGAGGAAAGGAGGGGAAGAAAAAAGGGTTCCCAGACTGTATACCACAGCTACTTGCTGGAGAAAGTGTAAGAATGGGCATGCAGTCTGGATGCAGCTAACCAGCGTGGAGCCACCAAGGAGACAGGGAGGTTACTGACCTTGCACAGCAAAAGGTCCCCTGCCCCATCAGAAGGAAGAGGAATCCCTGTCATTCTGGAACAGCACCCAGCCTGCAGGGCTTTTATCAGTGGAACCAGAGCTACTGGAATAGAAACATCGTCTCTGAGATCAGAGAGTTTAAACCGAAGCTTGTTTTTTCTGCAGTCGTAAGCCAGCAGGCACCAGCTGCAGAATTTGCCGCAGTGTGTGTGTGTGTGTTTCTGCGTGTGCGAGTGTGCAGCAGCCACGCTCCTCCCCTCCAAGCTCTCTGTGTGATAAATGTGTCCAACTCCCTCCTCTTACCCCTCCCTACATCACTGACAGTCTCTGAGTGCTCTCAGCCCCCTCTCTCCTCTATTAAGAAAGCTTTTGTTGGTATCATTACTGACTTTTTGTTGCTCCCTCCCTGGTCAATGAGGTTTGCCTCTTCTACTTCTCTCTCTTACCCAAACCAGCAGTGTCTGACAGATATTCACAGTCATGCACCCTGGTCTGTGCCATGTGTCAAACCCTGTTCCAGCTCCTCTAGCTCTGAACTCTGGAGGTAAAAGGCCCTGTTTTGAGATACTTCAACACATTTTAGCATTACTGTACTGATGATTTCATACCTTTAACAAGATGTTTGCTGGTGGCAACACTAAAGGATGTCAAAGACACACTATGAAAATAGAACCCCATGAATCTGTGGACTGCAAAGGTGTCGTGGTCACACTGTACCATTGGTGATGCAGGAGAGTTAATCGTAAAGGGAGAAGGTGGCCCCTTATACCTCTGTGCTACATGGGAAGTATAGCAGGGTAAGGAATGACAAAGGAGCACTGCTAGAAAAAGAAAGCATTTTGCTATTCTCATTTCTACAGCACAAAATCCCTCCCTGTAGCCTGCTAGGATGAAAATCAGCTCCAAGCCTGGCCACATCTCTTCTCTGCTGCCCTAGAAAAGCTGCATCACTCACATTTTACAAGATCCTTCCCTTTTTCCTCCCCCGCTAGCTGGATGCGTTTGGATGCTTTTTGGCTTTTTGTAGCAGAAGAATGTAGTGTTGAGCCGCTCGAAGCCAGACTTCAGCTACTTCAAGACTACTCATGTGTGGGTGTGCAGCACCAAAGGAGAGAGAAATTGCAAAAGGGGCCCTGTATCTCTCCACCATCTCATCATGAGCATGACAGTCCACCTTAACAACCCTCCCCCTCCTGACTGGTATTAGCCTCATTCCAGCATCAACACGGAGCTGAGCAGAGATACAGACATTAATACTGCCTTTCACCAAGCCCTGCCCAAAGGGAGCATCTGTGAGATGCCTTGTGCCACCTCCTCCCTTCTCCAGTAGCAAACTGTCTTCAGAAAAGACCACACTAGGATAAATCTTAATGCTGCAGGGCTCCTTAAGTCCCTGACAGGCAGAATATCTTCTCTAGACTCATCTTCATACATGCTTCTCTGGGTTTGTGCTAATGACACAAGTGCGGCCAACAGCTGAGCAGCTAGGGAATTTGGTTTCTGTCCCTATACTCGGGACAGAAGCAGCTGAGAAGGGGCGAGGTCCTCAGATCATAAGAAAGAAAAAGAAAAAAAGAAAGAAAAAGAAAAAAAGAAAGAAAAAGAAAAAAAGAAAGAAAAAGAAAAAAAGAA
>WUAM01000152.1:930837-944189 GCA_024336885.1 Actenoides hombroni
GGGGGAGGAGAGGGGGAGAAAATCAATACCCACTTTGCATTATTCATTTCCATGAAATAGGAATAAAACTGCAAGCAAATTCCATCTTTAGAACAGTGACCCCATGAAAATTTTCTTTAGAGGAGTCAGACTGTCTACTGTAGATTTTCCTGCAGAATTATTAGCACTTGGTAAAATTTCAGAGGCAAAGAGATAGGATTAGGTCAAACCCAGACCATTCGGTAATCTGAGGGCAAAGTAACATTGTGAAGAGCCATAACCAATCTCCACGATAGCTACTGCCAAAGTGAAGGCAGACAGAATCCAGAGCAAGCCTCAGTTTACAAAAATAAGAGTAAAACTACTGAGAACAGGTCACCTGAAAGAAAGATATGACCTTGTCCTGTTGTATTAAGGACTTTTTCCTGTCTCTTTTTTAACTGTGAAAAATTTAAGTCTCATGCATCTTGTCTGTCCTAGAAAGTTCTACAGATGAAGACCAGTATCACTTGGCAAAAAAACCCTACTCTAAAATGGAAGCAAAATGCATTACACCAAATCCTTTTAATAAAGAACTGAGAAATCAAAATCAGAGTTATTCACAAGCTACTACCTCAAGGACAGACCAGTGTAGACTTAGTATTTCTTTTGAAAAGAAAATAACCACATCCACCAGGACACAAAGTACTAAGAAAACAAAATATGCTTCTTTGTATCCTGAAAAAAGGTCCAACCCTTCCCCAACAATCTCATCATTATTTTCCATCAAATTAAAGGGTTAATCTTCTCTCAAGGTCAATTCAAACAGATCCCGACACCTCATATCTTTATGTAGGAAAGCTACCTCAATGATCTCCAGAGGTCCCTTCCAACCCCCACCATTCTATGACCCTCATGCAGTAGAACTGGTTCAGCACAACCACTGCCTTCACTTTTCTTGAAGGCTGCAAATACTGTTCCAGGACAAAGCCACTTACTCTGCCTCCATACACACTTCAACGATTTGAATTCCATGAACTGCCAACAACATTTAACCACAATGTCTGGTTTTAGAAGCAAAAGTAATAATTTAGTAGGGCAAGATCCAACTTTAGAAAAGCTAACAGCAAATACATGAATGTGGTGATTTCAACTCTAGGAGCTTTGATCTAAAAACCTCACAAAATCGGGAAGTTAGTTATCTGTGGTGATAAAATACAGAAAACAAAAGGAAAAACCTCACCAAGTGGTATTTTTGATTGTGTTTTGTATAAGGACTAATTCTGAGTAGAAAATAACTATATATCAGTTTATTACTTGTTAAATAATGATACCAACATTGTCTGGTTTGTGAAGACTTACTCTCCACTAAGTATGCCTGCTTCAGGAATTCTACTGCTAGCATTGTACTGACAGTTTTGCCAGGAGGACCAGTGTGTATGGGAAGTGTGATGACTAAAGACAGGAGAGGGGTGGAGCACAATCATTACCTGTATTAGCTGGGTTTTCTAACCTAGCAGTGTCTTACTGCCTCTCTGCAGCGAGCCCCACACAACACCTATTGCAGATAATTCATTCTCTACCATTTCCCCTCAAGACAGCAGGAATATTTGTCTGTGCTGAACATTTTCCTTTATGAACATGTATGCCCGTAGTACTCCATTCAGAGACAGCACGTTAAGGAATCACACTTACATGCAAAACAAGAAGTGAACTTGTGGTGACCACTGGACCATGTAGGAACTCTTCTATTACCAGATTTAGCCTCCAAGAAACCACATCCGCATGTGTCGTTTTCGTACACATCACAGTTGTGATCCCCATGAAATTTTTTATTACAAGCTATACCCAGCAATTTTAGGAGCCACCCTATCCCTGAACTCTATCCATTGACCATCCTGAAGCAAGAATCAAGATCTGGACTCTGACTCATGGTTCTACAGGGAAGCCTATTCAGGCAGCCAAGGACAGGGCTTACGCATTTCTGTTGCCAGGCAGAAAGGAAGAAAACAGTCCCACATTCTAGAAGACTGTTAGCTTATATTGAGAAGGTTAAAATCAATTTTAAATGATGGACAAGTGATGAGCATTTATTTGTTCAAGATATTTCTAGGGCGATCAGAAATAAAACTTACAAAGGAATTGATTACCTGCAAGAAAATACACTAATTGTTAACTGAAGTTCATGACTGGTACCAAAAATCATTGATCTGATTTTCTATGGGACTAGATACATTGCAGACAAGAGCAAGAAATTGACATCACATTTTTGCAGTACTGGTTGTATTTCAGAAAGCAGTAACTTCACAGCTGAGAACAACACAGCAAAGGCAGCTAGCTGTGGATGTACTGCAGGCTACTAATTTAAAGTAATAGAGTGATCAATGTGGTCATTACAGAGACCACTCAGTATTTTTTTTGTTGCAATTTTTTTATGGTCTAAGTTTTTAATTTTTGAAGGGCAGATTCTAAGACTCGAAATGAAAAGATCCTAGCACAGTTACAAGCACTGTTTGAGGTCAAAACACCCCAAATCTGTCTGATTTTGTACAACAGAATGCATTACGAGGTGGGGAGAGAAGACTGCTGCACTTAATAAGATTTCTTCCAGAAGAGAACTCAGATGTTGTAGATACAGGCAGATTGTCATATAGTGGCTGGAAACCAAAATAGATAAATTCAACCTAGAAATGAAGCAGTTTTAACCATGGGTGATTAACCACTGAAGCTAATTACCTGTGGTTTATAGCAGACTGCTTGCAACTTGATGCATTCAAATAAAAAACAATGCCTCACGTCAAAAAGTCTGTATAACACAAAAATCATACCACCTCAAAAAACCAAACAAATGATAGTTAAAGCATTACTTTGATTTAAAATAAAAATAGGAGATTGTCTTCAGGCAGTGAATTTATTTTCTTTGCAGTGCTCTCCGTTTTCCAAAGCTCGAACTCATGAATTGACTCATTTGTTCCATTACTGCTTCATACAGGCCAACAGGATGAAGAAAAAAATTAAAGAAAAAATTACAGATGGAACAGGGATCTGGTGTGGATCCTCTGCAGCAGCACATTTGCCCTAGCAAGAAATCAGGAAGAGCTGAATGCTTTTCCACACAATCTCCTAAAACTTCCAAATCGAGCAGCAAGACATTTCATTACACAGAATAGAGCAAAACCAAGTTGGTACTTCAAAAGAAAGATGCCTCTAGACACAAGCCCTTAATGATCCCTGTTAAACCCATTTCAGAATTCAGGATTTTCTAGAACAAAGACTATTATAATATTTCTCAGTATCAAATAGAAGGCATGTCATCCCAGATTTCCCAGGAAAGAGGCAACACTAGATCAGAAAAGGAAAACAGTGCCTCCAGACTGCAATTTTAAGTACTTGCAGAGAGAGGAAAAAGGCTCATAGTCTAGCAATGCCACGGTTAATAGGGCAAGACAAAATCCTGGAACAGAGCCAGTCAGGCTGAGGGACATCTGTTTTCTAAGGAGGGAGGAATTATGGCATTAAAATTACAATAGCACATGACAATTAATCTCATGGCGAAATAGGATTAACAGGCTCCTTCCACACTGTTTTTCACTCTTCTGAATCTGCACCTAGTGGAATAATTTACTTCCTGAAATAGCAGCTAAGACCCTAGACGAGATCACTTCAGGGGAATTCTGTCCAGGTCCCCTGCCCAAGCTGGCTGCAGCTGAGCGCCCAGAGCAGCGTCACCTTCCTCAGGCTGAGGGCCAGCCACCATTTCAGAGAGGTGCGTGGGCAGTTTGTGCACCCATACGGGAAGCTGGTGACACAGCCTCTCTCTCTGGCATCTAGCACATTAATGCTGCCAGTTGCTCGCCTCTACACTGGAGCAGTGAGATAGTTCACATTGCTGGCTGTTGGTGAAGAGGCTTTCCACTTGACAAAGCCACCATGGAAAGTACTGCAGGAACTGACAGCCTAACCCTTTGAGATGTGTCCATGAACTCACACATGGGAACAGCTCAGCGGGCTCAGCCCCGGAAAGGGGACTGCACTGGAATGCCCACAGCCACATACCTCCAGCTGTTTAAACGCAACACTCAGGTAAACGGGAATTGAGAGCAGCTAGTTGGAGACTTCCTCCTCAAGTCCATGCCAACACTAGGCATTCTTTCAAAGCCAAGGAAGAGAAATGGGGAACTGCTTTCATAGCACTGTAGAGCAAAACAGACCAAGAAGTCTATCAGAAAATGGTACAGAGCTATTCAAACTGTCACATGTTAATGATTTTTTCCTATTTAATCCTCCTTCCCCTTTGCTCATCTCGTCTCAGCAACTTCCACTTGACAAGGATTGGAAAAGCCTACTCTAAGCCACTGAAGCCAGAGACAGTAGAGGAGAAAAGTGTACAGAGCCACAGTGAAATAATGACACACTAAATATATTAACACAGCTTTGGTTACCAATCTCTAGGTATGACTGATGCTAGAATCCCAGCAATGTTTGTAAAAAAAAAAAAGTCACTCAAAGCTTGTTTTAGCTTGTAATAAGTATCTCTAGTTTCACCATCTGTGCTAAACATGGAACACATGAAGACTCTAAAAGTAGCATTAGAACTAGTCTTATTTAGAAGGTGACTCTAATTGCAGCTGCCATGCTCACAATGCACATGGCCACCAAGAGAAAGCTGCCTTTGTCGAGTTAAAGAAGTGTCACTGCAGCAGTAAAAAACCTGCAAAAAACTAAACCCACAAACACCACCACCAGCCCCCTTCCCACCCCACCCCCAGTTATTCTGTGGGAAGCTATTGTGCTAGACAACATTAAGTAAGTATCAGAGAACCATTTAAATAACTTGTTCTGCATCATACCAATCCTCCATGAACTGTCATCCAGTGACTGAAAGCTGCTAATTGTACAAGATGGAGAAAATGGTATCTTCAACAGCCTTTGTTGTTTTTCTGCTGGCACTGAGTGGAAGCAAATCTCTTTTGTTCTTAACTGTCTTCCTCAGAGCTTTTAAGCACTTATTTAAAAAAAAAAAAAAAAAGGAAAAAAGAAAAAAAGAAAAACAGCTTATCGAAAAAGGAGAGATAAGAATAACGCCAGGCAGACAGCAAAAGAAAATGATATTCTAGGCAAAAAAAATAGAAAGAATTAAAATGGGTTACACACTGAAAGATGGCAGGTGTCTGCTGAGAAAAAAAAATAAAACTTATGTAAGGTGCTAAAAACAGTGCCTGCATCCCTTGAAATTCCAGAGTTGTCAGAACAATGGTACTGGGTGTTCACCAAGGTCATAAAAGACACTGCTCTGCGTACTCCAGTGCTGAGTCCTAACGGCCACTTTAGCTGACCAGCAAGTGAAGGGAAAGCCTCCATCCTCTTTGTAGCTGCCCGTAAGTCCTACAAGAGGCAGTAAAACCAGATTCTTCTCCTCCTAGCTTGAGTTAATAGCATTCTAGTATTCATCCTCATCCAAAAAGACAGCTGCCTTCAGGAACTATAATGCAACTTTGCTATATCCTCAGTGGCTGTGGCAGATACGTATATCCACAAATGCCATTAAATGTAAAACAAAAGCATCGGCAGAATGTGAAGCTTGTTTATTAGGTTGAATATGAAAGGCTTCAGAACCTGAAGGCCATCTGCCCACAAGGCAGCTAGTTACTAGACTGTTACACAAACCCTGCTGGTTTTCAGTGTAAAACATGAAGTCTGCAAAGAAAATCGCAAGCTAATTCTTGAAAGTGTTTAATATTTCTGGTAATCATTTTACAGAGGCAAGAAAAGCATTGCATCAATGTTTCATTATTTCAAGCATTTGTTCCATCAAATTCAACCTCAATGTTGTTCTTAACTGCTTGATTTTCAATTATGTCATCAGTTATTTATAAGAAGTTTTCTGAAGACTAACAAAATGCAATTTGAGAGGAAAGACCACTGGAATGGCTGTTGAGTTATTTAAAATCCCCTAGTCAGACTGAAAGCAGCTGCTTATATTTGTGTAGAGAAGTGTTTTTCAGAAAAAGCAGCTGTTTTTTCTGAACATCAAAACCAAGAGATACCAGAAAGCATACTTGCCTTGTGCCGAGAAGCGAGCGTTTCATCTTGCACCATGACAATTTTTACTGGAAAGAGACAGTGCTTCTCAACTGTAAAGAACTATTAACATCCAGCACAAAGGGACACTGTACATGATCTTAAACTACTATGGCAACCAGTGGCAACTGACAACTGTGCAAGAGGGCACACGGGGCTACCCTCACCATATAAGAGCACACAAGCTTTCAGTATTTCATCTTGAATTGTTTTGACACTTCAGGTTCATTTTTGTCATCACATCACCCTCTCCCTCCTTCACACCATTTACTAACTTCCAGATTCTCCATAACACATACTTTTGCCATGCAGGGTCTTTCATAATTGTTCCTACCTTTTCCTGTTCTGCTGCTGCCATGCAGGACCACTCCTTTTCCCTTGGGGCAGGTCATCATCACATCTGTGCTTAGTTTCTTGACATCCCTACCATCCATACCCTGTAAACTACACTGTGAAATTACCCCTACAGCAAGAGACATGATGTTTGTGATACTTAAAAGAGAGCCAGCAAGTTCATTTAAGAAAAAACAAACTGAAAACCCCAAAAACCAAATCAACAAATCAACTGTCTTAGGGTGCATTAGGTATCACTTGTATGACCACCTCACCATTACCAGCTCTGTCCTCTGCTTTTCTCTTCTCATTTGTACCACATTTGAGACTCATTTGTTTCTCAGTATCTCTAAACAGGCCAAAAACTTATCAGAGAGATAACTATGCCCTCTCTGTTTCCACAGAATACTGCAGTTACATTTTGATTTCAGCTTCAAAGACTCAGCATTAACATAATACAAATACAGTCTGGAAGTACTTCTGAGTCAGAAATTGCAGATAGGGAAGTTTTGAAATACTCTGTTCAGTAGGCTGCTTTACTTAGTTGTATTGTATTACCAACTTTCATCTTCTGTTTCTTGACAGGTGTGTGAAACTTACTGGTTGTTACAAGTCTACAGCAGTATAACATTGTAGGAGTCTGTATCAGGCAGTGTCTGTACGACCCCTGCTGTAGAGTCAGAACATCTGTAGACAACTGAGCATCTAACAAGTCACTGCTTAATTAGTTACAATAGTAGGAGACAACTTTAGCAAGATATGATTGCCACATATGTTGCCCTACCCTATCCTAGTTCCACTAGGAAAGTCAACTAAGTTTTTCCACAAGGCATCTTGGTTTCTCAGAAGTGGCTGTGAATGGCCAGCAAAAATAACAGTCATGTCTGATGTTCTTCCAAAGGTGAGATCAAAACTCTGTCAGAACCAAATCATAAGTCTGTGTTGGACATGAAACTAGATGACAGCAGATCTATGTCATTATCTACAGAAATTAACTAATCAAAATGAAATTTATGTAGTTGCATAGTGGAGAGGCCCATCAAAGGTTATCTAAGTAGTGTCTGTGGATGGACAGGTGAACAGAGATCCTTCATTGGTGCTGATTTCTTCTATACTTCATTTCTTCTTCTGTTCTGCCTTATTCGAGACTCAGTAGTGTGAAATATCCTTCCCCCAGTAACTTGAGCATACCAAAGCCTGTCCCCTGCTTCTACGGCCAATAGCCTTCCTTAAACAGACTTCGGGGACATAGATTCCCAGAATATTTTTGTCTGCTAGACTAAATCACTCAAGTTTGCTGATCTTGTCAAAGGACTTCAAGACATTTGAAAAGCAGGCTTTTCCTTCACAGAACCGACAGTGATTCTTCCCAGGTAGACACCAGTTCTGTCTTATTATAGTTACTGATTTTCCCCATAGACCTGACAGTTAACAGACCTGCCATTCCCCAGATCCCTCACAGAAGCTTCTTTATAGACTGGCATCACATTTATCACCCTTTGCTCCTCAGGAACCAAGCAAGTGAAATGAGGGGAATGTATTGCTAATATTAATCCAGATATTTCAACCCTGACTTACAAGAACTCTTGGGCAAGTGTTATACTCATGGTGACTTAGTCTTTTTGTACCACAGACCCTTCAGGTTGCTTCATATTTAGACAGATCTTCTCCTGAGTGTTTCAACTGGTACATTTCATACACAGTATTTTAATCCTGTAAGTATGTGTGTGTCTACACAGACTATCTCCATGTTAAAAAGTCACAGGGAAGTAAGAGACCTCTCAGCCAGTGGCACATTTAAGAAGAGTCCAGGTACCTTCTTTCACAGCTATCCGTTAGGAGAACAGCTTCCCAACTGGAATATATTCAGAAGCTTTGACCAAGTGTAAAATGTACAGTGAGCTATAAGACAGTCTTATATAAAAAAGATTTTGCAGTCTCATCTGTGCTTTCTATAGTAACTTTAACATACATTACATATAAGTATTATAAACAGCATAACCAGAGCTCAGGCTTTTCACAAGCTAAGCAAGCACACTTTCTAACTGTGAATGTCGTTTTTTTATATAGTGAAATATACCTTCAAAAAAGGAATTCAGGAAGTCATTTGACTAGCCTTATACACTACTTGCAACATTTTGTGCATACAACAGCATATTCTAAAACCCAAAAGGAAAAAATAGATAATAAATAGCTTATGAAGTAAAACTATATTGTACCACTGGAATAAGGTACAGAAGATAGAAAAACTCTTACTTGCTAGCTCAACAGGCTTCTAAAGTGCACGTTTTCATCCACCTTATTCTCAATAGTCACATATGTAATTTTAACTTAAATTCCTTGCATCCAACAGGTCCTTAAGATGGTTTTTCTTCTTCTTTGGTATTCATGTCCACAGAATCCTGGGCAAACAACTCACTAATTGACTTTGACATTCTAAATCACAATCAGCTTTATTCTGATTTGTTTGGGGGTTTTGCCCCCTTTTTTTTTTTGTTGTTGTTTTTTTCAAACCTCAAAGAAAAGTTAAAAGTTAATGCTGACAACCAAAAAGCTGACCTTTGACTTCTGAAGAGAACTGAGCCAGGTGTCGCGTTACAAAGAGTCGCAGTTGCTGATTCAGGTCACAGGACAGAATGTCAATGTTCCAAGAACGAATTCCTGCCAACCAGGGAAGGAAAAAACAAACAAACAAAAACCTATTATTACATTTACTCCAGAATCAGAAGTGTAGATAGATAAATTAACAGGACACACAAGGACTAGTGATGCTCTTCTAAGAGAGCATACATAGGATGGAAAAAGTCTTCAGAAGCAGAGGGCCACATGATGCTTACCTTCCATAACACATCTATCCCTGAAGTACATGCAGTGAGCAAGTCTTGATTCAACTTGGGCTTCATGCACAGGAAACTAGTAAAAGAGGCTAAATAAATTGCACTACTGCCTAACCCAGCAAATACATTGTTAGTTTTACATCTGCATTATCCAGCATTGGTCACTACTAGACATGGTCTACTGGATGCTTTTAGCTACTAAACAGCTGAGAGAGACCAGCTTTGCTGCTCTCGTAGTCTGTGCATCCTTCAAGTCACAAAAGCACCCCTTCCCCCCCGCCCCTAATATGCTCTGATTATTCCTTCAAAGCCCCCGATCCCACCGAGACCCTTTGAGTTTGCTCTTTAATCTATATAATCTTTGTAAGCTAATCACCTTCATACCGCAGCAGGAAGCAGCATCTGCTCCCAGAGCAAGTGGCACCATGCCACACTGGGGAAGTCACCTTGAGACCTCAGTGTGAGCAGCTGTACATTCTGGATGACACCAAACAGTACAGATCACAGATCTTCATGTCCCAGTAAGAAGCAGCCTCTCCTAGATGTTGTGATACTACACTTTGGCACCATGAACAAACCCAGGATATCAGCATGAATCACTACTGCAGCCTCTTGTGCTGCTGCCTGCTGAAGTACAGATGTTGAAAGCTAATGCCACAGACTTCTAGGGGTAACTAAAGCAAGAATTTCAGTTCCAGTATTTATTGATGGGGTCCTTGGAGTTCTTCCACCATCTTCTCGAGATATGTCCTCTCCTGCATAAAATACAAAGTTTTATTGCATCTGATATCTGCCCTCCTTCAAGTGTTGATTTTTCTCATGGAGCTATCATTCCCAGTTAGTGCAGTTGTAATTGTCCAGCGCAGTAACTCCACGTTGTGCAACAGCTTCTGCTGGTCATTACTGGGAAACAGGATCTTCTTGAATACAAGCTCCAGCTTTCTACACATAACCAAGATAAAGTTAGTAATCATTGTGTCACATAGTGCAGTAGTCTCAAGGCCTGTAGAATCTACAGCAACTCAAGAAAACTTTGCTCTTTGTTTCTTTTTCCAGTGACAGCCAACATGGTAATGCACTTATTTATCACCTGACAGTATGCACTGCAGGGAGTACAAGACCGGCTCAGTAAACCCTTTGAATGGCAGGAGAAAATATACTTGTAGAAAGAATGATTGTTTAAACATATGTCCAATATAAGTGCATCTTAATGCAGTACTGAAGAGCATTCTGACCTGGACAGGAGCAAGGTGGCACTCTGCAGGGCAAATCCTGCTGACTCTAGGTGCTGTGTCACTGTCTTGGTGTCCTACTGCAGTACTAAGTGCTATTTGAGGTACTGGTACATCCTCCAGGATACAGGAAAAGTAGATCCTCTTTCAGAGCAAGGAAAGGAACGAGTGAAATTATCATCTCACTCATCATCCTACTTGCAACAATTTATTCAACATGCTCTCCCCTCCAGGTAGTATGAAGCGACTTCTAATCTCTCCCCACTTACCACAATTTCAATTTAGCTCATGGCACAGGATCCAGAACATCGCCCTTGCTGATTAGGATTCTCTATGTCCTGACACAAGAACACAGACTATACCATAATAAGGTTTCCAAATATTCAGGCTCTTTGCACATACACAGCTTGGGTAAGGTACCATGTGACTCATCAGTTTTCCATCTCTTTCTTTATGTCCTTGTGGACTTTATTTCCTACTGAGGTAACTGGCTTATAAGAGTTGTCATTTCCCTTTAACACTAGACCTAGTCTCCCAGATGTTGTTTCAAAACTGGACAAAAGTCACACAGGAACAGAAAATAAGGCCAGTATTTATTAGACAGCATTCTAGCATAAGTTTTTTTCAAACATCCCTCAGATACACAATGCCACTACCTAAGAAGCACTCCACATAAAGACAAGCAGGTTCCATAGTGTCCTATATTCACAATTCCATTCTCCTGAACCAAGGTATAGAAAAAAGTCTGGGATCAGCCAGAGCAAGAGGTATATTCACTAAAAAATATCTAAGTGGTGGGGTTTTTTATTGTGCAGACAACCAACAAAACAAAGACACAATCCAAAACCTAGCTTTCCATCATTCAGAAAACCCTGTCTAGATGTATGGGGCATTTAAGACCAACTTTGCTTGCCAACTTTATTTGCCAGTGTTGTTAATCTGATTGTTATCAGGGCTGTAAACCCCTTACCATACTTACCAAGTTGCAGAAAAATGCTTTTCTGAAGGGCAGAAGCATTTTGTTATTTATGCTGCTTTGTTTCCTAAGGAAATCAAATCTTCTGCTCAGCAGCCTGATCTACCCTCACACAAACCTCACGTGAACACTCTGCAGCAAGCTATTACTTAAATTGCAATTATGTGTGTACCATTTCCACATTTCTTGAACTCCCCAAATCAAGAATATGGCTGTCTGCAACATTATTACATGCTGTCTGCTGACAGATCCCAAGATCCCGCTGTCATTTTAACTTACATTTTATACCCATCTTGTACTTTGCAGATCTTGGTCTATTTCAAGAAAAGGTCATTCTCCCATTTCACAGCGGGGAAAACTCCTCTATGACTTGCTGGAGGTCCTACTCCAAGTCAGTGACAGAAGAAAGTCCAAAAATCCAGATTCTGAGCTTCCTCAGCAGTTCACTTACTACTGCTAGTACCTTATCAATACTGCTTAAATGGCTACCATGCAAAGAAGGGTCTGTACTGGGCAGAATTTCAGTAGGTTTCTGTTCAGTCAAAACTAACTGTATAACTTATGTCTGCTGTAATAACACAGTTTACTTCACAAAATCGGCATTTATTTTTTCTCACCAATGAGAATTCCCAGGTTATTGGCCCACAACCACAGAATCAAAGAGCAAAAGTCTGATCTGTCACTATGTCAAAGATTCAGAGAATAACTAAGGACTTGGGTTGGCACACCAGTTCAGTGAAGTGCCAAGCAAAGGTGATCATCCTGTTGTGCAGAAAGCAGGGGCAAGCCCTTTGAAGAGGGGCTTTCAAAGGCCAAATGGTGATAATCTGGCCCATTCCTACTGCATAAAGCCATCCCTTGGAAAAGGGAAGAAAATACTGCTCTCAACACAAGTGGACTACCAGTAGAGATGGATGCAAAAGATGCTGAAAAGGAGAAATTGAACAAGACTGTACCTTTTTACACCCACCCTTTCTATTAAGTTGCACTGTTGAACCGTTCCTCAGTACTGTTGATGTTTAAAAGGAAAACAGTCACAGAAGCGTCTCTGAATAACACAGTTTAGCCAATAGTTACAACTGTTACCACCGGCATCTTGTAAGCCAATGTGTCTTGGAATAGGGGGAAGAAGTGCATGCAAAGTCAAAAGGCTCTCACTTTATTTCTCAGAGGTGTGCTAAACTGCTTATTAGAACAGGGATTCCTCTAAGGTCCTCATGCAGCTGACAACCCCACCTTTCTATTTCTTAGGAACCATCAGAAACTGCCACAAAGCAAGAGCTACCATCTCACAACCTCCTTCCCTCTCACTTTTAAAGAGTGGGCTCTACCACTCAATATGGATAACAAAGGAGAAAAATGTTACCACAGTCCTGTCTTGCTCTGTGTCCTTCATGACTCATACACTGTTGTGGCTTATCCTCCCTCAGCCTCTCTAGGCCACTCAGCAGCTCCTGAGACAGGGAGAGGCCACAGCACAACAGGGTCCTGTTGGCAGCTGTCCCCTGGCACTGCAGTAAACAGTCAAGCAAGACAAATCCCTCAACTAGTAAGATATAAGTTTGGGGTAAAACAGAAATAAGATGTAATCCATTGCCCCACTAATAATAGAAACTTGGGGAGATCACAACCATAATGTGTCTCCAAGCTTTAAGACACACTAAGCCACTGTTAACTGCATTTCTCTAAAGCAAATGAAGGAACGCGCAGGGGGGGAGAAAAACAATACAGCAAATTTATGGCCTGAACACCTGAGAGCGAGCCAGTCCGCGGGGGCAGAGCCAGCCGGGCTCGTTACCGATGCCATCTGTCACCGGGCTCGTCCTCGACCGAGCTGACACTCGGGTCACCTCCGCGACCGGCCGCGACAACGCTGCGGGCTGCGCCACCGGGGCGCGAGCCACGCCCGAGCCGGGCCGGGCTTCTGCCCGCCTC
>WUAM01000152.1:952568-1007292 GCA_024336885.1 Actenoides hombroni
GGACTTGGTTTGGGTAAAAAAAAAAAAAAGATTCTATGCGAAATGATACAGTTGTTTAATGTTCTGTTGATAAGGAAAGGAACTTACACGGTAATGGGGAAGACACTTGGAAATGCACTAGTAAGTCTATCAAGGATCAGTAGTGGTGTACCACAAACTTGCTTAAAAAAATGAGGGCTGATGCTATACTTGTGGTTAGCAGACAGCTTTACTTTCTATTTAGAAAAATACAAAAACCAACCAAAGCCAAACTAAACAAACAAAAACCTCAAAACCAAAAAAGAGTAATTTTCTATTTTATTTGAGAATAAGTATAAAGGAAGACTATTTGAAATTCTTTCTGATGGAAGCAGAATTCTGTTTGAAGGGAATTGAACAAACTGCAAGAGCCAATTCTAGAACTTTCAAGATTCTTGAGGATCATAGATTGCCAACTGTCCCGTCACAATCCCAGTCTCCTTTTTGGTTCCCTGGGATAAACTATTTTGTGAACAGGAAAACTGCCTTCTCCAGATGGCTACGAAAAGCCTGTGAACATCATCATCTTTCAAAAGAAGAATTTAGTAATCATAGGCCTCATGGTGTACTTTGGCACTGGGGCAAAATTCAGGCAATAACTCAAGTTGTATGTATTTTTGAAACTCATATACCAGAAAAACTTTTCAATAATACAGCTTAATAGGTGTTAAAGGAGCATCTTCTGGGACTGGAACCACCAACCACTGAAGCATCCTTCCCGTGTAGGCATTGTAAATATTTACAGCCTGTTTAATGTTCTTGACATGCATGTGTAAACTTGGATTTCACATACAGACAAAATTTGTTAGCCCAAACTCGTATTTACAGTGTTACACTATGTACAAGCTTTTGTCTGTGACTTTGCATACTGACAGTTTTTTTCCAGGCCAGGTACTATTTTCTCAGTCTTCTGCATTTTGGGTTCTACAACAGGTTTTGAAATAAAATACATAGAATTCTCATCTATAAAGTGCAGAGAGTTGCACAGAGAACTTGCAAAGTGGATTTAAATTACTCGATTCAAGCTAACTAGTCTTTAGGCAAAAAGTTTAATGCTGAAAGACAACAATACTGTCACAGTTTGTGCCAAAGGCTTCTCCAGTAGCTGCTGTTCATTAACATCCACGCGGGGGAATGGGGCAGATTCCACTTTACTGGGGGAGTCTGGCTACGCGATCGCGGCTGTCGGAGGTAAGCAGCGCTCGGGTCCGTGCCGGAGCCGGGGGTGTTCCGCACACGGGGGAAGGCGGTCGGTGGGGCGCCGCGGCGCAGCCCCCGGGCCCAGCCCGCCCTCCCTCAGCCGTGCCTCCCGCGCCAGCCGGGCGCTCGCTGTATTCGCCCCCGAGCGAGCCTGGCTCGAGGCCCCGGGGCCGCTTTGTCTGTCCCCGGCTTCTCGTGGAGAGGCCGCGCGGGCGCCTCCCCTCGCTGAGGGAAACAGCGGGCAGGGCAGCTCCGCGGGCGGCCCTCCCCGTACGGAGCCCGGTCCCGTCGGCCGCGCTTTCCGCCAGGCCGCTGCCGCTCTCGCCAGGCGGGGCCCGGGCCGGCGTCTCCCGGGTAACGGCGGCGCGAGGAGGGCGGACAGCGCGCCGCCAATCAGCGCGCTGCAAGATGGCGGCCGCGGGAAGCGCGGCGCGGTGCGGCGACCCGCTCGGTCCGGGCGGCGGGCGGCAGCCATAGGACGTCGGCTGGGCCCCGCCGAGCGTTCCGCCTCCCGCGGCGCCCTGCGTGAAGCGCGGCAGCAGCCAGCTGGACCCCGGCGTCTCGCAGCAGGGCGCGGCTCTCCCGGTCGCGGAGGACTCGCAGCCCGCGCGCGCAAGTGAGGGGGAGGACGCGGAGCAGGCCCGGCTCAGCGAGCTGGTCCCACGGCTGCCGGCCCGGCGGATCCCGAGCCCCGTGCTGGTGAGCGCCCGGGGGTGGGGCGGCCCGGCCTGGCGCTGACGCGACCCGTGCGTCTGTCTTGCAGGAGATCGTCTGCCGTCCTGTCGGCAGCCGGGCACCCGCGAGTGGCGGGGCGGCCCGGAAGCGACCCGCAGGTAAGCTGGGTGCGGGCCCGCGGCCTGCCCGGGGGACCGCAGCCGTGCTAACGACGCTGTGCTTGCAGAGCCGATGGAGACCCCGGCCTGCCCGGACGCCGCCGGCCCCGTCGCTGAGGAGATGCCAGCGCCTGGCGGGGAGAGCAGGTTCGTAGGCCGGCGGCCGCCATCCCGGGGCGGTGCGCGCGGGCGCTCGGCCGCCGCCTCTCGGGGCCTCTCCCGCTCTGTGAAATGTGTCGCGCGCCGAGGACGGACCCAGCGTACGGTGCCGGTGCCGACCGGGGATGCGCGGTCCGGAGGGCTGGGGATCGATCGCCTGGGCAGGTGCTGCGGCTGCGGAGCAGCCCTTGGGCACACAGTCGGCTTAAGGAGGCGGCCTGCAGGGCCCCCCGGAGCCACGCCAGTCGGTCTTTCTGTTGCAGTGCCCTTGGGGAGGCTGGAGAGAGGGGTGAAGGTGATGTGGAGGGCTGCGCTGCGTCGCCGGGTGTAGAAGGTAACTTCTCCATTTCGGATCATTTCTTTGGGCTGTGAATCTGACCAGACCTTTGTATGGTCGGTTCAGCTGCCTCCACTGCCTCACTGGGGGTAGTTGTTCTGCTTATAATGAGTCAGAAATTGGCATCTTTTTCCAGAAGCTGATCTGTACGAATTGATGGTTGGAAAAAACCAATTAAAAGATAGTGATTTCATATCATTGTTAACAAGGATCTTGGAGGCAGGAAATGGCTTAGAAGAGACATGGATGCTTTGTGGCTGTTAGGAGATGGAGACTTTTTATGCCGGACTAAACAACTCCTGGCATAATGGTGGTTCTCATCAAAAGACTTTCAGGCACAGGCTGTTTATTATCAGTATTATTTTCTCATCATGGAATCCAAATCTGCTGCCGTACCCAGTGGCATTACATGTGACCTGGCTGATTAACACTGGTTTCTGAGTTAATGGCCACTGTCCCTGCTCTGTTACTCTATTTTTAATTAGTGCAGCTGAGATCTGATATTCAGAATTTCAGCAATAGCCTAAATACTTTTTATTATATATATATTATATATCTATATATTTTTTTTTTTAGCCTAAATACTTGTTAGAGGGTGTCTCTTTCGCCCTTGTAAAGTGATAGATATCTCTGACTTGTTTTCTGTGGTGTATGCGTTAGTTATGGATGTTTGGTGTTAGACACAGGCATGTCACAGCTGCAGTTCGGAGCTCTAGAGCTCTCACAGAGCCAGGACTTTGAGAGTGACTTCATGCCCAATGAAGTTGAAGCTAGACACCAGCTTCACCCTGGAGCTGCTGTCCCTTCTTCCAGACTTTTGAAGAATGATACTGAAGATGGTATGTGAAAATGATCTTAAATGTCCTTTTGTTGATCTGTCAGCTCTCTCTGGTTTCTTTAAATTATAGATGCTGTATCTCTTTGACAGGAAGTATAGTATTAGTAATTTTCAAGTGAGTTCACAGCTCATTTGTAGCAGAAAAGAATTTTGCCTTCTCTTTCCTTTGGGTTGGTTCACTTGTTTTCTTGTAACTGTCCAAGTGCTATTACTGATTCTCATACCTCTCTTTACTAATTTGTTTCCAGAATATTCAGACTGTCTGATACTGAATTCTCTCCCTCCTAAAAACCTCATCCTGTCCCTCTTTCTATATTAAACCTGGTGACCCAAGTCACAAGTGTTTGGGTTTGGTTTTTTTGTTTTTTTTTTTTGTCTTGCTAGAACTGTGTGAGGACAGCAGAGAAACTGTCTCCAGCACAGAAGCACGTACTGGTTTGGAAGGCCAGCCAGAGAAGTCTGAAAGGTAAAGCAGTCCGTGTTCTGTGTAGGTCTCTTGCTGACATTCTCAAGTTGATTTGCATCTTTTCTCCTAGAATTTTAGAGGTAGGAGGGTTCATGCTTGAAGGCAAAAGAGAAAAGCGAAGGGGAAGATGAAATGCCAATGAGACCATTTTGCAGCAGTGCTGACTAAGGAGTCCCTTCACCATTCTTAGCTGAGAAGAGGAATGGTGTAAAAGATACCAATAGGTTTTATTTTCAAGGGAAAGTGCACTGGATAATAAAATAGACTAATAATTTTCTTGAAGTTAAATGACTGGAATATATAAAAAGTAATAATTCCATTTAAGTAACAGAAGTTATTGGAAGATAACTTCCTCTCAGGAGAAATGTAGTTGCTAAGTGATAGCTATTCCAGGATGCTTTTGAGTGTTTGCTATTGTGAGCTTTATAGTTTGCATTATTTTAAAATGTGAAACTTCAGTTTGTTGAAAACTCTCTCTGTATCTTTTATGCCAAATAGAATAATATTTACCTCATCTTGTATTGTCATATTCTGCCACAAAATAATGTTAGAAGGGAGGTTATACAAAATACCTAGAATCCACATAAAACAGAATTCGGTAGAACAATCTGCATTCCGTTTAAGCATCACTTAGATTGGTAAAACCTCTGTTATGTGCTGATAAATTTTCTGTACAATGTTGCAGTGTTATTCATACTTTGAATCTCTCGGGTCAGTGACACGTGTCTTGCTTTTCCAGAACTCTACAAGAAATGGCAGAGCATATAAGAACACAAATGCCTGTTTGTGACCTCACTAAAACTGAGAAACCCCTTGATTCTGGTCACGAGGAGTCGGATATCTTGTCAACTCAGGAAGACATGTTTCCTGAGAATAATGCAACAGGTAACAATAGACAGGTAGAGCCAAATGTCCATCCCAGGGATCATCAAAATCATCATCCCTACTTGATCTTTTTAGATATGTAGTGTTTTAGGGTGCAGAGTGCTATCAGTATTTTTCATGTACTTTCTGGTAAAATTGAGAATGCTCCATATAGAGAAAGAGGTTGTGGCCTTTCATGTCCAAAGCAATGTCCAAATGGTGCTTTATGTTAGAACAGTTACACTGGCTTGTAAAATACATTTAATTTCCTTTTTTTTCCATGCCCCTTGAAGAGCAAAACAAAAAAACCCATCCCTTTTGTCCTCTTCTGAAACTGGCTATAGCAATGCTGACCCTTTGTAGTGACACACCATCTAAAGTGGGGATACGTAGTGTAGGCAAATATTACAGATTTTCTTATGCCAGGTTACTTTGGCAAAATGTTCCACTTTACTCCTCTGGACTGGCCTTTCTGTTTGGGATAGGAAAGGATCTGGTGATCAAAAATATTCATACCACAATTTCAGTCAGTCTGATTTGTCTTCTGGGTTAATGATCCTTTCTTGTAAAAGAAGAGATTACATGAAACAATCGGAAAAGAGGTCAACACTGTAGGTCTTGCTAGGAGGATGTCTATGTCTGGTTTTGGTATCCACAACTGAAAGGCTAATAAAGAAATAGAAAGATTCTTAACAATCTTTATAGTAAAAGGCCTAGAAAATAATGTTTTAAAAGGCAACTTTGTCACAGTTTATAATTCATGAGCTAAATGAATTCTCACTTGATGCTTTTTGTTCAGTTTTAATTTGTGCACAACTATGTCTATACAGGTATGATCTTGTGCATGTACCCTTTGTATCTAGATGGCTTAGTAACAACCAGGAGGTTGTTACCTGAGTCAGGGGTCAATACAAGGTGTCTTTTCTTGTAAGAACCTTGCCTGTATTGGCATTCTAGTGCTGGATCAATTGTGCTGGTGTTGGGGCCATTGAGTATTTTTCTTTTAAAATTCCCAAGTAGGAAGACTTGCACAGTCTGGCCTGATAAAAAATCTCTTCTATTAGTACAGACATCTTTTTTATCCTAATGATATTATGCTCACACTTCACATACTGAAATTTCATGTGCAGTCCTTCTCCAATTCTGTGTGAAAATCAGCTTGTCCTTGCCCTCCTGAGGAGTAACTGTGCAGTGTGAATGTCATTCCTCAAAGTTTTCTGATCAACCTGGTTATTGGAGAAATTTCTAATCTTATTTCTGTTTGTTCAAAGCTGCTGCAGGGAGTGACTGTCCTGTAACCAGGGTAGAAGAGGAAAGTTCTCTGGCGTGCACCCCTGCCCGCGGTCTGCAACTCCTCCAGCTCTCTGGACAGGGACCCCTTGTACAGGAGAGTCATTCCACGTAAGAAAAAAAAAAGTCCTCAAATTATTGCAGTAGCTTAATTGCAGTAATGCATTTCCACCACTCCTTTTTATTCAAGGACTTGTGCTTGATTTTAAGCAATCAGTGTTTTAATTTGCACTACAAGAGGGGCATGGCTTTATTTTGTGATGAAATAGACTAATGATGCCCACATGGTCAATGGCCATTTCTCATGTTTCTTGCTAGTGAACACCTGATGCTCTCCTTTTATGTGAAGACTCTTATTGTGACAAGCTGGAGCTATATTTGGGGAGAAGTTAATGCATTTTTTAGTGATGTATGGTCTTCTTTTTCATGTTCCCTTTTCTTGGTCTGCAGTGTCTCTTCAGGCCTAGTTATTCCTCCTCCTGTTGCCTTTGGATCCAGTGCTCTTGTCCCCAGCAGTCCTACTGAACAGCAGCAAGCAGGTGAAATTTTCTGCATACTGGTCTGTGGTTGTGTTTCTGTGGTTTAGTGTGAGCATGCAGCCTTTTCAAAACCTGCCAAAATTTTATTTAAAGAAAGCAAGATTGAGAGCATTGAAAATTAGTGAAATCAATACTGTCGGCTAGCTCCCCTGCACGTGAAAGCGAGGAAGTACTCAACATGGGATACAGATTGCTGCTTGCAGTTGTCTTCCTTTCTTTGGGACAAGCCATTCTTGCTACAGGCAGGTATCTGTATGAAGTGTGTACTGTTAGGGCAATGGAAAGGATAGAGGAGAACTGTGTCATAACGTTTATTTTACCTTAGTTTGGTTGACTTGCACAGTGTTAAAAAGCTTTCCTATGGTATGTATTCTAGAATGCCATGCCAAAGGGGAATTGTTCAGTATGATACAAAAGCACTTTTTCACCATCAGGGATGAGATGGCAATCCACACAGACTTCTAGTATGATAGAAAATCACCATTCCTTTCTGTGAGATTCCTGTCACAGACTGTGAAATACTTTTAGAATAGATGTTGTGTTAGCTGGGGTTTGAATGTGGTTGCGTATTACTAAAGGTAGCAAAGGAGAAAAGAACACCTTAGTTAAATACTTTTTATAAATTTCAGCTACCTTTTTTTAATTGTAGAAGCTCTAGACCTGTAGCAACATAGTTACATGAATTCTTAATAAAACACTTTCGCCTCCTTACATTTAAGGGTACAGATGTCTTTGGTGATCACATTTTATATTTTTTTCCCCCTCCAAAACAATTCACCTGGAGAGTGATTCACTCACTGATGTGTGAGAAAGTTGCTTATGCCACTAAAGACAAGTCTTTTAATAGAATGTTGGAAACTTTAGGAATGATGCAAGAATTTGCTAGTAATGTATTTTCTGCTCTTTCAACCAGATGAACAGATGGATATATCTACCCCTGCAGAAGGAAGAGAGCTGATGCAGAAGCAGAAAGGAGATACGCTAGTGGAGATGACCGTGTCATGTATCCCACCAGAACCTCTTGTCCTGCCGCAGGCTTCAACTCCAGTGTCCCAGAGTGCCCCAACCTTCTTTCCTGGATCTTTACGTATACCGTCACAACCAGAGTTCTCTCATGTAAGGGTGCATATAGATACCTTTTCTGAGATTTTTATAAGGTTGTTGCAGAAGTGTGTGTTTGAGTCAGCCTCTGTTCTTCTGTCTTGAGCTTCCCTACTACGCTGGTTGTCATGAGTTTCCCTGTTGACACCAGTCACAGTTATATATTGATCATACTGTGTGGCAGTTTATCCTGCAAAGAAAATGCAGAGCAGCTGAAGAGCACATAGTCAGTAACTGAACGTAGAATTTATCTTTTAATCTATGCTAGAAATACTTGGGGTTTTTTTGCCTTTTTTTTTTTTCTTCTTTCTCTTTTTGAAAGGCTGCTGCTTTCTGATGCTGAACTAGGCATCCTGCATCTCAAACTGTGTCATAAATCAGACTTCTGTCAGGATAGAACTTAGCATCATTTGTCATGGAGAAAGTGAAGTCGTTCTGTAATAAAGCATTTGTATTTTGTTATAGGGCTAGAATTCATTTACTGCAGTTTTCAAGTTACCTATTCTTACTAACTGTTGTTTCCTTCATGCTTTTTGATTCTGGAAGTTATTACCGTTCAAAGGTTTTTACCAGATGGTGGCTTTATAGCTTGGTACTGCTAATTTCATCAACTTAAGGCAGAAGATAAAGGTTGAACTAGAGTCTTCAGTGGTCAAAGGCTTCTCCTGAGCTGAAAGTGGCTTTCATGCTAAAGTAATAGATTGCTCCAGAGAATCTTTCTAGAGCTCTTGCTTGTTTGACTAGAAATAGCTACTTATTTGCCATAGTTGACCTGTACTTCATGATTTGGTAGTGATAGGTGTCTGACTTTGCCACAGAAGTTCTAAAAAGTAATGGGTGGTGATAATTTTTCTCATAAGGAAGAGGGCAATTATTACTCATATAAATGGAGGGGAGGAAAGTTCAGGGGTTTTCTTTCTCTGTAGTTTTGTGCTGAGCTTGCTCTGCTCCATAATCCAGTGTAATATCCTAGGAATAACAAACGGTGCTACTTGGACTGCCCTGATACAATCATGTCCTGAATGTTTTTTTAATTCATTTTAGGATATCTTTGTTCCAACTCCGAGCCCAGAGAAGAAACATGAAGGAGAAGAAAAAGCTGCTGCTATAACCCATTTATGTTTACCTGGAGATCTCTCTGGACCCACAGATGCTTTGTCAAAGATGTCTACAGGTGACTCTGTGTCACAGCCTTCTGAGTCCTGTAAGCTGATGCTTTCTGCAGGTGAACACAGCCAGCCCACAAATACAGAGGTCAGTTCAGGCTCTCTGAACATGGGCCAAGACAGTGAAACCACACAGGTAGAGATCTCTGAGTACAAGGCCTCAGACTTGAGACTCTGTTCTATGGAGAATGACAACATAAAACTGAGGCTAGATGCAGGTGATGAAACTGTCTCTGAAAACTCTGGTAAAGCCCAAAAGGAGGATTTACAGGCTGCAAGAAAACCTGTAATGCAGCTTGTTAGTGCAGATGTAGAAGGAGACGGGTCATTATCTCCTACAGCTCATCAGGAGATGGAGTGCATTTCTGGAAGTCAGGCTGCTGCAGATCAGTCTGGTGTGCCTGGGATATTGTCATACACTCAGGGTAGAGAAGCACAGTCTGAGGATTATCCATTGGAAGAGACTTCTGAACCTGAGGCAGTTCCTGAGACTCAGTGTGAAGAACAAGAAAAAAAACTTCAAGTGAAAGAGAAGCAAATGGATGAAGATGGGTCCCTTGTTGATATAACGCTTTCTCAGAGGTTTATTCTTGAAAGGAAAGTACAGTGTCAGGAAAATACGGAAATGGAATCTGCTGATGGTTCATGTAAAAATAGCAAAAATTTGTCCGATCAAGCCCAAGAATTAGAAAAGATTGGACCAGAAAGCCGGGGAAAAGAAACTCCTGTGAGGGAGTTACTCGAACAGCACAACAGCTTGTTTCCTAAGGTAAAGAGTGACGCTCCATCGGAAGTGTTGTGTGACAAAAAACATCCACATTGTTCAGAATTGGGACAGATAACAGTCAATCAGCCACCAGTTCAAGAGAGAGGAGTTGACATGCTGGTGACTCAGCAGAAGAATCATGTGCCAAACAATACGGAGGTTACTGATACGACAAGCAATCTGGAGCAAGAAGAGCAGGTGCAGCCACAGGAGAAGGCAACTGCTAAATCCCCCAGTCCTGCCAGTGGTAAGTGAATTTAGGTTAGTAGCTCAGAGGTGTATATTTTAAGTAATGTCAAGGACAGCTGTGTACAATCGTCAGTGTTTTCAGGGAGCACTGATCTTGGATGTGAGTTGAACAGTGTCTCTTTAGAGCAGCAATACGAGTTCCTCTGTTCCATGCATAACATGCCTTTACTTTTCCCCCCCTTTGTTATATTATTGCAGCCAAGAATGATAAGGTAATTCTTGTTCCTGATGCTCCCTTTTTGTTTTATGGCAGAAATGCAAAGCAACTTTGAAAACTCAGAATGTTGTGACCTTGGAAATGCTCAGGGATTTTATTTTTGTACTATGTTGGTTTTTTTTTTTCTTCTCCAGAAGCAACAACAGTAGTGTCCTTGACAGGAAAAGGGCGTGTGGTAGTCTGTACTCTCCCTCTTGCAGGTCTCCTTATGTTTTGTTTGTTGGTTGTTTTTCTTTCGTTCTCAGAGAAGAATTTTGTTTTGTGGGGTTGCATAGAGCAGCTTTGAGTTAGAAACTATTACAGCAAATTTATCTTGAGAATATTTTAAAGTAGAGCAGCTTTTCACTCGCAGGTAAGCTGCGGCTCGGCAGGTATTGTCATGATGCATTGAAATCCCTTTAATGCGCTGTCGTGTAGTTACACAAGAAACATGGGATGCTATACCTGAGTTTTGTGAAGCTTTTGACTCTTAGTTGACTTAATTTTAAAACATAAGTGTTCTGTCCTCCTCAAATAAAGTAACAGGAAACAATGTTTTACTAGGACTTTGTCTTGAATTGACACTCTTTTGATATCTGAGTGATCTTTCATTAAACTGCAGGTTCAGAAAGTGAGAGAGGTTTTCCTCCTCTTATGATGATGGTAGGTGACTTCCTGTCTCCTGAAGTTGGTGATTATGAAAGGTGAGGGTCTGAAAATAGCAGTTCTCAATAGATGATGGTTGTCTTCACGTGTCCTGAACAGTAGAGGTTTATTTAACTCTCTTCGCTGATTTGCTAGGTAGTTTATGCTCTGTGAATTTTCTGAATCCTTCAGTTAGAATACAGTGGAAGACCAATAGAATTGTGCAGTGCTGTTAGAATTAAATGAGCTGTCTAGCAGGGCAGGTGTTTGTGAACTGACAGATTAAGATTGACCAGTCTGTGACTTTTGTGGAATCTGTAAAGCTGTGGGCTAGATGGAATTTGTCTTGCCACTCAAAGGTCATAGTTTTGTTATATAGCCCTATAGTCTGTTCTGCAGAGCTTTGTTCAAGTGATGATGCTTTCTACCTTTTCCTTTTGAGAAATTAGTGTAAGATATACTACTTAAATATTTCCTAACACTCAGCCTTCTTTTTCCCTTTATGTACTCTGTTGATAACCAGTCTGAATATTTTTTTGTTCTTTTTCAGTGAAGGACATCTCTCTTATTTTCTCTGCCAGTTTATGTTTGGGTGTTTTTTGAGAGCTGTACATTTCTTCTTCAAAACTTCTCTCATCATTTTCAGAGAGTCCAATATTTTTGTTACTCTTCTCTGAACTACTTGTTTAACTTTTCCAGTTACAAACTGATCCTTACTGTCACTTACAGCAGCTTTGGCTGTTTCTCCCTGAAAGCCTTTTGAGCTCATTCTTATACGGTTCCTTCCGCTTTTCTTCAGTTCTTGTGACCTTGAATCGTGCTGACTTCTGGAACATGTGATCCTGTTTGGAAAGGTCAAAATGGGAGATTTCAAAAAGGAGCAAGATGAAGAGCTTTCTTCTTTATGTCTGAACAGAATTAGGTGAGATGCCTTTGAAGTGCTAGATGGAGACTTGGTTAAAAAGGGATTGAGTGTAATACTTAATGTGTGTTTTTAATACCATATTTGCTGCCAAGTTTGAGAAAGATAACCATTTAATAGTATGGAACTGGCTGGAGAGAAGAAACTCGACATACTCAAAAATAGGATGAAGGTAGTATCTGATGTTGTAAGATGAGAATGACAGGTAAATGTGGATACTTGTAGAGGTGAGATTGCAGCGGCATCTGTGAAAGAGATTTGAATGCTTATGCCTGTTGTCAGTTTAGGAGAGACTTCTAGCTGAAGAAGATAACAGTTTTCAAGCTAGGCTTTGCTATTAAGTACCTGTTGACCTATTTAAGAAAAAAAAAAAAAAAGCTTAAATTACTTTGAAGGAGTATGGATCCTTGTGGCCACAGCTTTTTAACATCACTGACATCTGAAAACGACTTCTGCACTGGTTCCTCTATTTTGAGCTAAGTATGTGTTTGGTCATGTAAAAATTCCCATGCTTTAGGTTTTCTGGTATCTTCTCTGTTTAGATTTAAACCTGCCACTTTCCCAGTAGCTGAGTTACATGAATTAATCTACATTTTTGAGCACTGCTTAATATCCCAGCTATCATAGCAATATAATTGATAAGACTTTGGCACACATTCTTCTGAATGCAGTAGGACCAGTCAGAAATTTGGTAGCTTTTTTGTATTCTTTAGCATCCTGTAACTAGTGCCCATCACTTTCTTTCATAATGTTACAGCAAACTGCTTAATTGCTGAGTGTGAAAGTGGAGTATTTCAGTTGGTGAGAAATGCAGGGAATTTTTTTTTTTTGGGTGCATTGTTTGACAGTAGAGTCTGTTGGATTGGGGAACCAGTGCTGAGCAAGTAACATGCTAGCTTGATGGGTTGTTTTGTCAATCAGGACAGTAGTGTCATCAATTTCAGATTTAAGGTCTTAATTTTTGGTATTTAGATGTGTCTTAGCAACATCTTGTACAAAGTTTGGGTGCTGTCTCCCTGTTGCTGTTTAGGGAAAGCTTTGAACATTGATTCATGCTGTATTTTTCAAATTAGTTTATTAAAAAAAAAAAGTTTCAGTGATAAATTTTGGAGACTGCACACAAAGTCTGCATCACCAGGGTTTGAGAGATACTGTGGACCCAGACCAGCTTCTTTGTTAGCATTAGGTTATTCTATTGCCATTTAATGGCATTTTTTGGTTTGTTGTTGAGGTGTGGGGTTGTTTTTTTTTCGTTCTTTCCCATTCAGTGGCTTGCAATAGGTCATTATGTCTTTGTGGTAATTAAAGACTGAAAATCACATTCTCTGTGAATTGAGATAGCAGTCAGTTACTCTATACATCGATATGGCTTGGTATACAAGTTCCCCTGATGTTGTGTAGCAGATGCATATGGATGAATACAAGGGCAAAATGCAGTGGGCAGATATTTCTGAAGAAATCTCTTTCATCATCATCAAGAAAAGTATGGATTTGGAACATGCCGAGTCTGATGTGATGTCTTTGGTTTTTACAATGTTTTGAGGTGATCTGGTCAAAACACTTGTCAGGAAGTTCAGAGGTGTTCTGATCCCATTGCATTTTGTGATCTCAAATGAACTTCTTTTTGTGAATGGGTCCAGGGCATTTGGTTATGCTGGGACTGCATGTTTCTTAAGGCAGTTTGGCATAGTTGAGAGAACAGTACTAGTCTTTGAACTTAAGAACAGTGTAGGTTTTATTAAATATGTTTGTCAGTACACTGCTGAAATGATGATAAGCTGCAGTTACATAACAGGGTTGGATGTTACGTTTCACTTCAGTATGGCCGTTCACAGGCCAAAACTTCATTTTTAGAAGAGTGTGAACAAAACTGCCTTTTAACTTGAGGTAACATTTCCCTTGTTATATTGTACTTGAAATGCGTTTTAGATAAATCTAAATGCAACTTAAACATATCACAGTTGGCTGGATGTACTTTTGAAAGAGAAAAATAAGCCACCGGGTAAGATGAACTCAGAAATTAATGCTGGTGGTTGTGTTTTGCGTATGCGTGTTACACTGAAGGGCTGATTGGGACTGGGAGAGAGTTCAGGCTTTTAAGATGTTCTGCCTGCTCTCTTCAGACTCATGAAGCATGGTGGAAAAGTATGCAGAGTGATAGTTGCTCTCTTACCATCATTCAGTCCTTAAGGTGTGAAGAGGTTTAGAGCATCCCTCTTAAAGCAGCTCTGTTCTTATAATAGTTACTTCCAACAGGTATCTAAGTCCTTATCAAAAGATTATGAAGCATCCATCAGTGCACACGAACTTTGGGTGAGGACTAGAAGGGCCGTGGAGAAGATCCAAGAGGCAGGAGTAGAAACTGGATGGTGAAGTTCAGAGGGTGTCTCTTTGTTTTTGAAGTTGCCTCGAGTAAGATATTAACTGTTTACTGAAAAATGCTCAAAAGCTAGAACAGGATAGAATATCGAGATACAGAAAATAAATTTACTCATGAAGTCTGTTTCTAGGATTCTGTGGAGTTTATAGAAGTTGTGGTTTTCTGTGAAATCTTTTTTTGAAGATTTCACAATTTCATGCACACAAAACCTTATTCAGAAAGTGATCTTTTTTACTGATAAGATCAAGAAGAAACAGATAAGTAGCACAGTTAACATAGTTATGATAAAGTTTAAGAATACCAGGCTAAATAAAAAGTTAATATTTTTATTTAAATAATGAAGAGTTGTGTTGCCAACCTCTCAAATCTGTTTAACATTGCCTCAGGCCTGGCTAGAGTGATGAATCTTAGTCTTGGAGACTTCGGAAAGTGAAGTCATTTCTTATTATTTGATGGGGTCCTTTTGATATATCACAGCTAGATATGAGTTGCCAATGTAGAAAAATGTGTGTAATCGAGCTGTTGTCCTGTCTGTTAAATAGTTGTGCTAGTGAGTGTTGGGGTTATGTAGTGAGTTATGAACAGAGCTGAGAAAGGGCTTTTTGAAAGCAAAAGTTACTAAATTGAAGGCGTGGGGTTTGGGGTTCTTCAGAGTGGTGGTTTTTTGATTTGGTTTGGTTTTTTTTCCCTTTGCACACAAAACAGAGTGGCCATCTACTACTACTAGCCTTCTCTGTAGATCTTCATGTGTCTGAGAGCCACAGTAGATGTGTCACATCCCTTGTAGAGGTGGTGAGTAGGAGAGAACTAGACCTGTGCTTGAACCGCTTGAGAGCGGCAGGCTGGCTGTCCATGGAGTGGTGGTGTGCAAGAAGCATCCCAGTCTGCGGGAGAGGTGGTGGGACTTACCTTTTCCTCTGGAAGAGAAGAGGATGGTAGCTCTGCTTCACTTAGTTTGACACAGGGTTGGGAAGTTCCTTTGTGTCCTTCCAGGATGAGGGTGCAGTTTTGTGGTGTGCTGGTAGTTGCCATCTGCACTGTGCCAGAAACATCCAACTCTCCCTCTGAAAGTGTTAAACAAAATTTTTTTATACCTTAGCATTTTCAAGCTTGAGAGACAAAGTGAGCCAAAGAAAGGCACAATCTTTTGATGTTGAAAGATAAAAGGAAATGTTATAGGATGATGGTCTTAAGGACATAAAAGTTTGTAGAGAGAATTAACCATTTTCATTGTTACAACAGTTGATACAGTTATGTGGAAGCAATTAAGCTTTCAGGCATACATATTTTTTTCAGGTCTCGTGAGTGTGAAAGCTTGTTTGTTTTCTCTATTGGTATCTGTTGGTTTAGTAGCTGGATTATCTCTTAGTAAAATGCAGGCTGATCATTCCATAAATTCTTCTGATTGTTGTTAACCTGCCACATGTCGATTTGTAGGCTCGAAGGGATTAGCTTAATTGATCAGAACTCAGTGGAGTTTCTGAAGAATTCAGTTTTTAAATTAAACACTTTTTAAAAGGAGATCTGCTCTAGGTCATGAGATGACAGGCATTAAGCTGTTTGTGAGGGGTTGTAGTTGGCCTTTCAATCTGTGGTGTACCCGCGAGGTGTCAGTACCATTGCGCTGTGAAGTTTCCACCCGCTGCAAAAAGACACTTAGCTGGATCTCAGGGATGTTGCAATTACTGAACCTATCTTTAAAATTTGTGGCAGTGGGATAGGCAATGGTTTTCAAATGGACAGTAGATAGCTTTTCACTGGATTTTTTTTTGTTTTGTTTTTCCTATGAGGGGATTATGTCATGTATTTATGGCTTTGTTTGCCACAAGGTAGTTGTGTAAATGATATATCAGCATCTTGTGTAACTGAAGAATGATGCGCTACATCTGGCTTTAACCAGAAGTTGTATTTGAGTATCTGGTGCTAGCTCTTTAATTTAAGTAACTTGAATTTGTGTTCTCGTGACCTTAACTAACACTTTTCTAATACTGTTTAGTTTCTGGTTTCGTTTTGATTTTTATACATGCTGCTTAAAATTCAGGAGTTACAGAAATTGTGACTTGCATTATTTGAGTAATATCTTGAATGAAATCCAAAGAACAAATACAGTTTTAGGAAAAAGGGGAAAAGGCAGGATAGTGACAAAGATGCTGAAAACCTATTTTGACCTTAGGGTGGGGAGGAGGGGGTTACCCTGTTCATTTTGTTAAATTGTTCTATGCGGTTTAGGAAGAATGTGGCCTGCAAATCACTGATGTATGATGTTGAAGGTTGCAAATAAATGGCATGGGCTGAGGCAAAAGAAGGGAGCATTTTATTAGGTTTTTAATGTATTTTATCTGTTAAATCCTGCAAGATCTGCACATGATAAATCCACAAAAATGTGGTTTCCTTGATGGGTTAGACTGGCCAGTAGACCCTGCAGACCCTCTCTGCTGGAGTCTGCACAAGAAGGGGCAGAAGTGTTGGAGAGCACAGGAGGATGGGACCAGTCCTTCTGGTGGCAGCCTGCAGCTGGTTGTGAAACTGGAGTGTCTGTTCTTTCTCTTAAAGCTTACTTTCCAGGCAAGTTTCGGCTGTCATTGTCTAACCTTTAATGGACTGCTGCTAATTGTTCAGGCTCACAGGTGGCTGCCTGGAGTGTATCTGCTGACCTTATATCCAAGGCTGTTTGTTGGTAAAACGTCATTCTGTTTAAGTTTCAGGTTTTTAATTAGGACAACACATAGCTCTGCCAATTCACTTCTGTCCTAACCTTTGTTTCTGTTTCTGGCGTCATCCCCCTTTTCTGTGGAAAATCCTGAGCATTTCTGAGGCAAAGATGCCTTCTTTAAAAGTCCAGTTCACATCAGGATACTTAGTCACACTTTTATCTAGCACCTGGGGACAGCTGCATGAAGTTGATCACAGCCCAGAGAGAGATTTTCCACAGAAGATGTGAGGAAGATCAGTTAGAGCAGCTATCCTGAATCCAGTAACATCAGGGGGGGTTTGTACAGGCCAGCACCAGGGTTATGCTTTTCCCTGTTCCCACAGCACAGGAACCTGTGCTTTTGGTATTTGAAACAGAATAGTCCACTGAAATTACTAATCCTGCTGCTCTCTGTCTTTTAGGAACTCCGTTTCATTTTACTTTGCCAAAGGAAGGTGATGTCGTTCAGCCCTTGACCAGCATAACACCACCTCTTATTGGCCAGCTGAAGATGGGACCCAGAAGACACAGCACACCAATTGGTGAGTTTGACCCGAATGACCGCTCTGTGCTGAAAGCCTCTTTGGAAGCTTCTGGTTCTTGATGCAGAACCAGATGGGATAACCCAAACCTACCTTGGCAAAAACCATTGCTGTTTTTTGGGGGGAGTGGCTCATACCTTCTCGGCGCTTCCCTTCTTAACGTTCTTGTTATGTTCTCTCCTTCACCGTCTCTAATGGAGATGTTTGCTCACTGAGTATGGGAGCAAACTCTTGCACTCATTGCATTCCCACATACAACCCCATTAAAGACTGCAAAAGTCCTCTCTGAGTAGTGAAAGTGCTTGGACTAAAAGAAGATTGTTCCCAGTATTCACCATCTTTTAGCAGGACTTTCTCTGCAAAGTTCACAAAATGTCATCCTGCATTTGCTGGACGAAAGGAGGTGTGTATTTCTGCTTGGGTAATAATAAAGTATTCCATTTGTGATGGGGATGATACCTGTGCTACAGAACTTTGATGGTTCAGAACTCTAAATAGGAGTTTCCACTACTGCGCTGCTGATGCTAATGCATGCGTTGAAGCATCTTCAAAACAGAACTGGGACCTTAACCTCAGCAGTGTTAATGACAGTACCAACTTTTTGGTTTACTTTTTATTGTTTTCCTTTTTCCAGTGGATGATAGTTGCCCAGACAACACTATAGCAACTAGTGACGTTACAGCGGAGGGCACAATGGGGACCAATAATGTCACTGTGGAAAGTGCAATGGTATCAGCAGATGTGTCAGAAGTGTGTGATAAAGGAGATTCTCATATGGTTTGTGAGACTGATGCAAAACTCTCTCTGCGAATGAACCTTGTTACCCCTGAGAATGATGGGAGCGAGGAATCCCTGCCATTCAGCTTGGAAAGTAAGGGCATGAAACCTCGAAACGTACAGGTCCTACTAGATCTCAGCCCTAACTCAGAACCTCTTTTGGCATTCCCTGAGGCAGTCTCTGAGTCTCTGTAATTTTTCTCATTTTTCTTTTTGGGCAGTGTCACTTAAATTTGTTTATCTGTTTCTGCAATGCTCTAAGCAAGGATGGAGTGAGAGGAGAGGCCTCTGTTGTGAGGAAAGGTACTGCCAGCAGACTGAAAATTGTGATGTACACTGGTGAAGTCACAGGGCAGAAAGTAGAGTTTAATTTTATTGGGAGGGAAAAGATCTTTCGAGGTCACTTCCAACCCTTAAGATTCTGTGATCTTAAAAGTATAATCTGGACAAAAATGCTTTGTAAATCATTTTGATCAGAATAGTGACAGTCAGTCTAATAGTCTAAAACTTGTAGAAACGTAGGTCTGTGGTGAGGAGTTGGGCAGGGAGGCCGGGCACCCTTTATCCAGCTTTACTCAACCTCTCTCTTCACTGAGTGTGGGAGGCAGGGAAGGGGCAGGCAAGTCTCTTCAGGTGACACCAGAATCATCCTTCCCTACTTTCTTGTTTCAGAGCCTACAGCCAGTGACAGGAAAGATGGATCCTCTGCTGCTGCTGCTGCTGCTGCTGGGGCTGCTGCCAGGTAACTGAGCTTGTTGCTGCACAGAGTTAATACAGAGGTCTGGGTAGATCCTTTTTCCACTCATTTCCAGCAGCAGGAGGAAAAAAATAAAAATAAAATGAGACACAGAAGCAGGGAATGTTTTTAGCAGCAGCCATGACGTTTAGCTCTCACAGCAAGGTATAAATACGTAGGCAAGGTGGATGCGCCACCTGTTCTTTCACTACAGGCTTTGTGCTTCCTACTAATGTTGGCATTTTGCCTCATCCAGGTTGTAGTCAAAGCAGAAATTCATGCCTTGTGCAGCCCAGAATGCAAGTCTGCGCTATCCGCATCTTAAATTTCAAATACGTGGTTTTCTGCTTTCTCTCTTTATTGTGCAATTTTCTGCAAGAATCTCTGAGAAGTTCTGAAAGAGAATTTTCTATCTTTTTGATATGAAGCTGATAGAAACATATCCAGGTCACTGATATACTGAAATCACAGTATGACACGCTGACCAAAACATAAGTTACTCCCTTGATCTTTTGATTTGTATGTATCTATCTTATCTCACGTTTAATGCCAAACATTACTTGATTTTAGCTTTTGAGGAGTATGGTGTGTAAGTACTAATGAGAGTCTTAAGTCAGAAGATATTCACCTGTAGTCATCTGAGTGAAGTATAATGGTTTGAAAGAGTGAGAGAACTTCGAAATGCACTCAGCATCTCTTGTCACAGGATTGCACGCTGGGTGGCATTCTTGCCTCTGCTGAGTATGAATGGCAGTCGTTCCTCACTGGCTGAGAATGGGTTGCCTTTGTAGGTATAGGCTGAACTTGATCTCTCAGGGTCTGCTTTGTGGCTGCCATTCCCAATAATTTTGCGCCGTCATGAAAATCCTGAGGATTAAGCCATATAATGGTCTAACTGTGTCCCCCGCTGAGTACCAGAAGTAGTAGATGGTGAAACTGATGGTGCTGCAGTTTTCCACACAACATTTTCTGGAATTGTTACATTGCTCTTGGCTGTGAGAGTGGCTGCAGAAACAACAGAAACGCGTAGGCAATTACAGCTTATTTCTTGGCCTTTGAGACTGACCATCTCACTCATTCTGTGACTGTATAGGGTGTCAACAATCTCAGTACCAGTTGCTGCTTTCCCAAGGGGCTAGAGAACTTTTGTTTTGCTGTATAAGGGACTTTCTCACTCCCTGATGCTTTTTTGTTTGTTTGTTTGTTTGTTTGTTTTAAATCTGCACTGCTAGCTCCCAGAAAGCGTCATCTGTGTTTAGTCGTGTCTGTGAAGTTCGTCGAGAGGATGAGGCCAGAGGTCATGCTCTTTCCACTTCTCCGTTTAGGTAACTCCTCACAGTCTTTGCCTGCCAGTCCTGGTTGGATTTGTATGCACATGTGCATTTTCTACATCAAAGAAATTGCACTAAGTCATTGTCTTTGAGTGACTTAGAAGTTTGTTGGGGACACTGGGGTAAGTATAATAAGTGCTGTACGTTTGCATCTCACATGGTAATCACACTTACCTTTTTGACTGAACAGCGATGTGATTCCAGCTGGCTTATATGCTTTGGTAAAATCTGGAGCTTGAGAGAACCGAGATCATACTTACAGCTGCTTAAATACCTTTCCTTTCTCCTGTCCCGTGATTTTCTGACCTATTGTGTGTTTTTTTTGCTTCTGCTATTGTCTCCCTTCCAAGTCCATCCATTTTTGCTGTCTGTGATTGCTTTGAAAAGGACTAGACTGCTGCGTATCTTATGGTGACGTGGGTGCTGGCTGGAGAACCAGGTGTAGAAATCTGCTTCCTCAGTGCTTTCCATTCTATCTCTTGATGGGGCCGTGAGTTCTTGGTCTACAGAGAAAGTGTAACCTATATTTCAAGAGCATTGAACAGTTATATTAAAGACCATAATGAATAGGGAGTTCTACTGCTGGTCGACATACAGACAGAACAGAATACAGCCACTCAAAGTCTTAAAGTACCCGAAGGAAGCTTCTAGTAAGGCTCAGTATACAGTCCCATATAGTACCTGGTACCATACAGTACCACGCTTTTGACAGGGCAGACAAATTCTAATGGAAACAATAGGCAGCATTTGTGTTTATGCTCCTGCCTCTTACTAGGTGCGATTACCAGTTCCAGGCCAATGAACTGCTGAAGCAGCCTGTAGCAACTTTGAGATGGCATGGCTTCCAGAAGCATATTGCATAGCTGGTGCCTGACCTGTGGAGTAGAGATTGTTTTATTAGTCTTTGAAAGAGCATCTAGTTCTTTACAGGCTATCATGTGAATCACTTGAGAGATGTTGAAAGGTTGTTTTATAACTTGAGACTCGCTGAATTCTGTGCAATCTTAAGAAGCAATTGAATGACTGCCAGGTTTTGTTTTGTTTTGGTTTTTGTAGTGCTTTCACTTGAGTGGCAGCATATTGGTTGTCTTTTTTTTTCAATTGGTAATATTCATTTGTATATAACTGGTTTGCAGGGGGAATCTGTTCAGTTTTCCTGGCACACAGGAAGATACTGAATTACATAAAAATCCCAGTGACTGGCAGTATCAGCAGCACAAGGCAGGTGACAGCAGTGGACAGGCCCATCCTCAGAGGATGCAGCAGGACTGCCATCAACAACCTTATGGTGCCCAGGATGGGGAGTCTGTGGAGACTGGTATTGTAAGAACTCAGACAGAAGAAGGGAGAAGAATGCAGAAGAAATCAAGTAAGGCTGTTAACATGGATGAAAGCCAAGAGAGGTGGGCAAACACCAAGAATAAAGGGATTCAAACTACAGCAGACTGTCTTTTTACTCCAACAACTGTTACGACAGCAACACAAACATCAGAAGAAATCTCTAGGCAGGTGGAAGTGGGCACCAGTATGTCTGGGCAAAGGCTGGGGCGACAAGATGCGAGTGTCCAAACTGAAGAGAGTGGGGAAAAGCTTGCGAATGCCTCTGGAGAGGACACAGACTCTCTGCACAGTCAGGTGGGATGAAGACTGCATGTATTCTGTTTTCTGCTTTTGAACAGTAAAATATCCTTTCAGCCACTAAATTCCCTAACAGTAGACTCTCAGTCGAAAAAAGCCAAGACCACTTTAAAATGTTGATGTTGCAAGCTTTCCTGTATCAACTGTACACAACTGCTAAGGTAGCAGTAGGTTATTTTTTTGTGTGCCCAGGTGTAGTTAACACTGTAAAAAAAACAACAACAAAAAAAAACCCCAAACCAAAACACTTTTTGTTGGATGGAGATAGGAGTTGCATGAAATTTTGCCTTCCCTTTTGCACCAACAGACACCTGACAGCTTGTCCTGCCACTCCATCCAATATATGGGGAGAAACACACAAGGGGAGATCTCCACCAGAGAAACATTCTAATAACATGAATCACTTTGAATTAGTATTTCAGAAAGTACTGCAGACTCAAGAAAAACCACTGCTTTGCAGTTACAGGTTGTATATATTCTTGTGAACACAAAGACTAGAAAAATTACTTTTTCTAAAGTTGAGAATAGTGTGTCCCCTGGGAAGTGGGAGATTAGCAGGGCCATAAACGTGCGGTGCAACATTGGTGTGATATGTCTGAGAGTCCACTGAATGAAACAGCTAAGCAAGTTTGCTGTTTCCTCCTTGGTCTTCTATCTGTCACTTCCCTTTCTCCACCCATCAGCAAGTCAGCAAAATGGATTCAGTTCTCTCGTGTTTAGAGTCTCCTGTGTTGTTGCGCCTAATCTATAACAAGATGCTGAAAGGTTCCCTAGCCCGGTACTTGAACATGGTGTGAAGAAACTGTACGCAGAGACAGTTCTACCCAGAAATTACTTGCTTTTCATTGTGGTCTGTTTTGGTTTTACTTTGTCCTGTTTGTTACAGGGAGAGGAGGAGTTTAACCTTCTTCACCCACCCAAAGACCGAGTTCAGCATCGCCACATGCGAACCATTCGAGAAGTGCGCACTGTTGTTACTCGTGTTATAACAGATGTTTACTACATAAATGGTGCAGAGGTGGAACGAAAGGTAGTTGAGGTACATTGTCCTGTTTTCAGGGCTAAATGTAATGATATATTGGCTGAAAAAAAAAAAATTAAAATGAGTGTGTTGTGGCTGCAGAAAACGAGTTGAAAGAAGAAGTCAGCATGATGTGATGACAAGCTTTTGTTCATGAGCAAATGTGGACCCTTTAGTGCACGGTGGAAGCTGTGTATTTGTTTGTGGTATATTTTGTGCCCATTACTGTATTCTGAAGACAAACTGACATCTTTTGTCTTCCCAAATAACTGAACAGGAGACTGAATAAGAGACTTAACCATGTGCTTCAAACTGTTTTAAAATTCTTGGGGTTTTGTCAGAATAGAGAGATTTCAGAATGGGCACAAATTCTATTAGCAAGCAAAAATCACTTCTGCCTGTAAAATTGAACTATGTAAGCTTAGCCTGCTTTGCAGCTCAGTGTCATTTTTAACTGCACTCTTGAGTCCCATGGACCAGATTCTATAAAAGGTCTACAAAAAGCAACTTAAAAACAAACAAAAAGAAGCCTGTTCTTATTACACTTGTGTTGGTATATGTCTGTCTGCTCATTAATCAGAAAATCTTTAGGGAAACTCAAAAGGTAGCTGAGAAATACTGATTGGATGTGCACAATAATCCTATCAGCCTGCTAGCAATAAAATGTTGCTGCTGTTCTGCTGAAAAGGTAAATAACAGAAGAGTTGTGCTGTGTCGCTGCAGTGAGCAATGACACAAAAGGATAAATTAGTTCAGTGCAAAGTTTATACTTTCACACCTGATGCTACACATGAAATTCCTTATTGTAACATTAAAATAGAGAATTGTTTCCTGAAAATGTGCTTACATTTGTTGTGTAATCGCAGTCATAAAACCATTTCCAATTTATCTGCTGTGTTTGATACCACCATTTTGCAGATACGTATTTTTATATCCATAAAACTTCAATGGTTCCAAATGACTATCTGTCGCAAACCAATCTTGAACTATTAGTAATCAAAGGCTGCTGGTGTCTCATATATTTGTTGCACTTTCACACTCTTGAAGGGTGGGGATTATTCAAAGCCAGACTAGTTAGATACTAACCAATCTCTGTTCTGTGGACTGATTTCTTAATGTGACTTGTATATAAAGAGCAGCTACAGGCCTGTATTGAGAGACATGCTGTCTACCATTGATCAGTGCAGACTCAAATGTGCATGGCTATCTTTAGTTTCATGAATGTGGTCTCAACTTGTCTGCACTTCTGCCTGGTGACTGAAAAGCCTCCATCTCGCAAGTGCGTCACCTTGACAAAGCTGTTTTTTGTTTTGTTTGTTTGCCTTAAGGAGACTGAGGAGCCTGTAGTGGAGTGCCAGGAGTGTGAGACTGACACATCCTCTTCTAGAAATGCAGTGGGCTCATCACTGACCTCAGGGGACCTTGGTGATGTCAGCTCCTTCTCATCTAAGGCCTCAAGTCTCCACCGTACATCCAGCGGAGCAAGCAGCGGTCACTCTGCCACACACAGCAGCAGCCTGGGACGTGGAGCTGGAGCTGTCAAAGGGAAAGTGTGTGGGACAGAAACTGGAGAGTTTGCTTTGCCCGTTGGCAGAGGTGTCTTAGGAAAATTAAGGTACATGCAGCACCTTGGGAAAGGAAGAATAGGTATTTTGCAGAAGTGAACAGCTGGCTTGGGTGGACGTGAAGCAGGGTAGACTCTAAACCAAGAATTTTCTGGGAAGGATGTTGCTTGACCAACAGAAATAAGGAGATAGTCTTTGCTTGTGAGGCGTGGCTTTGTCTAAGCTCTCACCACTTTAGCAGCGATGAGACAAACTTCTTGATCAGCTGTGAGATCACAGAGAAAATGGGGGGGATCCTAATGAGCTGGCTTCCCTTTTCAGAACAACTAACTCATAAATTCTCTAGCCCTAGGAAAGGAGCTGGTCAGCCAGGATCTCCACTCAGAGTTAGCCAGACAGGAGCACTGCCTTGTGAGGAAGAGGAGGACTCTATACCTGGCTCTCGTCAGGGTGGCAGAGCACCTGTGACACCTCGTGGGCGAGGAAGAAGAGGCCGCCCACCATCTCGATCGACAGGAACAAGGTACCCTGGAAAAAAGGAGACTCTAATTTATTGCTAAGGAAGAGACTGGGGAGCTGCTGTCTTAACGTGACAGTGGAAAAAGGAGTACTGCATGTTTCAGAAGCTGTTTTTTGGTGATAGTATGTATCAGCTGCAAGCATCTCGCCTAAGTATTCTTTGTTTGGTAATTGTTTTTCCTAATCCTTCAGGGACTGTTTTTCTCTTTTCTACAGAGATTCAGCTGGACTGCCAGCTGTGGAGGATCTCTCAACTACAGCATCACCTGAGGAGAAGTCATTGACTCGTTCAGTTCGCCTGGCAGATGGAGGCGAGAAATCTGACACTTCTGGCTTCTGTGCCTTACGTCGAAGTGACTCTCCAGAAATACCATTACAAGTGGTGACTGGTCCTTTGGACAGTGCAGACTCATCCTCTGGAAGCAGCTTTGTGGGCCTCAGGGTTGTAGCAAAGTGGTCCTCAAATGGGTACTTCTATTCTGGGATGATTACCCAGGATGTTGGGGCAGGAAAGTACAAGCTGCTCTTTGACGATGGATATGAATGTGATGTGCTAGGAAGAGATATTTTACTCTGTGATCCTATCCCACTGGAGACTGAGGTGACGGCACTCTCAGAGGATGAGTACTTCAGTGCAGGTAAGAGCAGTGCTTGAGCTCCATCCTTGGGCTTTCTGAGTTGCTGAATGCAATGGGATATGGGTGCTTGTCCAGGAGGATGAGAAGCCTGGATATGGTTGGTTAATGGGTGTTACTTGCTGTCTCATCAGGTGTGGTGAAGGGACACCGGAAGGAGTCTGGAGAGCTGTACTATTGCATTGAAAAGGAAGGCCAGAGGAAGTGGTACAAACGAATGGCTGTTATACTGTCTCTGGAACAAGGAAATAAGCTCCGGGAGCAGTTTGGGCTAGGTCCTTATGAACCTGTCACCCCCCTGACCAAAGCAGCTGACATCAGTCTCGGTAAGGGGAGGTGCTGTTTTAGCTGCTGGCTCTGTTGTTCTGTGCCTGGTGCCTTTGAGATGCTTCTAGTTCCTGATCTGAATTACCAGTGTTTAAATCTTTCTGGGTATTCAGCAGTGCTTTTGGTACGTTATAATGGGATCTTTGAGATCCTTTTATTGTTTTGCATCTTGCTTGGAGGCTGAGCGGTATTGGCTGGCTTGTGGAAGTGGCCCGCTTCTAGGACAGCACTGCTTGCTGTACTCGTTCACAGCTGGTGGATGGCTGCTGTGATACCAACTCTTCAGTAGCACTGGGAGGAAAAGAGACAGGCAGGGTACAGGGCATCAGAAGAAAGACAGATATCTTGTCAAGCAAGATATCTTTTTTCCTCGCTCTTCTCTATCAGAGGATGGTAGTGTACCTTCTAGGTACTCCTGAGTTTAGCTACCTCTGTACAGATAGGTAGGGTGAAAGCTGTTGTAGTTAGGTGACGGACACTGACTAATCTCTGCATACTACATTACAGATAATCTTGTGGAGGGGAAGCGGAAGCGACGTAGTAACCTTGGTTCTCCCAGCACTTCCAGCAGCAGCACAACTCCCACTCGTAAAGGGCAGGAGAGTCCACGCGTCCCACCAGCCACACTGTCTGGGAAAAGGAAACTCGTTGCTCCTGAAGATGAGAGATCTCCAGCTAAACGTGGCCGCAAGTCCGCAACGATAAAGCCTGGTGAGAACCTTATTTTCTGCTCTCAAACTTGCATTCAACTATTTTTTAACTCCCTGGTATTTCTGTAATCTTTCCACTTCCCATAAGCAAAAAGTAGATGAGATTGCTTGTTTGCCCTGCAGAGTTTGAGACAGATTCTCCTTGCCTGCATGCAGCAGCCAGGGTTAATTTAGCATAGTCTGAGTAATTACCTGCACTCTCTTCAGTTCTGTCTTTTGGAAATGTTCTGACCTTATCTATTGAGTCAGTCCTGAAATGCCTGACTGTTAAAAGGGCCCCTTTGCAGCTCTTAAGTGTTGTTTCAGGACGTTGACAGACTGTTGAACACTGCCCCAGTAGTCATTCATTTTCTGATTGGAAGATTCTTTGCAACCAGAAAGGTTAAAGATCCCTGCCTATCCCAGTGTAATCCTAACCCAATCCTGCCTCCCCATCTCCTCCAGTAAAATAACTGAAGCTGAACATATCCCAGATCTTACCCAGGGTCTCTGTGCCGAACCTGACTTTTGAGACTCATGGTGCTCTGTCTTTCTGCAGGGGCTGTGAGAGCTGGAGAGTTTGTAAGCACCTGTGAAGGTGTGGACACTGTTGATCCCCCAGTAATGGAGGACCATCATGGACCCTTGCCCCACAATAAGACCCTCTTTTTGGGCTATGCCTTTCTCCTCACCATGGCAACACCTAGTGACAAACTGGTCAATCACCAGAAGCTATCAGACGGTCCCACAGGGAGTAGTGAGGAGGAAGAAGGTGAGGCAAATCTTACCCATTGCATTTCCAAGTGGAATGCTGTGGCTTTAGGAAAAATGCTGGATGCTGTCTGATCAGGCATTGGTGTGAGTGCTTGTTTTACTCCTTTGCTCTTTAATCATTTGCAGAAAGAACCTAAGGCTCAGTCTTTGTTTTAGAGAATTTACAGCCTGAAATGTGGCAAACCTCATAGGGCTGTTAAGAAAGGTGTGAAAATTAGTGAGATCAGCAGCCTCAGAATAGTGTAACATGAGGAGGAAGGCTTTGAGACGTAAGGGATAGTGCTGGGAAACACAAGACCTGACAGCATAAATGTCTTGCTCCAGTTTGCCTTTGCTCTGGTCATGTTTCATGCAATGACCTGCAGCATCAAAAAACTGACAAGGTGCTCCCTTGGCAAGTTTGGCCGGTGCTGTGCTTCTCTTTCTGCTTTTTTTTTGTGGTTGTTATGGGTTTGTTGTTTGTTTTGATTTTGTTTTGGGGTTTTGTTTGTTTGTTTCTTTTTTGTTGTTGTTGTTGTTGGGGTTTTTTTGGTTTTTTTTTTTTTACTCTTTCAAGGCTTTTCTCTAGATACTTCTGTGAGAAAGGCTGGGTTCCCTTACTGGAATGGATGAGGGCTTTGTAGACTGACGATTCTATGGACATCAGCAGGTAGATTATAGCCAAAAATTGAACTTTCTGTTTCTGCTGTAGAATTTTTAGAGATTACTCCATATGATAAACATTACATAGCACAGCAGCTGCGGGCAGGAGCTGGCTATATCCTGGAAGACTTCAATGAAACCCAGGTAAGGGCTCACTTAATAATTTAGAACGATAGTCACAAAATAGTTGGGTTTGGAAGGAATTTCTATAGCTCATCTTGTCCAATCCCCCTGCTGAAAGCAGGATCAAATAGAGCAGATTGTTTAGGTCCTTGTCCAGTTGGATTTTGCATATCCTCAAGGACGGAAACTCCACAGCTTCTCTGGGCAGCTTGATCCCATGTTTGACTACCCCCTGTTTGGAGGGGGAGGAAAAAAAAAATTAAAAAAAATTTCCTGTATTTCAATTTGTACCTGTTGCTTCTTGTCCTTTTAGTGGATAACACCAGGAAGAGTCTGTCTCCATCTTTTGTACACACTCCTATCAGTCATGAATCTGCATTGATAAGACCATCCAAGCCTTCCCTTCTTAAGCTTAAACGAGCTCACCCCTCTCAGGCTCTTCTTGTCAGATGCTCCAATGCCTGGATATCTTAGTGGTCCTTGGCTGGGCCTACTCCAGCATGTCTTGTGTTTTTGTTGTACTGTGGAACCTAGGAGTGGCTTCAGTACTCCAGATGTGGTCTCACCACAGGTCTGTGTCTTGGAGCACTTAAAGGTAGAGCTCTTCACTCTTCACTTTCCAGATCTACTTGGACAATTAATTTCATTTAATGGTGCTTTTCCTTAAATTTAGATTTTTGAGAGGGTAATTTGTTCTTGGAGTAACTTGCCTGAGGATGCAGGGTCTCCTCTAGTGGCCTGCCGAGTCTCAGACTACAAGATGAATGTTCTCCTTTGCCTGAACTGGAAGAGACAGTTATGATACTGAAACTACAAGGCAGAGTTTTTGCCTGTGAACTGCATAGCTTGGTACAGGTGATAATTATAGGTACTCCTGATTTCAGAATCTGTTTATCTAATTCACCTTTCACATAATATGTCTGTGAAAATCAGCATTTCAGTTTTCTTCTTTAGAAAAGAGCAGCAGGATAAATTCTGGGGTTTTTTGCAAGCATTGTCTCCTCTTTACATCTTTTTATCTCCCTTGAAGTGTAACGCAGCATATCAGTGTCTTTTAATTGCGGACCAGCATTGCCGAACTCGGAAATACTTGCTGTGCCTTGCCAGAGGGATCCCTTGCGTGTCTCATATCTGGGTCCATGATAGCTGTCACGCTAACCAGCTTCAAAATTATCGGAATTACCTTTTGCCAGCTGGTTATAGCCTCCAGGAGGAGAAATTGCTAGAATGGTAAGTGCCAAATAACCACAATCTGAGTCCACAAACTGAGGATTTAATCAGAATTGTTATGCTTGGGAAGCTCTTGAATACTGCAAGTACTGCAGGTATCCCTGGCACTGCTCCCCATGCTTTCCCTTCCTTACAGGAACAGCTCTTCCATCTCTTTCCTTGGATTTGCAGTGACCTTTAGTGCTAGGGTACATTTGGGTGCCATATACACAAAAAGGACAGTTTCCTGGCAAGTGAGAAAGATGTCAGTCTCCTCATGAATTCAGGCAAGGCTTCCCGCACCCTTGGCTTACTTCTCAAACTGATCAAGGAGAGCAATACTACTGCAACTTCCTTTTCCTTTGGTATGTTTTGAAGCCAGCTTCTGCATTTTCCATGCAGTCTAATCCAGTAAGCCTGTCCTAAGAGAGCAGTTGTCAGGTCAGACTCCTCAGGCAAGGTGAGGTGTGGATGAAAGCAGTTAGTAAATCAATCTGGGCTTTTGGGCAGGAGATTGATGCCTGTCTGTTCAGCCCTGTCTAAGGGGAGGCATTTTGGATATGCACAAGAAAGTTAGTTCAGGATTAAGGAGGAGTTTAGCCTAATTGTGAATTTAGGCTGCTGCACACACACACCACCAATGCTGTCTAGCCCTGTTTTAATATCTATAAACGGAGGACAATTGTTCCAAGTGTTTCAGGAGAGGCAGTAAGAGAGCAGGTCATTGTATGCAAGATAATCAAAGAATCAATATGGGACCCAGTCAGGTGACTAGCAGAAGTAGATAATGGTTCTCAAATAAAGTCTCAGGCTACTGGATGTTCTTAGCAGTCTGCATTTCTCCTTCGTTCTACAGGCACCCACGAGAAAACCCATTCCATAACCTGAAGGTTCTCCTGGTGTCAGATCAGCAGCAGAACTTCCTGGATTTGTGGTCTGAAATCCTCATGACGGGGGGAGCGGCATCTGTCAAACAGCATTGCTCAAATGCTCACAACAAAGGTACTCACTGGCCAGTTTCTCAGGCCTAGTAGCTGGGAATCCTATGCCACTGTGGTCTCTAGTATGGTTTAAAACCATTTAGGATGGGTTACAGGGTTGTCTGTAAGCATAAAGGAAGGCAAAGTGTAGACACCAGCTCTCTGCTTGGATGTAATCTAGACCACCTGCCTCCCAGAGGAGACGCTGCAGCAATTCAGGACACAAACCATCAGCTTCCAGCCCGTATTGAAAGGGGGAGACAGGCAAGAGTTGCTCCTGGACCTTCTGTAGGGCACTAAAATCGTGCTTCCTTGCCCTTCTGAACTCGGGTGTCTCTCCATCTGGGATGTAGGTCCTAGTACTCTTAGCACAAGGTCAGGACTCATGGTTTTGTAGTCCTGCCTGTAATGCTGGTGGGTGGTTCTCCGTTAATTTGTCTGGAGTAGAGGGATTAGTTTACTTGCAAGGTGCAGTGTTTCGGTAGAGCATGTCTTAACTTTACAAAGAGAATTCACTGGCTAGGAATGAAAGGACATGGAAGAGAGGTTCAGAGTGGTGAAACACAGATCTACTGCTGCAGAGAGGATCCTTTTTCTTTTTTCCATCTGACAGATGCCTGTCTTTCCTCCTGTGCAGATATTGCTTTGGGTGTTTATGATGTGGTGGTGACTGATTTTTCCTGTCCAGCTGGTGTCTTGAAGTGTGCAGAAGCTTTGCGGCTGCCTGTTGTCTCGCAGGAGTGGGTAATCCAGAGCCTTATTGTTGGGGAGAGAGTGGGCTACAACAAGCATCCAAAATACAAACATGACTATGTCCCCCACTAAACTGAAGCTTCTCCCTGCTGTCCCACTGTTGTGCAGACTGTTTTAATCAGGTTTTAAATGTTTGTGTAATTGGACAGTGTGCATGGATTACTGTATATAGTTTTATTGGCTGGACTTTTATGATGAAATAAATGTTCATTCTCTTGTGGTAGCTGCTGGGACTCCTCCTTTATCTATCTCAGTTTGTTCCAGGGCCCTGCCTACAGAGAAGGATGGCAGAGAGAAAAGAAATACTGAACATTTCTCTGAGCTGAATAGCACCAATATTCTACTTGCAGTAAAGGCTGATCTCAACACCAAGTCAATTATAAAGGCAGGGAAGGTCCATAACCCCCGTGACAGACAGGAGGGCTCTCTTCCACATGGACTTATGGCAGCATAGTCTATTTGTTACAGCAGGTCTAGGAAATCTTAGTAATGTACAAGGAGTTCCTGCCAGACACTGCTTGTCATTGAAAGAGGATGCTGTGCCCATGGTACCTGGGTGCAGATGTAGACAATATTCCACAGCAGTGCATGACAAGATAGTTTTATTTTGGTTTCAGTAGGACAGTCACTAGTAGCATTCTACATAGTCTTGAGTGAAAATAATAGACTTAGAGCTGGCATCCTCATTACATTTCTCCTCAGTTTTTGTTGTAGTACACCTTTCTGGCAGCAGAGCGCTTTGTACTTTGAAGGGGGCAGAGCTTCTACTTCTGTCTTGATATACGTGATTTAATGACACAAACTGTATTTAGTTTTACAGAGAAAGCATGTGCCATTACTAGTGGCTCCTTTACCTGTACAGATAGCTAGAACAGTGCACTGTATGAGAAGAGACTCCTAATAATCTACTCCTTCCCTCCCTCTGGAGCTCAACCTGCTATCGCAGTTGTTTGATTTACCTGGAGGTATGTATTTATTTGATTAGCAGACATTATGTACTGTCAATCAGTTTATTGCACAAGTGGATCTTCTGAATACAGCAAAAACTTACTTCATAGTCAAGAACAATAGGCTACTTTCTCCATCTCCAACTTGCAAAGGATCATAGTCCAGCTAAAGAGTCAAGACATCATAATTCTTGCTGCTTTTTCACTTTATGGAGTGGCACAGACTGCCTCCCTAGAAGCATTTAAGTATATGCAGGGCTGCAGAAAGCATGTTTTTACCAGTTCAGAAAAAATGGAGTAGCTTTCTGCAAATGCTGGGCAGTCTCACATAAGTGTCACTTCCTGCCAATTCCTTCTGAAACAATGATTCACCAGGCAAGAGCCAGCTTGCAAAGAAAACTCAGTTGAGTGCAAAGTCTCCAAAAGCACTGGTCTCCGCTGCTTGACATGTCGTCAGTCACAGCCTGAAGAAATGGTCTTGGTGCTTAAACCCCAAAACTGCAAGAGAAGGTTACAATATTAACTACATGTTGAAAGGAGCTCCCTTTAACAACCTCCATCAGCCTTTGAGCTAGCAGCTGTTCAACTTCATGAAAAAAAAAAAAACCAAAAACAGGAGAAATCATACAAAAACTAAAAATTAACTCAGGCTGGTTTGACGCTTTTCTGTTGCAGTATTTAGCAACACTTCACTTCTACTTATTTTGGTTTACACAGTACAAATTATGATCCTTTTTAAGATCCCTTTGTACTTCAAGTACCTCAGGATAACGCTACAGGCAACCCTAAAGATATTCCTACCTGCCCAAGGTTCCTCCAGCCTGGGTGTAGTATTTGTTATAATCCAAGCGTAGCAGCAGTTGAGCTAAGTCAGAGTTTATCTGATGGTTGCGAACACTAGAGAGAATCTTGAAGAGAAGTGATGACTGACGACTGAATCCCTACAAATAAGAAGAAGCCATTTCTGGGCACTCAAAAGAGAGAAAAGCAAGCAAGCCTGTCATCTCTGCTCCTGCCTAAACAATCTTTTAACGACCTGAAGAAAAGAACCACTGCATGTGCAGTGATACTTGTGGTCCAACGGAAGGTGTCAGCCACGAGAATTATTAGGAATTAAAAGGAAGGGTAGAGGCACTGACTAAGAACCACCTCCTTTCTATTCGAGTAGGCAAATTTCTGCCTATCTGCCCACATTCCTCTGCACATGGATTTTTCAACTCAGGAATGGTTGGTTAATTAAAATCATTGCAAGTACTGGTATAGAAAGTCTCAGCTTAAACTCCCTCCTGTTCTATGGCTGCTAAAGCCGAGATGACTGCTTAGCCAGTGTTTGCACTGGAGGAGAACAGGTCCATATAAACATAAAAAAGATTCACCTTCACCAGAATACTGAGTTGAGCAGCTCCCCGTTCATCCAATGGGCCCAGATTCTGACTGACCAGAGAACAAAAACTATGACAAAGATCCAGAATTTCATTTAAGCAGTGGAAAACCTGCATGGGATAAAAAGAACAAGATAGTAGTTTAAACAGAGTTCAAACCCTGAGTTTGAAAGTTGTTTTTAATACCTGAAAAGTTGCAGCATTCATAATCAAGATGTTGCTGATACACTGTTTTTTCAATCGGTAAGGAAGGTGTTAAAGCACCTTTAGCATCTTTGTAAGGTTTTCTATGGAAAAAGGACTTAGCTGTTATGCTGCATCTTCCCCCTCCACCCCCAGCCCTTTGCAGACATTTCTAGGGAAAACTGATGGGCATGAGCCATCCACACAGGCACAGGAGTGGACTGCTGGCTTCCCTATCCAGCCAGCAGGCCATCATTTCAGCTGCAGAACTGAGATGGAAGAATAAAGAACAGCAAGTGCTGTGGTTTGAGGCCGTGGTTTCACTGTTCACAAAACCTGGCAATTTCTTCTCTATCACCTGGTCAAGGTAACTTGCATTCAAGAGTGTTAAGAAAGCCCAAATGCCTTGCAGACGTAACTGCTGGAACACTTAAAAGTTCCAGAATGGATAACTAGTTTTCTGCCACCACCTCACAGACACTTGCAAATAATGAAAGAGATGAGATCTGTAGTGCCGCTGTTTCACTGATACCAACCTTCTTTGGGAATGTGTTTGTGAGGTTGCAGTTTTAATAAAAATGCCAACGACGCTGTAGCGTATTTTTGACTGGAACGTCAACAAAAGAGATCCTAAAAGTCCACTTGGGAACACTGCAACTATTCTTAGCCTCTAATGTGTCAGTAAGAGGGGGATTTTTTCCTCATCTCATGCACTTCAGAACGAGTCCCTCAGGAATACAGTTCCCAGCACTATGCTAATTAGTAATTAATAAAAATGCCTGTTGAGAAAAAATACAGCAACAAAACTTAAGTTAGTATGATTAACTGAACACTGGAATAATCTTGATTTAAAATTGACAAGAATGCAGTGTCCACATTCACCAACTATAAATTAAGTGATCTTAACTGAATTATCTGTTCTAGTTTGTCCCTGATTTATTCCTAGAATTGTAGTCTGTGCTCTGCAGGAGATTATTACTGATCTGTTTTAAAAGAAGTTTTTTGTCATAGCTGTTCAAAAAGGTATGTTTCTTGGAAAAAGGTGAAGACGACGATCTACTTACAGGTTTTAGGAGGATGAAAGACTGAGCCAAGAGATTACTTAAGAAATGATCATGAGCCAATCGTATGCTCTCAAAATCTCGCGTGGCATTTATCTGCTGCAGAAGCTGTGAGAACTGAGATTCCAGTACATCCACCTGATGGATTAATGTAAATAAATCTCATTAGTATCTTGAGGAATCTGAGTACTTCAGACCAGTCAGAAGTTTTGCCTAAGAAACTTACTTTTCTTACTGCTACTCTTAGCTTAGAGGCCTTCTCTCTGCCTCCTGAATGGGGAATGATCTATTACAGCAATACATAAGGCAGGGGGGAAGGTGGGGCACAACAATTTTTAATGCCTAGGTATTATCTAAGTAGAAGGGAAAATGGTCTCTTTAATATTAACTATTGAAAAAGTATATAGCTAGCATTTAAACAAAGGTATTTCATTGTAGTCATCTCTGAATTTTACACTGGGAGATACTATCTGGAACCTCAGGGCAAAGGCTGTAGTACAAAAGCACAGCCAGATGACTCTGAAAAGAAAGAGGACTATAAGAAAGCCAACCCCCCTTAATTCAGCTGTTTTGGCTGTTAACAAAATGATACATAATTCTCACAAAATCATACTACTAGTAACTGGTGTTTACATTTGAAAAGTCTTTCTTACTTCAAAGGGTCAGAATATGGCTTCTTTCAATTCTTTAAAAAACCCTCAACAAGCAAAACCCCACCCACAACAGCAAAACAAAAACCAAACAAAAAACTTGACACTACTCAAACTGGAGTTCACTTAAAGGGGCAAAGGAAGAAGGCAGCATGGTATTTTAATGATGATATTTCAGAAATGAGTGCGGCTTCTCAAAAGTATAGAGTAGCCCTAGAGAGCCAAAACATCTGCATTTCCAATAACAGTGACTGACAAGTCCAAAAAAAAAAAAAAGTATAATTGTAGCAATAACTCTGGGAACTAAGAGATAAGTTCTAGACTTGTTCCTTAATGTACAAAGAATCTGAACCCTGAAAGACAGGACTTCAGTTCTCCCTCCATGCACTTCTGCCAGTTCCTGATTAACTGACATGGTTTACATTTCTTTATAATCCTGACCTGCAGATAATACTGGAGATTGTCCACAAGGAAAGCCATGTGATCCCTCAGACGCCACTTGATGGCATCAGTTCTGTTAGATTTCAGATGTTTGCGTTGCATCTGGAGAGCCCAGCAGTGCTGTAGCTCAGCCTGGACTCGTCGCACACTCAGCAGGTATTTGAACACAACATTGTACCTACAGTCAAAAAATACAAAGTTGTTTAAGATGAAAATCTTCTTGGGTGCAGGTACTGGAGAACGTAACAATGCAAGACTGGAAAAAGAAGCAGGAGGTGGCTGCCTGCCAACAGACAGGGTAGGTCAGGTGATGGTCCATCTCAGAGTAACAGATTTCTGCTTGTATTGGTTACTGGCTTAAAAAAAATACCAAGTTAATTTCACTGTAAGGAGGAAAGAGCTGACAATGTTTTGTCAAAGCAGCACTGTTCACGAAATAGTACAGAAGTGCAAAGAGTCATTTTAAAGTTCAAGGAGCAAGACAAAGTATTCTAGGTCTACCTTTCTCTCCACAGAGGGGAAAAAACCCACATTATTGAGAGCGTGAGATCAAGGAACCTACAGATAAATATACAGAGACCACACCTAGTACTTACTTCTCCAAAACAGCAGGAGTAAAGAGAATGTGCAGAGGCCATTGAACTTTGTAAGAAAGGCCCAGAGCTGCCCATCCAGATGCAGGGGCTTCACGTGGAGATAACTCCCGGGAAGGCCCTTCACGAGTCTGAGAAGTATCTGAAAACAAATGAAGTGCTGAGTTAAGTCACCTTTGCAGTTGAGACAACCATGGCAAGGAAGAATAGGGGAAGGGAAAGAAAAGAGTAGGAAGAGACAAAGCAGGCTAAGCTGCAAAGGGAACAAAGTTAATATATCTTCAACTTCAGAGAAGGATAAGCAATATGACTTAAAAACAAAGTCGCCATCTCCCCTCTTTACTCACTACTAAAAAAGCAAGTAGATACCTTTATGCTCCTTTCCATGATACTCAATGGTTAACTGAAGCAGAGGAAGGAGGTTGTCATCATCTAAAAGCACCTTATGAGCAGACTGCTGAAATGCAACATTGACATCTGACGAGAGAGCACAGATATTGACACGAGGTGATGCTAGTGCTAATTATCAATTAGCTAGTACTAAATTTACACCCATTAATTATTTATGTTTGGCGATAAAAGACAACACTGACATGCTATTCCCACTAGTTTACTTCCAGTTTCAAATATGGAGAGAAACCTGACATCTGAAAATTTCCACCCACCCTGTGAGACATTTGGAATTCACAAGTGCTGTTCTGTCAAAACTGGCGGCAACACGTAGAGGATAATACAGAGCTCTTCTGTACTGGATGTAGCTAACCATTTTTCTGCTATACCACAGTGAGGTCAGCTTGGTAAGTGAATAAGCAACACTCACCATGTTCAGTTACAGCTGTAGGTGGTGTTTTTAACATATGCTGTGCAGTGTCAATGAAGGCCTGGAAGAGCTCACCTCTTCCCAAAAGGTAAAAATCTTTTATAATCTGTGGAGATACAATTTTTTGCATATAAGCATAACAAAAACTGAGCAGAAATTTTTAAGCATGCTAGGTGATAACATCCATTTTCATTATTGCTTGGACAACTTCTGCCATATCAAAACACAGCTGGAGAGATCTGCATTTCATCCAGCGCCCAAAAAGTCTATGCTGCCTTTGCTTCAAGATGCAAACCACAGAACCACATACATGTGCCCCTCTAACTCTGTCTCTGACCAAGTTCTATCACTCTGTGCTCATTCTTGAGACCTGGAAAATGAAAACAGCTTTAGCTAAACCAAGAAAGCGTAGGATCTAAGACAGTGAAGTATTTAATAGGAAGAACCCATTAAAATAAATGTAAAAAAATAAAATTAAAAAAATTAGTAAAAACAAGCTTGCAGTTACATTACCTTCAATTGTCCTAGTAAATCGGATTCCTCCACCATCAGTTTCCAAAGATGCTAATCAGAAACAAAAAACAATCAGAAGAAACCTCTTCTGAGATTTATGTAAGCCCATTCAGTGAGAACAGCTGCTCTCTTAAAATACTTGTGATGCATACAAAAAAGCACCTATATAAAATGCTAATATAAAGCACAAGAGAACACACTAAGAATCCACGCGTAAGCAGCCCCTGCTACTTAGGTACAGCACTGCTGATGTATACTGGGCAAGAAAATGCCTAGGAAACATGAAGACCCATGACAAAAAATAAACAAATCCTTATGAAGTTGGTTCCACCCTAGCTTTGTTCCCACTTCTCTAACCTCCTCATCTTCTCAGGTTCTACCCTCTCAGCCCCAAATGAAAAGATTAAAAATTGTCAAAGCAAAGAATTTGTCCAGTGAGACACCATCTATTATGCTGAAAGAATCATGAAAAGTTCTGAAGTCATTTCAAGTGAAATTAAAAAGATAAAAATTTGCTTCTTTCCCCCATGGATAGTATTTGTTAGTGTCCTTTTGTCATTAGAGGTTGGGGTAACATGAAGCTCTGTGCCGCAGAACATGAAAGCTACGTGCAGTGCTCACACACTTGTTCAATCACTGTTTGTGGTGAGCGCCCTTCTCCCAGTCATTCCCAAAAATGAAGAGCTCCTCTACCTGCACAGTAGTTGTCCTTCCTGGCATCCTTACCTCAGCAACAGTGCTTCGTATCCAGTCAACCACTGATTCAAAGTCCACCAAACTGAAGAGTGGCTGCTGCTTGAGTCGATGTAGCTCTGCTGCGAAAGTGTCCTCCTGATTTTTTAGGATGGAGCCTGTGGAGCAACGAGAAAAGTGTTTTGGACGATAAGAGAAGTACCATTTGGAGAAATGCAGACCCCTTCTGGCACAGTGGGGCAGAAGGGCTGTCCAGGCAGCACGATCTTGGGTCTGGCAAGGACCATGAAGTTGAGGAGGCCTCAAAGTACAAGTACCAAAGTACAAGATTACTATTGCAAATACAGTTACAGTCTAGACACATGATACAGCAGTGCTGTGGTGTCAGTAAAAACCCAAAATATTTTCTGTGGGAAAGAATGACACTAACAGCCCTCTTCCTAGAACTCAGCTAGATCTTTGAACCCACACCTTTTCTGCCACATTAACCAGTTGGCTTGGTTCTCCACCTACTGCTACCCCTTTCAAATCTATCCTACTGATTAAACTTGGGGACTCTTTTTTAAATCAGCTAAGCTGAAGATCAATTTCTTTTCACCTCACTTCTGCTAAGGCAAGAAAACAGTTCAGTTTAATTGGTCCTTTGTTCTCTGCAATGTTGCTCAAGTCATCTGAGTACTTTTGGCATAGGCAAGCTCAGGATAGAGCCTCCACAGCAGTCCTTGCCAGCTGGTGTAGGAATGTATTTCCAAAACCATCTCCAATGTTATAAAGGCTCTCAGAGAACCATCAGCTGGGATTGTCTCTCTCTTGCTGTCTTAAAGGCTCCACCTTGATCAGAATACGACCTTTGCAATCACTTTATTTATCCAGAGCAGATCACACGGTGACTTGTTGCTGGAAACTTGTTTGGAAAGTGGTGTTATTTACTCATTCTGTTCTTATACTGCTCAGTCAGAGCAGAAGACTGGGACCACTGCTTTCTCCTGGCACAACCATTCATATGTTCTGAAGAGTATCAGCCAATAGTCAGTGACTGTTGAAGAGTTCACTGATACAGCATTCTGGTAGATACTTGTCACTCACTCATAACTGAGCAAAGGCTGCGAGAAAAATGTTCCTTACCTTTTCTGGTCAGGTTAACATTTTGATTCTCAAACATCTGTACAGATTCTCCCACAAAGAGGATTTTCTCAGCAACCCGCACAGGAATGTATGAAGGCAGCATTTCTACTCGCAGAGAAAACTGTTTTAGAGATGGAGCTAACATGTTTTCCTCCTCAATCAAGCGCTGTCAGAGACCCCAGGGAAGAGAAATCAAGCAAACAAGGTGTGAGAAACCAGATAGAAAAGTTGTATGAAGGTGCACATATGTGTGGGAGGGGGAATCCAAGTACACGGGAAGTAAGCAGGAAGGCAGCAAACCTGATTGGCATCGTTTAAGTAAGCGTACAAACGTCTTTATATTTCTGGTACACTAGCAGATCTCCCTAGAGAAGATGTTGCTTTCATCAGAGAGGGGAACAGAAGTGGGAAAAGGATAAACTAAATCTTTGTGGAATAGCAGCAAAAATTGGCTTCCCAAATGATAATGTTACATCAGAAAAGGACTTTTTGTTGCAACTGCATTATATTATTTATTTTTTCATCCATAACAATGTTAATTAGCGCTACGAAAAATAATCCTCCCCTACACCCATTCTTATTAACTTATTAACTTTTTTTCTGAACATACTGATAAAGAACTCCAGGTACTGACACAAGATTTTCCTTCGGAGAAGCAATATTGATTATTTCATTTGTCTTTCTTGCTATTGGAGGACTAGGTTCATTTGCCCATAATCCAAAACACAGCATGCTAACGAATTTTTGAGAACATTTGCCATCTACAGAATTCTTCACTCTAGTAGGCGAGTTGAGTATGAGTTTGCATACTGACGGTAACAGCTTGGCAATTCTTTTCTTAAGATTCTTCTGACGCTTTTCAATGAGGAAATGCCCAAATATTTTATTAGTCTACCCCACCAACACTCAGGATTCCTTTTTTAACTCTCCGACTGAAGAGTTGCCAACACTGTTAATCAGTAACACTAAATAAGAGAGTGAACTAGGCTCTGTCAGTGTCACCTTCTTAATGCCTACATTTTCCACCATGGACCTAGAATTGTCACCAATTTTCACATTCTTCCTGTATCAGGTATAGTGAAATAGATTTTTTCACTAACTGCCTTTTAATTTTTTCCCTTGGTTTTGCCCATGTGCAATCTGTCCTCAGCAGAGACTGTACAGGGCACTTAATGCGTATGCAATGCAGGGTGTTTCTGGGGTGAATCTTCTGTGATGCAGCCAAGCTGCATGCAGCACACTAACACCACAGGTGCCCGTGAAATGTATCTACATGAGGAGTTACTGCATTTCACTAATATAAAGTCAGGTTGCTCCCTTGTTTAACTTGGCACTGTGGACTTGTTCTCAGCAGCCTCTTGGTTCTGGAGTGGCATGTTTCTCCCCAGTGAAGTCAGCAGTATTACCCTGTTAGGTCACATTTGCACAACAAATGCTTGCACAAGAAAGATGCCTGACCCAGCTGCCAGTAGAGAGGGTGCAAATCAAGTCAACACCAAGGTCCTCACACCCTCTGCCTTGCAATGGCTCACGCTACCACCCATGCCTGTGTTGAGCAGCTGACCATAAGGCATCGGAAAAGTCAGTCACTAGCAGGGCGAGTACAGCAGTTCCAGTTACTTGACATCAGCATCTACACAGGTTGCATCCATAGGGCTTTCTGCCCTGAGATTATCCAACCATGCCAAAGAGGATGCCTCTGTCCTTTATGCCTTGCTGCAATCTATTAGTGTTCTGTTCATTTGCCATCCTACCAGGTCTCAATATATGTCCAGTCTAGCAGAGCTTGCACAAAAGCAGAAGACAATGTATTTCTTCTTTAGTACTTTAAGGACCAAAGAATGTGAAGCTATGACTTGCAGTCTTACCAGGTCCTGCAGTTCTCGTAGCTGTTTTCCTGTAAGTCCCCCAATTCCTAGGTCGTCATCATCTTCTTCAGGCTGGCTAGGGACATTCCCAGAAGAGGGGCCTTGTTTGATAAAGAACTCTTCATGTTGATCTAGTAGCAGTCCATGCAGCATCCAGGCAGAGAGCTGCTTATACATGACTCCATGACACACAGCCAGAATCCTGAAGGCAAGAGAAACAAGAGAGTGGGGCCTTTGCATGCAGTCATCAAAACCTCATAGTAAATAATCCTAGAATGTCCAGTTACTCAGCCGAGCAGTATGGGAAGTACTACATGGATAATGTGGAACTTCATGCTTTAGGTTTTTTTAAACAGAGAAAGGTGGACTGATCGCTTGCAAAACTTATCTAACATATCCTGTAAATATGTGTCTTCTGCACATCTGCTAGTAGGAGATCTGCTAGTATACCAGAAGTATAAGTAAATTTGCAGTGGCTTCCCAGTCTTGCTATTTCTGCTCAATTACCATTTCAGGGTGAACACAAATTATCTTTTAAGTAGTCTGACTTCTTCCCCAAGGACACAGCAACAACACTCATCCAGTCACATACATCCTTTTGAAGGATCAAAACCCAGTAACAGGTCTACTGCATGCAAAACAGTTCATGTAGACCTTAAAAGAAGAAAAAGAACAGTGTCTGAACTTTCCTCAGCCCTGAGTCCAAAGTATGGAGTAAGCCTTCATTCCTGCCATAAGGCTGCTTTAGATAAGTAATGGTGTCTGTGACAGTTTTCCCTGCATGCTACTCCTACTTTCATAACAACCTGCAAGCCTGTTCTGCATGTACTATTTTCACAAGCAAGATAAACACTTTGACACTAACTCCAGTTACTACAGAAGAGTTAAATTATAGTGTTACTGTATCTACATACTTTTCAAGAGCACTGCGAACAGGAGGCAGCCCCCCACAGCTATGTTTGTGGACTGTCTCCAGGATCTGACATCCGTGAATCTGCAGAAAGAAAACACGGTTAGACTAGGTCTGTTATTGGGATCTCTACTGACCTCTTCAGACATTTAAACACTATGCTTTCAGAAAACGCCTTAAAGACCTGCATGAGCTTTACAGAAAGATGTAACATACTCCCTGTAGTGAAGAAAGAGGCCTTCTATGTGTGTCTGTACACCCCAGCTTCTCAAAAATTTCCCTTAACAAAAAGTAAGCATCTCTGGATTCTGAGACCATTAGCTTCTGCCTTCTTTTTTGGTTTTGGGTTTTTTTTTTTGGGTGGCAGTGGGGGAAAATAGACTCAGAAAAAAAGAAATTCCAACCAGCAGCATCTCATACTATGAAGCGTATTGTGATTGTAAAACACAAGTCAACAAAGGTCATACTGATAATGGAACAGACAAGTCCAGTGAAAATGGATTTGCAAAATAGTTATATAAAAATTAAAATAGTTATACAAAAATAGGTATGTAAAAGGCACTAGGGATAGGGCACCCATTACTGAAACCACATTATTTTCAGCTATTCAGGGTCTGGGATGGGGACAGAAAGAACTTTATCATCTAGAGAAAACCTGGTAACAGAAACTAGCTACAATTTTACTGTACCTTCTGAGTTTTGATCTGTTCCACCATGACCATCACAGAGGGGAAGAGTAACTGAAACTGCAGAAAAAGGAGCAAAACTGAATAACGGTGCTGTGCAAAGGAGAGAAAAACTACAGTTGAGTGAGTGTGGACAGCAGCAAAGTACAATCGTTTATTGAAACTATCATCTGGCTTTCCCCAGAAATTAGAAACACGACAAGAAAATCTCTAGGAAGTACGTCTTCCCCTCATCAGACCAAGATACACCAAGTTTCTACATTCCAGCTGCAGTTCAGGCTGAACACAGGCCACGAAGAATATGTGAACACCGAGGTGGAGGAGCTCCCCTCTGCGTCAAAGTGCACACAAACCTCTGAGTACAATTAGGGGACTATAGATGTAGAGCTGTTAAAAAGAAATGGCATGATATGACAAACTAACCCTTATTCATCCCGCCCACTTTCTGATTAGACTCGAGGAGCGATAAGACGAGCCAAAGAGGTACCTGTTTATTCCCATGACATACCTGGTCCAAGGAATAATTAACATGTGAGATGGAAAGATGTGGGTCAGCCAGAAACTGAAAGAACAAAGCAATTAACAAAAATTAAAATACAGTGTGGATAAGTAAGAAAGCACGTTTGGCTCTATAATCTCAGCCTTTAGTTCCCACAACTTTTTTTTTCCCTCCACATATTTTTGGGTTGTGTCCCATTTTAGACTGTAACAACCACCAGATGGTAACAGTACCCAAGAAATGACAGCTGCTAATCTCGTGGAGATTAATCAAAACCCTTACAACTGAAAACAGAAGTCACAACTATCTGAAACAGCACTGGGCTCTGAGGCAGGTGGGGTACTTCCTGAACTAAAATGAAAGCAGAGGGGACTTAATACTTATTAGAATGAAGAGTCATCTACAACAGTACCTCAAAGGAGCAATTTGGAAGACGGCCCTGAGATGGAAAGGAAAATACCTTGTCTGCTCTTTAACTACTACTATTTAGCGTATTAACTGCAGAAATTACAACTTTCTACAATCTGTCAGCAGCAGGGCAGACTCTTGTTCCAAATCTTTCTCCTTTACCTCTTGTTCTAGGTCAAGTAACGCCTGTCGATACGGCTGCAGCACCGAATCAAGACCTGTGCAGAAGGCTCGTAAATAAATGCCATGTAATCCACTCTGGTTTTGCTGAGATGGATGATGGTCCTGAAACCAAACAATAAGATCTACATCAGCTCCCCGGTGCAGATCTGAGAGTAATGGAGTTTCTGTGCACTATTGCACCAGCAGCCAGTGCTCCTAACATGTTGGAATGCACCTTAGCCCACCATAAAGTGCCCCGAAAAAAAAAAAAAAAAAAAAAAAAAGAGAGAGAGAGAGAGAAACTTGTCAGAAGGAGCTGAGTTGTATTTAACCGTTCTGTGGCCATACACAAGCGCTAGGAACCGCTGGTAACTTAAGTGCTTCTCTATCCTCTGCATGCCTCCTGGAGCTGAAGCTTGTCACGAACCACCAGGAGCAGTCAGTCCCTCCCGCGCAGGGACCGGCACCCTGCGCAGCTGACAGGCGGCCCCGAGACACGGTTACGGTGCGCGCTCCTCGGGAGAGCTTACGTTCGGCCCAGCTCCCGCTGTCCCGCGCCCTCCCTTCTTTGCGTGGCACGGAGCGTCCCGGAGCCCTGCTCGGGCAGCCGGGGCTCCCCACCTGCTGCTGCACGTGCCCCGTGTACTGCTCCACGAATTCGGCGAAGCGGATGTAGTCGGTGCCCAGGCGACACAGTCGGTTCAGGACGCTGGTCTCGCTGGGGTGCAGGAACGGCAGCTCCTGAGACACCTAGGGACACACACACGACAGCGGTGAGGGCAGGGCAGGCCGGGCCGGGCCGAACGGAACGGAAGGGAAAGGAACCTGCAGGCCGCCGCGCTTGCTCCAGGTGAAGGCCGCCCCCGGGTACCCGCTCAGCGCCAGCAGCAGCTCGTGGATCATCCTGCCGCGCGGCGCCGCGCGGGCTGCTGGGAAGCGCGCAAGGGCCGCCGGGAAGGGCGGGTCCGCGCCACGGCCTGAGCGGGGCGGGCGGGGCTGAGCGGGGCCGGGCGGTTAAAAAGCGGTCGGGAGGGGCCCGAGGGCTGCCTTCGGCTTTGACGCTGCCGGGGGCGGGCGGGTGGTATTTGCTTGCTGTGGGAGGACGTTGTATAATTGGGGGGGCTGTGACGGCGAGTGCTGGTCCGGAAGGTCCGTTCTAGAGCAGCAGCAGCAGCAAATCCGCATCCTTCCAGGCTGAACTTTGGTTTGGATGTTCCTTTATCAGTTTCTCGCCTTGTCAGTGTTTTACCGATGCTAGTTTTAGCTCTCTCCATTGTGCGTTGCTTTCCTTCACTTTTTCTTAACCCGGGTAGGCTTTTAATCAAAACGACCCAGTTTCAAAGTTGTGGAGTTGTCTTAATAAACTTTTTTTTCAATCTCCATTTTCTTTTTCCTAATTTTGGCAGTGGTTTTCTTCATGTGCATCTTTAGTCTTTTTCATTTAGAAGAAGTCAGAGTTAAATATCACATAATCTGTCTGTTAACTGTCTATTTTAAATACGTATTTGGTTCATGATCAGCTTGTCATAGTGAGGCCTGTAATGTTGGAAGAAGAATGTATGTTCTTACAGGGATGTGTAACCTCCCAGCACAGTGCCTCATTTTATCAGTATTTTTTTTCCTTTCAATGTGGTCTCTCCAATGTGTACACATTTGCTTTCTATAGTTATCTTTATGTGTAACTTGGGACCCCCAACAGTCTTTTTCTGCTATGTGTCAGCATAACAAACCTATTCTCTGTACTGACCAACCTTCTATTGTCTGAACAAGGACCGAGGAGGTTGGCTGGGAATTTGTTGTTCATTATTGACGTAAACACGGCAGTATAGAGCTGGGCCAGGAAAGCTGTGTGCTGTTCCTGCTTTCAGGAAGCCGTCTCTGAGTGTTAGCACCGTGGGCTTCACTCTTGCAGTGCTGAAGCTAGTGAGAGTCCTTCTCTTGTTCGTGAAAGGCTTTGGTTCAATCCCATGCTATGGACCAAATGTTCTAACAGGTGGACTTCGATTAATGCTGAATTTAAATACCATTTTCTTTAGATTATAAAGCCACCTGTGCTATAGATAGCTTATAGGTAGCTAAATATGTAGTGATGGCTCAATTGTGAACAAAATGTTTAGCCTGTAAAGGCTAAATAAGTAACTTGGTATCTTTGTACAGTGCTATTAATATAATTGTATTATAATGCTTTTGTGAACATAAATGCATAGTACATATCTAATCTTTCAGAGAAATCTTGAATGTAAACATAGCTGTCTTTTGCAGCCAGAAGCTAAGCTTACAGCAGCAAAAAGTGGAAAATCGTTAAGAGTCTTCCTTGAGAACAGGGCAGGATAAACAGGCTGTAAAATTAATTTTTATCAAAGGTGAGGGTTGTGGGAGGAACTATTTCTTGTGGAAGGTAGTGAATTATTGGAATTGACTCATAGTCAATTGGAATTGACTCATACTCAACCACGAAACAATTTAAATAGAGATATGGTGGTTTTTTTCATCACTGGAGTTCTCCTTTGCTGGTGGAAGTTATGGGTTTGATGCGGTGTTTGGTATGTGGTCAGTATCACAGAACTGGTCAGACTAGATGTCTCACTGTGTCTTTGCTTTACAACCTGTAAAGATGGCTCATCCCCGCTCCCTGGCTAAATATTGTGGTCTTCAGGACTTACATTGCTTTATTGGTTCCCCAACTGACATGAGAACAAATAGAGAGGAAACATCATCACTACAAAGTGGGCAGAAAGACAGTGTGCACCACAGACAAAATGAATCTTGAATTACCCATTTTTTATTGTTTTGTTTTATTATGTTTTTCCAGGTAGCTGTAGGACTTCCTTGGACCTTGCAGGTCCTTCAAGGGAAACTGTACCTGGTTTGTGGGGACAAGTGCACAGCCCTCCTGTTCAAGGAGCACCTTTGCCAGTACAGGGCTTGCTCATGTCACACTGTCATGAGGCGGGAAGGAGAGGATTTTATTATGGGCACTCGGAGTGGAGAGATGTCCACCTTGCCCCTAGAGTAAGGGCTCCTCTGCTATTCCAGCAGCATGTTGTGGTGCTCTAGCATCACATCACAACTAGCAGCACAACTGGGCAGGATTTGGGGTCCATGCTTTTCTGTCACTTGCTCTCAGTCTTCTGTGGGGAGTCCTGCAAGTAGTGTGCATGTGGGGCTGTGTCCCAGGAGCTGCTGAGTCATTTGAAGCAAGGTCAGGATGCAAAAGCAGAGCCTGGAAGGAAGGAAAGGGGATTGAGGAGACCCATTTTGGAAGCCAGACTTTCCCTTCTTCCTGCCCGGTTTGCCTGCTGCAGTGGAAGCTTGCGGGATGGGGTGATCTGCATTCTCATGCCCCAGGGGTGCAGCTGCTTCCCTTGCAGTTTCGCCAGAGCTTCATACAAAGTTCCCTGCTGCAAATGGGTGAATCAGGGCTGTGGGAGTGATCTCAGCTGGCGCTGAGAGTGCAGTTGTGAACCAGCGCAGCTGGCTGGGGGATGTCTCCGTTTCTTCCTTCTAAGACCAGGTCAGTAACCTGTTTAATTTGACCACTGTGATTTTGATCTGATGCTGGGAGCCAAAAAGGCAACTTTTGCTGCTGGCAATCATTGCATAGATGAGGCGTAGGAGTCACATTTATATATATTTATATATACACACACACATAAATACATGTATATATTGAAAAATACATGCATGTGTGTGTAAAATATATATACTTAACTGAGATGTCTGGATTGTGACCCTGCAGGCACAGAACATCTAGCTAAACTGTGTAATTGGAGAAGATTATGAAAATGAGTTGGCATCTAAAGGTTATTAAGGACATAGAGAATGAGAGTTAAACTTTTCTGGGATAAATGGAGTGGAAAGGGAAAGGTCATGACTGGCTGTGCATGATTGAAGTACAAAAAATAGTATTAAGAAAAAAATTATTAACAAGATATATCATTAGAATGAAGGATGCTGAGATGTAGGGTGGCAACAGACTGTGTTACTCCAGCTGCCTGAGAGTGTTTTGTGTGCTATAGAGGGAGTAAGCGATGGCTTGGAATTCTTGGTGCTAAATGAGACCTAGAGCAGATCCTACTCAGGCTTTGTTTTGCCAGAAATGAGGTCACAGGTGAACAGTTAGTCAGTGGAAGGTCAGCTGAATATGCTGCTATTTTCCACTCTCTCTTGGACTGCAAGACTAATACTCTGGAAAGGCAGGTGTCATAACTATATACTGTCCTGTTTGCAGAAGATTTGAAGAGATTAGAGATTCTTTATGTTCCAGTGGTACACTGCAGCTAGGTTATGAATAAATGACTATAGAATCACAGCTTCAGAGTCTTCAGGTGTCATAAACATGGATTTTTTTTTTTTAGCACCATTCACAGAAATAATCTTTTTTATAAAGGACGTGGCCAATAACTAGCTGCCAAGAACAGATAACAGTAGCTTAAAGGACTGAATTTGAGCTCTGGTTTCCCCTGGGAAGCCTACTGGTAAGGAATTAAGGCCAAGTACTTAAAGAATTAAATTTTTTTTACAGAATTGATTGCTGAAATTTTGAAACTAGAGGAAAAAAAGGTACTTCTGTAGTGCTATTTGTAAGGCTGACTACTGCCTATTCAACATGGGCAGGGGGTGGAGAAAGATAAGAAACAGGAGAGCAATAAATTAAACACATTGATACACAAACCCATACAAACTACAGTTAGCAGAGACAGTGACAAAGACCAGAAATCTTAAACGAAGGGAGCTACTTATAGGAGCCACTGAAATACAGCCTTGAAGAGGTTTGCCCAAATTCTTTCATATGTAAGAAAAAAAGTTTTATTTTTTCTTGTCAGAACGGGTCTTACAGGAAAGAGTAAGTTTATGAGATTTTTTTGAGGGAGGATTTTGGGACTGTGCAAAAAAATGACAGGATGTTCAGGGGAAACAAAACCAGTTCTGCACTCCACAATCAATGTATAATCATTTTAAATGTCTTCTCAGTCTAACTGCAAAGTGGCCACATGAGAAGTAATGCAAATGATGTTAATAATTAGAACTATTAACTGCTATAAAACCTTTTGTTTAATTTTCCTGACATTCACCTATGTACTTATTTCTTTAACTGTTGAACTGTGACACGTAACCATTATAATGAACAAAAACAGCTTTCACACCCTTTATACAGACCCTTTAAAAAAATTATGTAAATACCCTTTTTCATGGACTTAGAGAATCATTAAGGCTGGAAGGGATGTCTGGAAGCCTCTAGTCAAACCTCACTTCCTCAGTGTTGTGGTTCACTAGAGCGGGTGTGTCTAGTTAGGTTTGAAGTATCTGCAAGGATGGATACTGCAACTTCTCTGGACGATTTACTGCAGTATTTGATCATCCTCAGAGTGAAAACGTTTCTTCTTAAGTTTCATTTCAGAGCACTGCCCATTGCTCCTTGTTGTCTTCTCTCAGCCTCTTTACATATGTTGGATGCTCCAAGCCCTTCATCAGTTGCTCAATGCTTCAGGGAACTTGTTCCATTATATGCATGTTTTTCTTGTACTGGGGAAGCTGGACGCTATACTCTTAGATGTAGTTTCACAAGCACTGGGAAGAGGGGCAGGATCACCTCCCCTACCTGCTGGTGATGCTTTTCCTAATGGAGGCTACTGGTCTACCAAATTACTTAATTTGTGCTAAAGTAGTGAGCTTGTGCCCTGGCAGTGGAATTTGTGAGGCTAACAAAAATGGACAAAAATCTCCAGTACTGTGACTCTTGTACTAGGCAAAGCAACGGTAATAGATGAGCTTAATGAGCAGCGAGGGGGGGGAGAATTTTCAGGGCATGATTATCTCCTGTGGCAGTGCTGCTGAATGTTGCTGTTGTTGTATGGTGATGTGTTGTCCCACCTTGCTTCAGACTGTGGTTGATGTTTCAAGTGAGTTACCTGGTGTGGTCAGCAGAGCTGTTTAGATGGAAGGGCACAACCGTGTCCAGCAAGGCCAGGTTTTGCTGCTGAGGAGGAGGGATGGTGCAGCTGGGAAGCCTGGCAAGAGAAGAGAGTCTACAGAAGCCTGGCACTGCAGTGTGTGGAAGGAGGCCGGGCTGCACTGCACTCACAGGGGCTGGTGTAGGGTGTCGGTCTGCGTAAGGAGCCTGGAAGGGTTGAGAGGAGATACAGCAGGGTCATGACTGGGTTGACCTGGGCTGCGTTCCATATAATGGTGCTGGCAGAGCGTAGGTCAGAGCTTAGCTGGGCGTTGTGAATGGGGCTGACAGGAAAGCTCCAGGCTAGGGCTGGGACAAGCGGGGGCCCAGCCAGCGGGACCCCGGAGAAGCATAGCGCAGGGTCCGGGATGGGAAGCTCGGACCGGATCGGGGTCCGCCGGGGCTCAGTGCCGCAGGATGAGGCCGGGCGCCGAGACCGGCCGGCGCCGCCCCAAGTTCTCGCCCCGCTCCGGCAGCGGGCGGAGGCGGGCGGGGCGGGCCGAGGGAGAGAGCGCGGGGCGGCGGCTCCTCCCCCGCCACACCCGGAGCGGCAGGAAGAGGAACGGCCGCACCCGCGCCGAGCTCCCGGCCAGCCCCGACCCAGTGCAGCGCCATGGCGGCGGAGGAGGTGGACGGGATGGCTATGTCCCGGCCACACTATGGCTGTGAGTTCCGGGGTCCGCGCGGCCACCGAGCAGCGACCGGTCCGGCGCCGCCCTGTCCGGGGCGCTGCCCGTCCCTTCCAGGAGCCGGGGCTGGGAGGGGAGGCTGGGGCGCGGCAGCGCGGGGGGAGCTGCGGGGCCGTGGCGGCTCCGACGGGTCTCCTCGCGGGCCCCGCTCCCAGGCCCGTCGTGTCTCCGGCGAGGCGGGCGCCATGGGGCGCGGGAGCTCGGCCGAGCTCGACGGCCCTGCCCGGGCGTTGGAGAAGAGGGCTGGGAGAAGGCGGCGGTCGGGTGGCGCAGGGGCGTCCTCCGGCTCTCCCGCTGCCGCCGCGGGCGGGCTCCGCGCCTCGCCCAAGATGTCCGCCGCGGGCGGGGGGTGAGGGCGCCCGGCAGGAGGGGCGCGCGGGGCCGCAGCGGTCCTTGCCTTCCTCCTTCCCGCCTCTATCGGCGGCGACTCCCGACTTAGCTTGCCGGGCACCTCCGCCTGCCTGTCGGGCGGTTGCCGTGGAGGGGGAGGCTTTAGATGAAGGTGTCCGAGCTCCCCGCTCCTCTGTGCCGCGGTACCACGTCAGAGATGAGCAGCGGCGGGGAAGCGCGGTGCTGCGGTTGCGAGATGTCGTAAGCGGCGGCCGGTCAGACCGCCCGGTGCTGTGGGGGCCGGGGCCAGGCCGGGCAGGGCGGGCGGTAGCAGGTGGAGTGCTGGAGGGCGGTGCTCGGCACTCGGCTGGGGGTCAGAAGGAAGGATGGAACTGGGCAGTCGGGAGGGGGGAGTTTTTCCTGACTGCTGGTAGGCGGTGCCGCGCGGTTTGGGAAAGCCTTCGCCTCCCTTAACTTCAGGTGGGGTTGGAGTAACCAGGAAGACGCTTTTGCAGTGCTCCGAACTGGTTTCTAAGAGACCCTTTTTGGTTTGATCCCAAGTGCTGCAGTTGATACCTCATCACTTGTGTGTATTTGTTGAAGGCGTTTTAGGAGCAGGGTAACGTTGGAATAATAACGCTGAGAGACCTTTCCTATTTGTCGGGTTGGTCCATATGACACACAGGTCGTGGATCTCAACGATTCCCTTCCAGATGAGGATTGTGAGTAGCGTTTTAGAGATGGACTATAAAGATGCAGAAGGGATCGTATGATGTGAATATATATTGGTGTCCTTCCTTAATTTTTGACTACCAGAACTGAAGGATAGATGAAGGAACATGTGGTCACTCAATGTGCTTTTGAGGAAGAGAGAGGTATAAGAAAATCAAGGAAGAAGTTGTGAGATTGCACAGTCAAATTGAGAAATCTAAACGAGGGAAGATGGCAAGTTTATATGAGGAGGAAGGAAGGATAAGAAAGCGGGATCTCTTCCGTTGCTTGTAAAGAACAAATACATCTGGTCCTTCGTTTTTTCTGAATCGAATAGAAGCAGTGATGAGTTTCCGTGGGAAAGGTTGGATCTGATTTTTGGTGTACCTGTTCAGTTACGTTCAGTCTTCAACCACCTGAGAATGTGTTTTCACAATTTGCAGCGGTCTTGGATAATGAGAGGTTAACAGCAGAGGAAATGGATGAAAGACGACGCCAGAATGTAGCCTATGAATACCTTTGTCATCTGGAGGAAGCAAAGAGGTAAGAATAAGTGGCTTTGAAACTGCTGGTGCTTTAAAAGAAGTTGTGGTATTTGGTAAGGGGAATAGTTTGGATGCAACTTACCTCTTGTTTGTGTTTCTTAGTGGCTGTATGGATTCATTTTGAAAAACAAGCAAACAAAACCCCAAACAAACAAAAAGACACCCCAGCCAAACAAAAAAAAAAACAACCCCAAACCAGCTGACCCCGAAGTACTGCTTATCTGCCATGTTCTTGAAGGCTTCTTATGATAAGGACTCCATCACTCTAGTGCTCCAGTATGCCTACCACTGGGTGGGTTCTCCCTGTTACCTGTCTTGCGTGTATCTTGGTGCAGTTTTACCTTGCTGTTTGTCGGTGCACTCGAAGAACAGGTTATTCTCTTCCTCTTAACTGCAGCCTTTTACAAATTTACACTGTAACAGTGTATTTCCTTGCCACTGGTGAAAACCCAGTTCTTGCATATTTCTCTGGGGGTCCTATTTAATAGATCTGTAGCACTCTTCCCCTGGATAGTTCTGACTTCACTCAATCCATGTCTCTCTGGAAGGGCACTGCCGAAACAGAGACACGTTTTCCAACGGGGACATTAACATGCATGCTTATAAGAGCACAAGGGTTATTTTGTGTACCCCGATAGATACGCTGGTATTGTACGTTATCACCGTATCTACATTTTCATACGGTAGTAGTTTTGCTGGGTTGTCACCCTTTTCCTTGAAGGTTTGCTGCTGCTGAAATCTGTTCCTCGTTCTGTGTTTATGCAGTGTGTCGTGCTTTCTCAAGTGTATTGCCTTTCACCTGATCCTGCTGGATTTTATTTTCCCTGATCTTTGTTTAATATGTTGAAATAATTTTGATCTTGCTCCCATCCTGCAGCATGTATGCAGTTTTGTCATCTCCATGTTAAGCATGTACATGTGCTGCATGTCTTCATTCAGACAGTTAATGAAAGTATGATCAGAACACAGTAGATGCTGCATTTCTGCTATTAAAGGAAAAAGAATCGATATTAAAAATGAATGCATTAAATCTTACTGTTGGTATTTTTTAAAATCTTTTTGCAAACATTCCATCCTCTATGCTGTGCGTGCAGAATAGGAATGAGAAAGACCAGTTTGTCTACTGCTTTCCTTCAGGACAGTTGGTTTTTTTCACGCCTTTGTATAAATTGATTTTTTTACTTGAAATTTAAGATGTTTTTTGAAGCTGAGATTGAGACAAGTTTTCAAGAATGAGATTAAAGAAAAAGAGGTGAGGTAATGTTTGTGCTGGTGACTCCCCCTGCTCCCGACACTTTTGAAAGTAAAGCTAGTGTTTCAGTTTGCGTTTTGTAATTAGTCAGAAAATGGGTTGTGAGCTTAGACTTTCCTTGTTCCCTCAAAGATCTAAGCAAACTAGCCAATGTGTATGCCCCAGAAAATGATTTCAGGAGCAGCTACAAGGTACGGAACACTGACAAAAGCATTATTCTGAATAGTCAACAGCATCTTCTGTCGTGGCTCACCCAATACTTCAGTCTGCCTTTGTTCTCCAAAAGATGATATGAATTAAAAGCCAGAAAATTACTGGCTGGGTGGTGAATTTTGGATAAATTCTTCCCCTGCAAGACAGAGGTATTCCGCTGTAGGGATATTATTGGTGAGGAAATGAGTTTGTACAAGTTCAGGGCTGGCAGAATGTAAAGAAGGACTCTGTTCCAGGATTTTAATAGTTGGCACTGCCTTACCAAAAATATATGGTATATTTTTGAGCGGGCAGGGAGTGCTCTGTTTATGCTGTAGTCTTTTAGGTGCTTCATAACAATTGTCACTAATAAAGATTCACAGAGGCTGCTTAGTTACTATCAGGTAATTATTTTATGTCCATACAGATTTGCATGAGGTTTGAAGTAATGAGAAAGATCTGACTCTATGCCAAAATAACCTTTCCCTTTGAATCAGAAATGTTTAGGAGCAAACGCTGGGCTACAGGGAGAGGGGTGAGTTGCACAATAGTCATTGTCCGTGACTGAAGGAGCCCCTGACCCATCACTTGCGGACTCTTTTTTAGGATGGGGCCAGTCTTTTTTCAGTGATGCCTGGCAAGAGGACATGGGGCAACAGGCTCAAACTGGAACACAAGAGGTTCCACCTCGACAAGAGCAAAAGCTTTTTTGGTGTGAGGATGGCAGACCCTGGACCAGGCTCCCCAGAGAGGTTGTGGAGTCTCCTTCTCTGGAGACTTTCATAACCCTGTTTTGAAATGCATTCCTGTGCAACCTGCTCTGGGTTGGAACCTGGTTTGGAAGGAGTTGGACTAGATCCAGAGATCCCTTGCATCCCCTACCGCTCTCTGATTCTGTGAATTCCTGACTCTTGTAGCTGAAGCCATACTGCTTTGCCTACGAGTTAAAGATTAAATGACCAGAAGGAGCAGGGCAGACTTCTTAGTTTAATAATTAAGATACACTTGAGAGCAAGAAGGTTTGAATATATGGTTTACTTCCAAGAACTTTTTTCCTTCATGAGCAGATTTTTGTAAGTTGTCCTTTGAATTTCATGTTTTGTGGTGTGTGTTGGTGTGTGTTGGTGTGTGTTGGTGTGTGTTGGTGTGTGTTGGTGTGTGTTGGTGTGTGTTGGTGTGTGTTGGTGTG
>WUAM01000152.1:1015779-1026179 GCA_024336885.1 Actenoides hombroni
TTGTGGAGTCTCCTTCTCTGGAGACTTTCAAGACCCACCTGGATCTGTTCCTGTGTGGCCTGCCCTGGGTGTTCCTGTGCTGGTACAGGGGTTGGACTCAGTGATCTCTGTAGGTCCCTTCCAACCCCTACAATTCTATGATTCTATGATTCTATCATATTGAATTAGCCAGTTCAGTTGTGAGAAAGAACTAAAAATAGTTGAATCACATGCAGACTTCATGGTAAGCATCAGCAGCTCAGAGCACCACATCACTGCCCTAAGCAGCGCAGATGAGCTGCCACTCTGCAGCCTTTGATGTGGAACTTGGCAAATGCTGCCATGAGATATTTTCTCATTTTGCTGAGACTACTATGTGTGTGCCAAGGCTCAACAAGCTGACTGTCCTGGATGCTGTATAGGAATGTAAATGATATAGATTTATTCTAAGGTCAAGAAAAGTAGTGAAGCAGTGTGTCAATCTTGTTTCCTATCAGACCTAATAGAGGTGCTGTAGGGAATAGTTTGCTGTTGTTCAGGAAAGCTGGAGGTGGTAAATATGGTCCTTATAAAAGGAGAACTGGGGAGAATGACAACACATGTATCTAGGGCAATTCACAAAGTTGGAGTTTTCTGATCTAATTGGTAGCATTTTATATGAATCCTCTTCTGTGAGGTCTGTGCTTCTAGAACTTGAAAAGCAGAATGAAGCAACAATATACTGATAGCAGATCTCCTCAAAATATTCTACACCAGAGCACACCAGACTCTTGTACCTTATTTGAACAAAATCTTTAACTGGGGGGAGCCATGCACTTTGAGTACAGTGTCCCTGTGGAGTAGGCAGCTGGTGCAGCTGTGCTATTGCCCAAAAGCCAGGTAAGGACAAGGTCTACTCTATTGCTAGCGAGGAAGAGGAGGGTGCACAGCTAACCACACATGTGGCCTCATTTAATTGCATGTAACATGGCCCAGACCAGCCACTTCAGCTCACTGATAAAACCAGAAAATGGTACATGAATATATTTTCGGTACTACTGTGATTAATTCTTAAAGCTAAATTGCAAAAATTTCTTTATAACAATGAGACTGTGAAGGAAAGGGAGTTTTGCTACTTGCACTTCAATACATTTTTCATTATTGCTATCAGGAAATCACAGACAGGAGCAATGGAAAAAAGTCTGCATGGCTTTTCACAATACTGGAAGATAAGTTCCCAGAAGACAGGCTTTAATGTGTACCTGCAATATAATGTAAGGTATGGGATGGCATTTCCACTATTTGAGAGTGATGTGCCTGACTAACCCAACTTAACCTGTGCCTTCACATCGTGCTGGAAAACCTAACACATGCTTAACAAAGATGAAATGTTTGAAGGTACTTAATTGCTGAATTCAAGATACACTGTGGTTCCCAGAGCCACCCTCACTTTAGACTAAATCACACAGATCAGTGTTTGTGTTCTTTGTCAAAATTACTAAGTGCATGTTTCCCACCTTTGACTGAACACAATGTCTTGTTGCTCATGTGTGTTATCTTCAGGAAACAGTTGACATCTTTAAATTCCTTCTGCAAGGTGCCAAATTAGCTCTTCTGAAGGCTCAAATCCACAACTCACCCACAGAAAAGACACAGTCTTCGCCTTGGCACTCAATATTTCCCATATTGCCTTCAGATATATGACATTTCTGGAAGAAGTAATTCCATAAATAACTCTAGCACATGTTTAAATGCATCCCTTTTGTGGAAAACACATGCCTAAAATTAAGCATGTGGCCTAAGTACTTGGATGAATAGCAATGCTTTCCTACACTGGGGACAGTAGGAAGGAGAGCCTGAGATATCCATGCCCAAATGCCAGCTGAGATACTTTCAGTGATGTGGGTACCACTTGGTGCCATACCAAAGCTAACAAGTTGACTCCTGTAAATCACTAAGCAACTGTCGATTAATGATGTGTGCTAGTTGTTTGAAATATGCCCTACATTTACTTTTCTAACTGAGATTTTGCTTTTGGACTAATTTCTTATTTCTTTTTTTCTTTTTTTTTCTTTTTTCTTTATAGTACAGTGCTGGTCAAAAGAGGTGGAATGAAAGAAAGTCCTAGATGTTTACAAGAACCTCAATAAGGTTATAGAAGTTGGAGGGGAAGTTTTAGTTTGCTTTTTGTTTAATGTTGTTTTCCTAAATGTTTTGAGACTCAGGAAAATGAACCTCAATCCTTTAATGAGCACGGGCTTCCTGAGGTTTCCCCCTTCCTTGCATCTGAAATACCTTTGCCTACCTCTAGTCAAAAGGGGAACTGTTTTGCTTTTTGTGGTTTCACCACCATTTCAGGGTTTTATTCATTGACTGATGTTTATAGTGTCCCACCAAAGGTCAAAAGGAAACTTTTCTTTCTGTATTTTCTGTTTTTGTTTTTAGAAACACAAGATAGGAAATTATCTTAGCAGAAAAATGACTTCTTAAATTAATCAAACTATTATGATTGACCCTGCTTGTTTGTTCATTAAAAAATGAAGCAGAATGATCAGTCTTTGCCAAATAAAACACTCTCTGCTATTTCAATTACTGTTTTAATTGGCCAGACCTGCCTGTCAGATTATCCTCTAATCTGTACAAGAATGTTGTTTGGAAGAGATGAGGCATGCCTGACTTGGAGGCCATATTCATCACTCCAGCACATTCTCATCCAAATATTGTTCTGTTGGCATGGTGGAGCTACATGACACTGGTGGTAGGTCCAGGGTCTGCTTCCTTCTAGAGATTCCATGCAAGACACAAGGCCCACAGCATTGTGTGGAAATGTCTGAAAACACTGATGTGAAAGAATAATGTGAAAGTGAAAGCTCTAAAGCTGCACAAATGGGTGCATTTGGTTGTGCTTACATATCAACAGAGCTGCCGTAGGCTGAGTTTAATAACTGTTACAAGAAAGACTGTTGAAAGTCAGTCCTGGGACTTGTGAACCCTCACAGAATGGCCTCTCCATAATTTTGACTCAGAACCTACCATGTCAGTGAATTTGACATTCATCATCTATGGATATCAGTATTCTGTAAGAACAAGCTGTAACTATGCTGTGCTGTCATAAGATCTAATATTCATACCTGCACTAGACTGCTCTTCTTTTCAGTCCAGGAGTTCTGGCTTCCTTACCATATGCCCAGTGTAACCATTTAAGCCTGAGAAAACAACTGAGGTTAAGAAAAAAATGCCCAGACCATTTCATTGCATTTTAGGCAAACAGAATTGTTTCAAAGTAAGGCATAAAATTGTGATCTTAAAATATAGGTGTTTAATTGCAACAGATTTCACTTCTGCCACTGACTTCCTGCATTACCTTGTACAATGCTCTGTAGTTAGCTCCATGCCTCCATTTCCCACTCTGGCAGAGTTAACAGGTAACAGTGCCCAGATTTTATGCACCTTATCCCAGTGCCCCTGAAGACAGGGATCCTTACAATGCATATAATACCTAGCACAGTGTAGACCTGATTTTGGTGGAAATACTAACGTTCTACTGAAAGTCCGCATTTTTAGATTGATTTGTACTTAAGATTCATGTACGTGGACAAATGGTATTCTTGAATAATGTGAGAGAAATGGCATGGAAAATTATAACGTTTGTACAGGAGTTTTACTGCATTGACTCAAGGCTTAGTGGTGCACATAACCATCTAATGTGCCAAGTTCTGTGTGATTTTTTTCAGTGTTGGTTTTTTTCATTCATATAGTTGCTGCTTTCTTAGATGATTACAGCTGTTTTCAACAATGATGGAAAGGGACATATCACAGAGAAACTAGTCTGAGGTTTAGTTCTGCACAGAACTAACATGTATTTGGGAAGTGTAATCATCTTGCATGCTTACTGCATCCTTCTTTTCTGTTTTATTTATGAACAGGTACACATCATGTTTACAAATATTTCATCATGTGCAAGTTTGGAGTCAAGCTATGGTGGCAATGATGACATGTTTTACCATAGGAACACACATATTTAACCTTTTCAAAAGGAGTAGTTATGAGAGGGGATGGTAAGAACCACTGAAAGAGATAAATCAGCTCTTCATAGCATCACAGAATCATAGAATTGTCAGGGTTGGAAGGGACCTTAAAGATCACCTAGCTCCAACCCCCCTGCCAATGGCAGGGACACCTCCCACTAGAGCAGGTTGCTCAGAGCCCCACCCAGCCTGGGCTTAAACACTTCCAAGGATGGGGCTTCCACCACCTCTCTGGGCAACCTGTGCCAGTGTCTCAGCACCCTCATGGGGAAGAAACTCTTCCTAATGTCTAACCTGAATTGACCTATCTCTAGCTTTAATCCATTCCCTCTAGTCTTATCACTGCCCGACAGCCTAACAAGTCCTCCCCAGCTTTCTTGTAGCCCCCTTCAGATACTGCAAGGCCACAATAAGGTTCCCCCGGAGCCATCTCTTTTCCAGACTGAACAACCCCAACTCTGTCTGTCCTCACAGGAGAGGTGCTCCAGCCCACTGGCCTCTTGGCCCTTCTCTGGACATGTTCCAGCACGTCCATATCCTTCAGTCATGTAATGACATTTGATTGAAGAATTTATTCTGGGTTAAAGATTATCTTTTGCATGCTGATGAGAGGGAGGGAGCATAGTGGAAACTGCCAAAGTAGCAAAAAAGAACTCAACATTTCTATGGAAAGCTTTTTGTTGGCATATTGATCTAATGCCTAAAGGGAGTAGAGGTTGCTGCCCATCAACTAGGTACAGCTCTTCCCATCCATCTCCTGGGTCCTGTGAGAGTTGAGGAATGTTTTCCTTCTGTTGATCTGGAAATTCTGCATTTATTTCTGCCCTTTAAGGGTGACAGGTGTTAATTTTAATATGAGTATGTGAGCTTTTAAATATAAAAGGTGATGCTGTCTGAAAACATGGCTTTGTCCTCTGGCCCTGCAAATGGTTAAGCAATGCTGCTACTGTATGTAAATTACTCTCATTTTGTAGTTACATTAACGCCCACTTAGGAACCTGTTGAAACAGGTATGAGTACATTGAGACAGCATGTCCTAATTATGAGCTATTTATCATACTTTACAGAGATACTTAAACAGAACTCACTGCCTCTGTGTCCTTTGGTGAGGCATGAAACAATTAGGTCTCGTGTCCCTTCCACTTTCATTTTGGGTCTTCCTAGGTCAGACAAGGGGGGAGTTTTTTGTTGTTGCCCCATGAAGGTTCTCGGGAGGGTATTCTGAACCCTAGTGTTTGGACACCTCCAGGGTTTGAGTAGCTCTGTGTCCTCTTCAGTTGTAATGCTCTAAGGCAGGCAAGTGGCGTTACAGAAAGCTCTTGCCCCACTCAGAAGGAACGGGGAAAAGGGTTGCTCCTCAGGGAGGGTAAGAGTTGCAAGAAAGGTCCCTTGCAGCCTCAGAGATTCTGTGAAGATTGGGTTGAAGCAGCACAGGAAATGTAGCAATGTACGATAGGGGAAGAGGTGTGATCTGAATTACAGTGTTTGACTTGCTTTACACTATCTTCTGTGTAATGTAATGGTCCAGAATTATTAAACTTCTGTCATGTTTTCCCTGTCACTCATTTTGTTGCTGTCTGTGTTTTTTCTAGAACTTAAAATTCACGAACTAAGGGTTTTTTTGAGAGGAAAATAGTGAAGCCCAGGAAAGTAGTAGTTTCTTTTTGTAGCTCGTGCACAGAAGTTGGCCAGGTGTTTCCGGAAACCTTTTCTTCTGGCAAACACTGCTCCTTGTAACTTTTCCAAGCTCCCTATGCTGCTTTGGCTTGCAAACCCCAGTTTTCTTGGGCTGAGGCTCCACAATATAATGGTGTCTCAGTTGGCATTTAAAGTGCTCTCCCAGTTTGTCTACAATCCACAATCCTTCATTTGCAGTAGAGGCTTCTTTGGGAACATGCTATTCAAGAAGTTGTGGCAACCAGCTCGATTTTTGATCTCTTTAGGTGAGTATTTGCATTCCTAGTTATAAAATCAACTTGAGGAAATACGACAGCCTAAGTCCCATAATACCGTATTTATGTCACATTAGAAAGGAAAGTGTGGTACTAGGTCTGTTACTATGGGAGACTGTTGAGAAGCTTTCAGGACAGCTAATGCTTTCCAGGCTAAGCTAGGCTCAAATTAGCAACTTCCTAGATATACCTTTGCCACTTCAAAATAGTCACTGTTTAAGTGCACTCTACCTGAAGTACTAAATGTAAGGTCCATAAGACTTTCTGAGATTATGAATATGATTTTCACTTGGACTAGAGGGACTGAGTATCCTTTGCCTTGTTGAAGCTTCTCTAATACAGGTATTTTGATTTAGATCTTATTTGGAACTCTTCTGACATGTAGCCTCCGCCACCTATGCCTTGTATGTGTCCTGAGTTGGTGCCTTCTGCACTCCCATCTCCTTACTGCATTAAATTTGTAAGCTGTTCACGTTGAATACTGAACTCCTGTCAAAACTTGTTGAACTGGTTTGCTTTCCGTAACTTGTACTTTGACTCCGTTCCTTACTCCTGTAACATGTCCTTCGGGTTGTATCTGGTTTCTGTACCTTACAGGCTTTGCATAAACAGCCTTCCTTTTGTTTTCCCAAGTTAGATGGCAAGGAGCTCAAAGGCAAGATGGGAGAGAATACGGCCACTCATCATCTCGTGTTTGGTGGCTGACGACTTGTGTGTGAATAGAGGGTCCAGAGCAGGGCCATGAAAATGGTCAAACTGCTGGAGGGCCTGCCCTATAAGGAAACACTGAGGGAGTTATGTCTTTTCACCTTGTAGAAGGGAAGTCTCAGGGGTGACTTTATCACAGCTTTGCAGTACTTAAAGGTCAGCCACAAAGAGGACAGACACACTCTCTTCACAAGGAGCCACATGGAGAGGATGAGGGGCAATGGACACACGTAGCGCCGGGAGAGGTACCTTCATATGAGAAGGAAGGTTTTTTTGCAGTGAGAACAATCGACCACTCTTAACACCTTCTCTGGGGATGCTGTAGAGTCCCCATCACTGAAGGTTTCCAAGATGCGACTGGGGCGCTAGATAATCTCCTCTAGGCTGCCTTTCCTGTGAGAGGTTGGACCAGATGATCTTTCGAGGTCTCTTCTAACTTGGGCTGTTCAATGATTCTGTGAATAAACCACATAGTGAGACTAATTATTATTTCCAGTTTGTCAGGTGCTATCAAAGGACACATAAATCAGTCCTCTGACTTTTTGGAGCTTTTGAGGAAAGTGAGTAGAACCCACAGAGTGTGTGAGATCTGAGGCTTGGAAATGTTATTTTTATTCACCTTTCAAAATAGTCTTTTCATATGCTTCAGAATATGAAAGGATTCATCCTGATTTATGCAGAGTATCCCCTCTTTTGAGGAGGGTGGAAGTTTTTCTCTCTTTGCACCCATCCATGTAATGTTGCAGTTGTCCCATTTTTGTCAGTGGTGCTTGGACCAAGTTTCTTCTGTGTTGTTTGTCTCAGCCATTTCAACCAGCTACTCATTTGCTGATTGGAAGTTTCTGCACATAGAGCGTTTGTAGTCTGGCCATTCAGAGCAGAGGCCGCAATTGTCGTGTACATCTTCTGAGACAATAATTAGGATTTTTTTCTTGTTTGGGAGGTTGGGAAAGATGAAGTGAATGAGATGGATAGAGAAAGAGAAGCCAGCAGAAGCTGGAAGAAACTGGTGTGTTACGAGTTTCCTGTGGAAAACCTCTCCCTGTTGTGGGAGGGCTGTCAACAGGAACATAACACTGTTTATTGCTGTTGATTCTTGCGAAGGCTGGTTCCTGAGAAGTGTAGAGCTTCCCTTTTCTCTTCCTTCTCCTTCCAGGCTCTCCTGAAATCTCCACCGCTGTGTCTATGAGACACTGACCCATTTCTGTGATTAATTACTGCAGCAACCTCATGGAAAAGCCTTGTGGCATCTTCGTATTGCTCTTGTTAGCTTTTTGAAGGTGTCACTTCTGCTGCAGAGGTGTCACCTGTAGCTGTAGAGAAGCATGAGTGCGAGGAAAAGGCTTTTCTGGGCGAAGGGGATAGGGTCTGAAGGTTGAGTAGCTGTTTGCATTCAGATGGAAGAATCAGTAGAACTGAGATTTGGGGACTGTAACAGTGACTGATTGTAAGTAGTTAATCATGAGCAGATATGGAACATGAGTGAGTTTTTTCTTTGAAATGACTTCATATATTCCTGTGTTATCTGGAGAGGGATGCAGATGCTGAAAACACTCTGAATGACTAAGAAGCAGTGGCGAAATCAAGATGTTGAGTCATGAGTATTCTTCCAACAGTAAGGCTGTAAGCATAACTGCTGCAGAATTCACAGTAGGAGAACAATGTCAGGGATCAGATCTTTAAAAAACCCTCAAGTGCAAGAGGATGAATTAAAAGTCTGAGAGCTTTATGCTGTGTTTGCTCTACCGTCAGTTTTTAGATGCTCTTGGATGTAGGTGTTGGAATTGCTGCGGGTGGTTTTAAGTTGTATTAATAGAAAAGGCTGTCTGAGGGTTAGTGGCAGCTGAGCTAAACGGGTGTGTTTGAATCGGACATTTAAGCAAATACAGAATTAGAGCAAAGAACGAAGCACCAGTGTTACACCTTTTTTGTTGTTTTAAGAACACAGTCTTGTTTATCTTAAAAGGCAGATGGCCACTTTATGCACTGTGATTCTGCATTGTGTACTAACATTTTAAGTAGAGGGAGATGGAGACATAACAGATTCAGACATGAGAACTTGGCTGTCATTCCCTTTGAGTTTGAGTAATGCAGATGTACGTTCATCTGAAATGTAAGTTTTAGCAAGCATTCTGTTTACGTTAACAGACTGAGAATGGAGGATGCGTGGCAGAGTAACAGACTAGTTCTGTGGTAGCTTAAAAAAATCCCAAACCCTAGAGATAGCTGAAACTGAATATGGACAAGGCTATTAAGAAGATTGTCTAAGACCATTTATCTGCACTAGTCAAAGTTTTCTTTCCTTTGACCCTTAATATATTGCAGCCTGTGAGTTTTTTCCATTTTCACAAAAAATATGTGACTTGTATAATTAGAAACACTGCCTTCCCACGGGCTGAAAATTATATCTTATTCCTGCTCCCCAGTTTGAAAGTATGCAGATCTCGGTGATGAGGTTCATGTCATCAGTGTCGTATACAAAAGAATAGCAGTGCCTGACTTCACTTTGTATACACCCCATAATAATATTAGGTCTTACAGCTTTAAGCTTTGGATTCGTTATGTCTACCGTACTCGTTACACGTTTTCAGTGTCACGTTGTCTTTTGGGATGCAATCCCCGACCTGTAGATAGGCTAGATCGATGGCCTAATATTTCACCACATCTAAAACCTAGGTTGTTTGAATTGTTCTGACCCAAGCTGTGACCACCTGTGTGCTAATTTGAGATTACAGTTATGCTAATATTGGTGTTGGCTCTAATTCTCTAATTTTGTCAGCTTCAATTTTTTCATGTTTACTTCCTGGAAAGCTGAAAGAGGGAGGCGCAGCATATGTCCGTGCCAGAATGTTAGAAAGAGCACCATTCAGTGAATCAGTGTGAAAACACTGCTTGGAGATGGCAGCTCTTAGTATATATGAGCTATTTTAAAAATGTATGTACAGTGCTTGATTTGAATTGGAATATTATGAGACATGAAGCCTCACACCTCACAGACGTGAAATGTCTGCGGTTTCAGTTGGCCAACAGAGCCACATAGTTTTTCCCAGTTATGTTTTACAGGACTGATTTCTGTGAAATTATGTTAATTTCCTACAGTTATTAATTTAATCTGTTTATCACTTGCATCCAGTACAGTGTTTTGCTGTTACTTTGCCTGGATTAATATGGAACTAACTAGTTTACAGTTGCGTATGCATATGAAGCAGTATTTACAATATTGAATTTCTGTTCATTTGGGTTTAAGCGAGATCCTCTACTTGGCTGCTTTAAGTAATGACTCCCAGTAATGTGGAGTCATCGTCCCCGTGAGCCAAATTATTAACCTTGCTTATGTTACAGTGTCAGCTCTGTTTTATAATATGGGCTACTACTATTCTGGTCCACTATTGTCTTGAAAGCCACCTTTGTGATCTTTATTGTTCCAGGACTCATCTGTCCTGTAAGAACTTTAGAGTTCAGCTGCAAGTGAGGCGTGATCCAAGGAAAGTGCTTCAGAAAGCAACCCATGGCTGTGCAGCTCTCTGTTCCAGAGCCAGAACAGCCAGGGAGCATTTCATCTTCGGGAGGAACTGCACAGCTGAGTGTGCAGCGTACAGCCTCTGCTGTCTCCTTACAGAGGAAATACCAGGGTGCACTCTGTTTTGAGAACAGTGACTTCTCAAATTGTTTGCTGTTGTAATCTTTGGTTTTGTCAGTTGTTATGAGAGGAATGCCCGTTCAGTTGTGTTTTGTTTTGGGGGTTTTTATTTAT
>WUAM01000154.1:8521-42598 GCA_024336885.1 Actenoides hombroni
CCCCCCCCCGCCCCCCCATAACTCAGAGCAACAAAGGGTCCCCAGTGTGTCTGCGTCTGGTAAAACCTACCTTCAGTTATTTGTATGTTTGTGTATGTTATACTGCTGGGGCTGAAGGATTTCATTTAGTGAATGAAAACAATTTTTAGTGTTTGGGCAAAGAATGCTGCTTGTACATAGTGACAAGAAGGAGGAAGGCATTGTGGGTTTGTCCAAACGTTTTAAAGTAGGAAGGAAAAGTGACAGTTGCTTTGCTCGAGCACCAGGATGGTGTTGTTTGGAGACATAGCTAGCTTAGACACGCATGGCTGTGAATGGGCTGCTCAGAGCTCAGCATGGGGAGTGGAGCTGGATGGCTACTTCTCCTGTGGATCAAGCTCTACCTCTTCCCTCTGCTCTGCTCTTATTCTACATCCCCTTCCCTAGTCTCTGTGCTGGGGCAATGTGAGCTCATGGACCAGTCTCAGACCCACATGGTCTTGAGCAATGAGGATCTGTGGTCAGGTACTGGAAACCAGGCTCTCACGATGAGCCAGGTCAGCTTGACTAGCTGCTGTAGTCACTGTATCAAAGTTACGTTGTTTTTCCCTCCCTTTCATTACTTCAATAGAAAAATTGCATCCAGCACACCCCAGTTTTACTAATGCCTCCCCTGCCCTACTTTTACTAATGTTGCACACAGATCCATTCAGCTATGGTGAAGGTGAGGTCACTCACACTGTGAGTGTGAAATCCTATGGCTTTCCATTTCAGCAATGTCTTTAATGGTGCACTTAGGCACCATTTCTGACCTGGGAGGGATTCAGGGACCTGGCTCTGCCCTGAGGATGAGCAGGGCATTGGTTGGCAGTCTGAGGTCATTTTTCCTTTTACATTGGGAAAGATAACTTTGGCTTTCTCAGAGGGACTTGGTGGCATGCTCCACCCCTCAAGAGGCAGGACATACCTGGGCACGCTTGTTCAGAGTGGCTGTTGCCAGCTGGATGGACTTTTCCTTGGCTGTGGAGCCTCAGTCTTGTTCCCCCAGGTGAGGAGAGGGCACAGGAAAACAGCCAAGTGCAGGAGCAGAGCTGCCACTGGAGCTGGGGTGCCCCTGACCTGCATGTGGTGTGTCTTCTGCACCACCCATTCTCCCTTATGTTACCAGCACCTGATGGCAGCCCCCAGGAGTGCACCCCCAGGCAGGACCTCCAAAACCATTGTGTGTACCCTGTGGTTCCTCTGGCACGTTTGTGGAAAGCTCTGCTGAATTAATGGGCTACGGCACACCAGGCCAGAGCTGCCTACACCTTCCCCATTATTTCAGGTTTTCTTCCTCCCAAACACAACCCAAACAGGGTTGGAGGTGGGACCAGCACATTCTGTGACGTTCCCAGGGATCTCAGCTCCATCTCATTGCTGGCGGCCACATAGCAGCAGCCTGTGGTTGAGTGCTTCAGCAGTGCAGGGTGTTTATCTTGGCTGTCTCCCTGCTTTGAGAGATGAGCAGATAGTACAGCTAACAATGCTGATTGAAGGTGCCAGGAACTTATCTCCCTGCCTTGCCTTCAGCTGCCCCTGGGATAGGAAGTCCATGAGGACCCCAAGTGCAGAGGATTGCCAGAAGCGCTTGGATCAGATGTTCCTGTGCTGAACTTGCCTCCTTGTCCCCTGAAAAGACTGTCAGGCTTTGCTATTCCAGCTGGAACTGAGTGCTGAGCTCTGGTGTCACCAGGTCTCCCCCCAGCCATACCCCCACATGCCAGCAAAATCCTCCTGGCTCTAGAGGAATTCTGTTTTGTTTACTGCATAATTAGCAGGACCAGACCCCCATAACTCAGGGATGTATTTTCAAAGCTGGGCTTTCTGAGAATTAGCCATTAAGGCACAGCTTTCTGATAGCAGGCAGCCCAGTGCCAGTGACCCTGCATACCGCCACGTCCCAGCGTGGGGTCACCCTGGAGAGCAAAGCTTGGTCCAGACCCTACTACCATCGAGCCAGGAATGATAACAGCTTGTGGGCAAAGTCAGCAGTGGTCCTGCTCACTGGAGCTGTGTCTGCCAGGGTCTTCTTGCCAACCCAAATGTAGGGTTATAGCCATGGTGGGAAAGGCAGGAGCTGAGCATGAGTGGGGTTTTCATGAGTGCCCATCCTGCTCTGAACAGAGGGAGGGTGAACCCTATTCTCCCCACAGCATCTTCCAGCTGCATGTGGCTTCCAGCCAGCATGGGAACAACTGTGCGTCACCCTTTCCTAAATTTTAGTCACTCTGGCTCCTTCCTCTTCCTCTTGAGAAAGAATCACAAAGGAAACTGCTGCTTGAATGAAGGCTTAGTCAGAGGGGGAGAGCAATCTCCCCAGCTTCTTCCGAGGGAAGAAAATACCACCTGGCTTTTGCTTCAAATCAAGGCTGGAAGAAATATGTCTGGTTCCTGGAAATGGTCTCAGTCCTGGGGTTGATAAGTTAGCCTCTAAAATCTCTGGAGAAATTAAAGGTTTTGTTATCCTGATAAATATACTGGATTCCTTTCAGAAAATGAATTTGTTAAACCACTTACAGATAGAAAGTGTCCAGCAGAGACAACTGGGGTATGAAATATGTCCAAGGTTCCTTTATCCCTCTGATGCAAAGACTAGTTTTTTAGGGGCTGTCTGTCAAGAAAAAGAAACAAAAGTGGGGAAGGAAGTTGCTTTGACTACCTTGACCTTCCATGCAGCCCAACCCAATCTCTTTCCTAGAGGGAGCTGGGGAAGATGCCTGAGTTTATACATGGTGTGATGTCTGCCGTACACCTGAAGGTGCTGGGGATGGGGTGGGGGGGCTGGCTGCAGGGCAGAGGCCACTCTGGCACTGCTATTACAGCACTCAAAGTGCTCCAGGTCTCTGCTAGTGGGGAAGCATGAAGCCAGGCAAGGCACGAGGCAGGAGTCTGTCAGTGATACCTACAGCTGTGTCCACTCCTGGCTGCAGCTCGGTACAGCAATGTGCTTCCTGCCCTTGTGTCTCCTTCCATCATGATTAACACCATGACATTAATCACTGCCACATTGTCATCCATAAGCTAAGCAAAACATTTACAAACACACCTGGGAAGTGTCAGGAAACCCAAAGGACACAAATGGGTGAGTGATCTTCAGGGTTGCCATGGCACAGACAAGCTGGCTGGGAGGAGGGGAAGAGGATGGCTGCTGCCCATCTGTGGATGGGGCTGTGCATTCAGCCTTGGCTTTTTCCTTCCTTCTACAGCATGTTGGGGCACCCAGGCCCACGGTCCCCCATGCCTGGTGTCCCTCCACGGTACAGGAAAGCTGTGTTTGTGGAGTACCCCGATGCCTCGTTCACGCAGCCCAAGCCTAAGCCAGCGTGGATGGGTAAGAAGAATCTGCAGTATGGTGAGCCCTCACCCTCCTTGAGGCCAGACTCATCCTGGGTTGGGTGCTGGCAGCTTCTCAGACAGTAATGGTAAAGCACCTGGGTAGAGTCCCAGTACAGCAGAGTGCAGGGAGCCTTGCTGGTGCCAAAGCAGTTGATGCTGCCATTCTATATGAGGGACAGCCATCAATTGTGCAGGTGGAAAGCCCAGACCCTGTGGGGCCCATGGCTGGCTGTGACCTGCCTGACCCCGGCTGCCTGACTCTGTTTGCTTCCGCTCTTCAGGACTCCTGGGCCCCACCATCCGAGCAGAAGTCTATGACATGGTGGTCATCACGTTTAAGAACCTGGCCTCCCGCCCATACAACATCCATGCTGTCGGGGTGTCCTACTGGAAGGCATCAGAGGGTAAGTCAGGCAATAGCCAGGTGCTGCAAGCCTCTCCCACTCTGCCACCTGCCTGCCAGGTGGGAGCATGTCCCTCCCTGACCTGCTATTCACATCCCTCTGTAAGGACAGAGGATCACAGAGATGACTTAGCCTGAGGGAACAACAAGACCATGCCCAGCCTAGAAATGAGCTGAGATGAGCAAACAGCCCTGAGGAAACCTGTATAGCAGAAATATACAGGTTAAACCTGAGGCTGGGCCAGGAAGGTTGTGTCCTCCAGCATCATGGCAGGTAGTCAGTGCACAGCCCAACAAGCGAGTCTCCAGCACAGCTCTGCTTGCTGCCCTGAGACCAGTCATCACTGGTGGGAGTCAGGCTGGCTTCAAGTGCTAGGGTGGAGAGAAGCTGTGCTCTGGGTTGGGGTTCAAGGCATTTCTGTAGCCATGGTATTAGGGATGAACCTTCAGTGACATCTGGCTGTTCCTTTGGCTATAGGTGCTGGGTATGAGGATGAGACCAGCCAGCCAGAGAAGGAGGGTGACAGGGTGGATCCAGGGAAGACACACACATACATCTGGGAAATCCAGCAAAATCAGGGCCCAACAGATGGCGACTCACCGTGCCTGACCCACTCCTACTCTTCCAACACCAACAGCGTGAAGGACATCAACTCTGGTTTGATTGGAGCACTGCTCGTGTGCCGACCTGGTAAGGACAGCACATGATGGGGACAGGTCACATGCAATCGTATACTGAAAAGCAGAAAAATCAAAGATGCTTTCCAGAGGCTGGAATATAGCAGTGGACAGCAATAAGATGTGGTCAACAACAGCACTTTTGGGGTTTGGCTTTTTCCTCAAAGAGTTCCCTCCCAGTGCAGGAGCCAAACACACGCTGGATTTCCCTGCTGGAGAAAATTGGTTGCTTCTTTCTTCTGCAAGATTTTAGACCACAGATTAAATCTACCTTGTATCTGAACCTTATCTATCCATAAGGTGAATTGCTGTGGAGGCATAAATCTTTAGTTTGTCTTCCCTTCAGAGCTTCACCGAGCTGTGATTGTTCAGTGTCAGCCAGGGTGCTTTGTCAAACAGGAGGTTGTCAGAAAACTAGAGGGTAGTTTGTATCAGCAAGGGAGAGAGGCAGGACACTTGAAGCACTGCCTGGTCCATAGTACCTGTGCCTGCTCTCCTTCCTTCAGCCAACATGGAGGTGATGAAATCCTGACTGTTAATACTTGCTGGGCGTTAGACACCAAGAAGTGTACCTGGGGTGGGATTGGTCACCGCTGGTTGACCCATCTCCCGGAGGTGGTTGTACCTCTGTAGTCCCTGGAGAGGAATGGGCAGGAGTCACCTCCTCCCAGGGCACTGTCAGCAGGCTCCAGTGACTCATCAGGAGCAGTTCCTCCACTGAGTGAAGTCTAGACAATGGTGCTGATGAGGGGGCTAGATAAAATGGGCTCTTCTAGCTGACTAAATGGATCCTGAGAGGCTTCAAGGGAGAAGGTAGCACAAACTAACCTTGTGATGCTTTCTGGGGGCAGCTGCCCCCCAACCAAGGGCTTTTGGTGGCTACAGGGCTGGAAATAGGGCTGTGCCAGTCATGAGATGTGACAAAGGTAGTCCACAGGCTGGCCTTGATTTACCAGTTCTTGGAGGGCACAAAGAGAATTCCCTGGGCAGGTGGGCATGGTGCTTGCTGACCTTGATCCATCCCGAGGCATCTTGCAGGGACCCTGGAGAGAGATGGGAATGAGGACACGCAGCAAGAGTTTGTGATGCTCTTCGCAGTGTTTGATGAAGGTAACTATCCTGTTGACTGGTGTCAGACCCTGAATTCAGCCTGATCCAGAGCACATGCTTTGGCTGTGATGTGAGTGCAGCTGCTCAGCTCCCACACTGCCTCCTAGTGATTTAAGCCTTGTACAGCCCCCCCAACCAACATGCTCCTGGTGCAGTACTGCCACTCCTTCTTTTGCCCAGGTGCAGGAAGGTTGCAGCCCCTCCAGTTCTTAGATCCCATAACCTGTCCTTGTTCCCATCACACAGGCTAAACCTGTGGGCTAGTAATGCCCTGTCACATGTAATGGTCACCACCACATTCAAGCAGAGTTGTGGCCAGGTCTCCTGTGGTTTCCCAATAGGCACCAAATATCTGACCTCCCCGGATTTTGGCTTCCATACTGTTTCACTCCAGTGGGAAGGTTTACTTTTTCATTGACATGCTTGCAAGTGAAAGCTGATGCATCTTCCTCTCTACACAGGGAAAAGCTGGTACTCTGAGTCCCGCTCCCCAGCAGCTCCTCAGCCTCTACCTCACAACAGGACAGAGCAGCACACCATCAACGGCTACATCAATGGCTCACTGCCCGGTGAGTACTGGAGTGCTGGGGACACAGATGGAGGGCATGGGAGGTGGTAGGAACCGGGGTATAACCAGGTCTGGAAACTCAAGGTAATTTGTGAAAGGATGTGAGAAGGTACATCAAGAGGACTTTCCAGGTGATGGATCTGTTAAGCTGTGTTCACCCCAGAGGGGCAATCACATCTTAACTCCTTGATCTGTCTTGCCCATTTAGAGCAGGGCAGGACCTGTTTCTGGCTGTCTGTTTTGCCAAGGGCAACAGACCTCCTTGGAGGACTCCAGGAACAGTGCTGCTAGAAAAGAGTTTCCACTCTTGCAGCCCTGTGAACAAAACTGGAGGTAGTGTTGAGAGGAAAAGTTAGCTCTCACAAGCCTGTATCTGACAACATACCTCTGTAGGATTTGGGGAATAGAATCATAAAATCATTTAGGTTGGAAAAGACTCTTAAGATCATCAAGTCCAACTGTAAACCCAACAATGCCCAGTCTACCACCAAACTAAGTCTCTAAGTGCCACATCTACACATCTACATCTTTTAAATACCTGCAGCGATGTTGACTCAACCACTTTTCCTGGGCAGCCTTGTTCCAGTGCTTTACAATCCTTTTGTTGAAGAAACTTTTTGTACTATCCAACCTAAACCTTCCCTGGTGCAAATTGAGGCCATTTCCTCTTGTCTCATGCTTGCTACTTGGGAGAGGAGACCAACCCCCACCTCACTATAACGTCCTTCCAGGTAGTTGAGGGGAGTGATAAGGTCTGCCCTCAGCCTCTTTTTCTCCAGAAAAGCAAAAGAAAATGCCATTTGCAGTCTGAGTGAAGACAAAAGTTGGCATTTTCTGGGAGAAGGTACGGAGCTGCCTGAGAGTGGAGAATCTCCAAGGCAACTGGGAAGCGCTGTCAGGAGAGTCATCACTAACAGCAGCCTTGGTCAACCACACCTCGAAACCTCCCACCTGGGTCTGGCTATTCCCCAAGAAAAGGCAAAAGAAAACTCTGAATTTCCTGTCCTGGTGTATTCATGTAGTTTAAGAGCTGAGTAGACCTCATGGTTAGCTGCTTGTGTCAGCACAGGGGGTTTCCCCTTGAGAAGGCATCCACCTCCACCAAAAACACCCCTGTCTGGTTGCAGGACCTGGCCTGAGAGGTGTCTGATGGAGAGGTGGCAATGGAGAGCTGAAGGCCTCAGGATGGAGCCTCCACCCTGTCTCCTCCTGGGCTCTTGGGATCTGTTCCAGTCACCTATTGCAATCCGTGCCAAAATCAAGCGCTTGATTCAGTATTTGATGTTGTTTGGCTTCAGCTTCCAGGAACTTGTTATTCACTTTCCTGGTAGATTACAGAGCCCTTCAGCACACACTCATTTCTCCCCAGGAAAATATTTTTACAATGCAGTGAAGTCCTCTCCCATTTCCTAAGTACACTATGATCTTTGAGTCTCTCTGAGGAAGGAATTTTCTCCAGCCTTCAAATAATCCTGGTGACCTCTCTCTGCCCTTTTTGGGGTATTTCAACTACTGCTGAGGATGTGCTAGAGCCCTGCTGCAGATGCAGTGTTTTAGTATCAGGCTTGACAGTGTTGCAATCAGATGAATTATTCCCCTTTCTGTTCCCAGTTCCCATACCCATAGAGTCAAGGAGCACATCTACCTCTTTTGCCACTACATCCTGCTATGAGCTCTGTAATGAGTAAATCAGCATGCTTCCCAAAACCCTTGCCAAAGTCCCCTACTCTGTAAATTTAGTCTTATCTCAGGGGAATCATGTGCCCTGTGCCTCTGTTTTGCTCAGTCCACGTTCACATTTCTCCAGCTTAAAGCCACCACCTTGCAGGGCAGGGGACTGAACTCAGCACGTGTCAGGCTCTTAGTTCAAGAATGGGCACAAGGGATGGACACAGTGATGACTCCTTGGTGCTCTTCTTCTCTTCTGGCAGGTCTCACACTGTGTCTCAAGAAGCAGGTCCACTGGCATGTGATTGGGTTGGGCACTGGGCCAGAAGTCCACTCCATCTTCTTTGAAGCTCATACATTCGTGGTGAGAGGCCACCGTCTCAGCAACCTAGAAATTTCCCCTGCCACATATCTCACAGCCCAGACCATGCCAGGAACAGCTGGCTGGTTTCGGATGTTCTGCCAGTTACAGTCCCATCAGCAAGGTAACCTTATTCTGCAAGAGTTTGGGGGGAAAAGAGTTCAAGGGATGGCCCGGGCTTGGGGTTCTATGCACTTCTGCAGCTACAATGCCCCCCCTGCTCCATAGTGTAACATCCATGTGCAATCTGGCCTATGGCCAGGATGGCATATGTCGACCCATGTGATGACCCATTTGATGGGGACAGTAGTGGAGAGGACATCTTCCAAACAGAGCCTGGGGAATTGTGTGCCTGCGTTGGCATATCAATGTGATCCTTTCTGCCTGGCTTATCTGAACCCAGATGGCATGGAGGCCATTGTGAAGGTGGAGGAGTGTATGGAGGAGCGCGTGATGAAGATGGGGAAGCTGTCAGATGAGACAGATGACATGGATGACCCTGATGACATGGATGACCCTGAAGAATATGAGGAAACTTATCATGTTATCCAAGTACGCTCTTTTGCCAAAGAGAAGCCTATGACATGGACTTACTACATTGCAGCTGAGGAAATGGACTGGGACTATGCCCCTGTGAAGCCAGCGTCTCTGGACAGGTTAGAGTGGGCGTGTCCATGAGGCTGCATCTTGAGGCAGCCCTGCCAGCTTGTTCCCTTTCCCCTAGGAATTTATTTTCCTTCTGCTTAACAGACAGTTGGACAATTTCATTCTTCCTTGTTAGTATGGATGCAGGACAAGGATGTTCTTGGGGAGGCCATGGGAAGGTCTTGGCTTTGCTCCATTTTACCAAATGCCCCACAAAGGCATTTGTCTCTGGGGCATTTGTGTCTTTGTTGCCCAGGTCTCTGGGGTCAGGCCCTTCTGCGCAGGCAGAAATGCCTAGTGAACTTCCTTACCCTTCAGCCAGGAGGCCCTGCACAACCAGGGCATGTGCCCACAGCCTCAGAGCATGGCTGTCTTTACCCTGTCTGGAAGGGCCTGCTCTAGATGGCAGAGGCAATTAGACCCTGCTGCTCCAATTCTTGGAGGGAGAGGTGATGCAAGTGTAATATCTCAGCAGAAGTACCTTAGTCCGCACTGCATGACAGTGACGACTGTCACTGGTCCCAACATCAGCCTGCTGACACAGGCTTTCTGGTCTGGGCCTGGATTGGTACTGAGGTCACCGAGTTCCGCCCTAGATGGGGATTCCACACAGTGGCTACTGAAGCAAGGCATGCAGGACAGAAATCCCAACCTGAAGCCTCTCCCAGAGTAAGCCAGAGGAGGTGTCCTCTTCAACTTAGGGCTGGCCTTGCTTCTGGGAAGGAGTTAGGACAATTAAGAAAATGCAGCTGCTCTGTTGCATTATACCCACATACTGGGAGTGTTCCCTGACACAGGACAACCTGCCATACTCTCAGGTCCAACAGTTACCACTTCCCTCCAAGACAGAACAGTGTCAGCCCAAGGGTGCCACTGTGCAAGCTAGTTGATGCTTTCGCCAGTAAAGGAGGACTGAATGACGTTAAATGTTATTCTCCAGGATGCATATTGTGATTGCAGAGATGGGTGTCCCCACTGTGCACTGGTAGTCTCTGGACAACAGTGTAGATCTCTGGATTATGAAAGGTCTTGCTCTGGTTCTGACATCATCCCACACGTGGCCATTTGTTCTTTCTCTGCCTTGCCTGCAGAAACATCACAAGGCTCTTCCTGGAGGCTGGCCCTCAGCGGATTGGTTCAAAGTATAAGAAAGTGATGTTTGTCGAGTATGAGGATGCAACCTTCAAGAAGCGCAAGGTGTCAGATCAACTGGACAAGGGAATTCTGGGGCCTGTCATTAAGGGGGAGGTTGGAGATCAGTTTAAGGTAAGAGAGAGAATACTTTCCACAAAAAAGGACTGAAAGGGAAACTTCAAAGCTTGATGATGTTCCTCTTAATAGCTCTTGGTTTGTGGCTAAGTTCTGACGTAAGTCCTTGTGGTGCTCTATTATGTTTGGTAATGTCCAAAGTTCACTAGATAGGCAGTTACTGAAAGCTAAAGCTAAATACCCTTGGTGAGATCAGCAGAGATGCACAGAATATTGTCCGGTCCCTTTGATTTGACTTCATTGCAGGTGTCTTAGGAATCATGTGAATTAATCCGTGACACGTGGCATCAACACTTCCTTCTGAGGCAAGAGTGTCCTTTCATCCTCTACTCTTCTCCATCTGTGTGCTCTTACCATACTAGTACTGGGGACTGTGGCTTGTGTCTCCCCAAATGCCTCTACTGACCACTTGACTTGTTTGCTGCTGGAAGGAAGGGGATTGTTTCCATGTTTCACATTTCTTCTGCCTCCTTGGGGTTCCCTGTGCAGTTGTGGGCATGGAGCTGAAGGTAAAGCCTGTGGCAAAGCTACGACAGAGCTATTTTGAGAAATAAATGAGGGGCTTCATGCAGTGAAGTCGGGGAGCACTTTGAAGCTGTTGGCTGCTGTGCCTACATAGTGTCTTGGTCCCCTGAAGCCTCCTATATTGACAGACCTATCTCATATGCAAAGTGAGACTAAAACCAGCAACTTTCCCTTTAATAAACCTCATATTTTCATGCCCTCCCTAAAATGAGAATCTCCTGGAAAGAGGGACAGTGTAGACTGGTAGAGAAATAAACAGTTGTTTCTTCTGACTCCTACTTTGTGGTCCCAGATGTGTCCGAGTTCCTCCCTGTTAGATGCAGGTAGGTGATTCCAAAACACTGCTGCCCTGCATTTCCCTCCCTGTGAGGACACTGAGAGCAGCCTTGAGGGCTCCCAGTGTTCAGAAAGCATTAAACATTCCTGTTGTCTGTCCTCATTTCAGATCGTGTTCAGGAACCTGGCAAGCCGACCATATAACATCTACCCTCACGGCCTCACCGATGTAAGGCCATATCATGCCATGAAGCCCTCTCAAAGTAAGGCAGGCCGTGAGAATTTGGGACATCACTTTGATTAGGAAACCTTACTAATCTTGCCACTGTCTTCAGATACTAGCATAAACTAATTAGTGTATTTATCAGCACTTGTTTTGCAAGCTTGCATGCATTCTTTAGGGCATAGAATGTAAGGGTCTTTGACCAAAACAAAGAAGGTGATGTCTACACAGCAGGAGACCTGTTAAAACTGGTTCTGCAGGTTTGTCAGCAGAAATGAGGAAGGCCACCCTAAGACCCTAATAGAGTACTTGCCCACACAGGACTAGGTGGAGATTGGGCAGACACATATGTTAATAATTTCTTGGAAAACTACTGAATATGTAACCAAATTTTCAGAAATCTAATGCACAGTCGTGTGTACGTTGTATGAGTGTGTCCTGGTTAACTGCAGATGGCACGCACGTTTGGAGGAGTGATCCCCCGTGCGCCCAGCGCTGCGATAAAGAATACCTACTTAATAACACTATGTTGTTACTGAGTTTATCTCAGAATCCTTGCCCAGCCACACCTAGCCTCCCGCTTTGGTGAGGGGTGTTAGTAAGCAAGGGGGCTTGGAAGCTCTGATTTTTTAATCAATTTGGCCGTTGCTATTCTTCTGGGCCAGGAGAAATTCCTGCAGCCCATGGTAAGCCTGGTTGTCCAACCTGTCCGTTCAGGTGCCTGAGCCCTGCAGTCCTGGCGCTGATAACGATTCTAGATTCATGTTCCCCTTGGTGCCATGTAATCCTGTCTTTAAGGAAGGATTGGATAATGGCTGGAAGAAGGGGTGTTGTCAATCAGGAAGCTGGGACCATGTTGTTTGATCTGTCCTGGAGGCCTTCACGTTCTGATTAGGCAGGAACCACCCTGGTGATCCTGCCTATGTTTGCCAGTTTGCTTACAGTCCTCATCCCTGAGCTCCCCCCTGCCCTCCTTTAATGTGGTAGGGTCATTATAATTCAGATTCTCCTCTTGCAGCTTCATGGGTTTTGCTCTGGGGTTCTTGAGTTACCAGGTCCCTTTTCCAAAACTGCTTTCATCCCCTGTCAGCATGCTCCCAGGATCCCAACTTGTGCAAAGCCATCCCACATCCCAGCAGGGCAAACTCGTGCCTCATCCCTCTCCCTTTCTCCTTTTTGTCCTTTTGGGTGCATCACAATGATGGGAGAATTGAAGAGGCTAGAGAAAAGTTCCTCTGCTGCAGCAGAGGTAACAGAACCAGAATAGCAGCCACTAAGGAGTTCAGTGGATTAGGTGACCTTTGTGACCCATTACTATCTAAATTAAGGTTTTCTTTTGGGAGAATCAAAAGGGCAAAGTGGCTCATCAGCTGGCAGAACTAAAGGAGCAATGCCACACAAGGGAGCTGTGAGCCCTGTCCATGCCCCTGTCAACACGCCTCAGTCAGACATGGCTCACCAGCTGTGCCAGCAATTCAAGTCTGTGAAAGCAGGCCAGTTATGGTTCTCAAGCCACAGGGATGATGCTCTTTAGGGGAGTATAAATAAAAAGAGCTATTCCTACCCTGAGTGACGTATGAGCTTTGCAAACCGTGCTCTTACAGCAGCTCAGCTGGGCGCTTGGAGCAAAGAAAGGTCTTTTCCTAAAGCCATGTCAGTGTAAGATCCTGTTGAATGCTCAGAGCATTTATTTGCATTTGAGTTTTCCTTCTGTTCCTTCCAGATCTCCCTGTTGTTTTTCTCATAGTCTAGTTGTATTTGCTTAAAAATCTACCTTTCCTTGCTTTGTTTTTCACTCATTTCAGCCCTGCCCAGCTCTGTACCTCCATCTGCAAACTCCTTTAGGCAACCCAGACATGGCTGAGACTAGGCAAATTTTCCAGTTTGCAGGAGTCTCAAGAGCTATCCAAAGATCCTCTCCATCCTCACCTAGTCCCAGGAGCTCCTTTTGTCCAGACCAATCTTCCATGCAAGCACATGCTAGCAGCCAGTGTGCCATCCTGGGATAGGTGTGGGTTTGGGTAGTTTCCTGTGCAACTTGTGTGGTCAGAAAGCCTCCTTTTTAAGCTATTTTTAAAAGAGCAATCATTCCTTGCAGGAGCAGCCCCAACCTAACTAATTTGTCCTTGGGCTGTGTATTGCCAGATAAGAATGTGAAGGACATTCCTATTCCCCCTGGCCAGTCATTCACTTACAGCTGGAGGATCACTGCTGAGGATGGGCCAACACAGGCAGATCCTCGCTGCCTCACCCGTTTCTACTACAGCTCCATCGACTCAGTTCGAGACACAGCCTCAGGCCTGATTGGGCCCCTCCTGCTCTGCTTTAAGAAGTCCATGGATCAGAGGGGAAATCAGGTAGGTCCTTCCTTTGTTGCCTTAACTGTCCGGCTGAAAAGCTGGAATAACTGTGGTGGGTGAAATATTTGGGTAAAGCCAAATTTGTCTGTCCTGTTCTCTTCAACCCTACCATTGGTCCCAATGCCCCCTGCCTTCCCCATCCTCCCTTGCATGCTTCCTTTTCTCCAAACTTGAAGCCTTACTCCTGTGAAATAGCAGTAAACTGTTCCTCGTGGACCTAGGCTAAGAGCTGGTAGCAACACTGGGCCCTGAGGGCACTCTGATCAGTCCAGGAGGAACTGCTTCCTTCTCTGCCTTCTAGATGATGTCAGACAAGATGAGGTTGGTTCTGTTTTCAGTCTTCGATGAAAACCGCAGCTGGTACCTGGAAGAGAACATCAAGCGGTTCTGCACTGATGCAGCCCATGTGGATACCCAGGACCCCCAGTTTTATGCCTCCAACATGATGCACAGTGAGTGCTCAGCCAGGGGCTCCCTGCAAAGCCCTGGCAGACACAGGCTAATCCGGCAGCAAGGAGGAAACATGCAGCAGCCATGGGGGAATCAGGTCCTGATGAAATATTTCACCCTTTCTTTTTTCCAGCGATTAATGGCTTTGTTTTTGACAACCTCAAATCAAAACTCTGCCTGCATGATGTTGTGTACTGGTATGTCCTGAGTGTTGGGGCCCAAACAGATTTCCTCTCCATCTTCTTTTCTGGAAACACATTCAAGCACAACATGGTCTTTGAAGATGTGCTTACCCTTTTCCCGTTTTCTGGAGAAACGGTCTTCATGAGTTTGGAAAAGCTAGGTTAGTAATGTGGGCTATTCTATAAACCGTGGGCTTGGCATCACAGCAGAGATGTGAGCACCTCCAGACAGGTCTCTGGTACACGATTGCATTTTGGCAGCCCTAAGACCACAACCTGCTGGAACAGCAAAGTAAGAGGCAATGACTAAATCTTTCCAAAGCTTAAAAAAAATATTTTTAAAGCTTAAACTACTGTATTTTACTTCATTATTAAGGTGCATTAAGGTCACACATACTGATAAGCCAGCAAGCTGGCTGCAGTAACATAAGCTCCATGGACCTAGCATTAGCATCCTTGGCTCCAACCTCAGCGGTCAAAGGGACCATCAGTGCTGTCCCTCCTACAGGTTCAGCCACTATTCACAGTACCCCATTTACCTCCACACCTTTGCAAGGACAGAAATCTCAGCCATGGATCAGTCCTAGGAAGAATTTGCATCAGTGTTCAATCTTATCTCCCCACTCAGTGTTTTTTCCTTATCATTTGCAAAACTGGTGCCATTAACCATTTACTCACAGAACACAGAATTTACCGTGTGATTGCAAATACTGATATAATGGTCACGAGTGCAGCACCCTGAGCTAAGATGACAGGGCTTCTAGATACCCCAGGAAGCTTTCTAAAACCAAGCCAAACATTGCATCTGTTTGAGCTCTGATTTTTGCCTGCTGATCTGAAGTAGGCAAGCAGCTCAGCCAGCATCAGATGACAGCTCTCTCCAGCATCAGAGCTTGGTTATTAAACACCTCCTCACCCACTCTTGGCATGTGCAGAAGAGGTGCTCACTGTAAGGAGAAAACATGTTAGCTGGGGATGTGAGCAAGGGGCAGCCTTTTCATTTCTTTCTTCTTGAGTGGGAGAGATGTGACAGTGTCTGGGAGAGAGGTGTATTTGACAGCATCATCGTGTTTTTTGGTGTAGATAATGGTGATTACTATGATGCTGGCAATAATCCTGAAGGTTCTGTAGGTTCCCAGTGCAATTAACTGTTCTTACCAAGCGACTGCTGGGGCCTCACAGGTGTGTGTAGCTTGCTAAGCTCTGGTAGGAACCAGTGGTCCTGCTGCTGGTGTTTGTTCAGACTGGCTCTGATGTTGCCAGCAACCTCGATGTCTTGTGAGATCAGCTGTAAGATACCCTAGGGATTATGAAAACATGAAGTCATTCTGTGATTCTGTGAAATCACTACCATGAACCAGAGGCTGTCTGAAAATATGGGTTGCACTAGCAAGAGAGCAGCACGGGGGTGGCAACTTTTCTGATTTCCCACTGTGATGGGCTGATGGTGTCCTTGTCCTCTCTTGAGACAGGCATCTGGACACTAGGGTGCCTGAATTCTGATTTCAGAAACCGAGGGATGCACGCCAAGTTCACAGTCTTGAAGTGCCAGCATGAGCAATATGCTTATGGGGAAGATTATGTGCATTTGGAGGAGGAGGAGGAGGAGGAGGAGGAGGAGGAAGAAGGCACCTTTGACTTCCAACCCAGGGGCTTCTCTGAAAGAAAGAAATGGCACAGGCCACGTGTGAGTGAGCAACTGAACAATGTCACCTCTTCCAGAAATGAGACAGAGAAGCCAAGACTGAGCTTGACAGAACCCAGCCATGGAGCCTTCCTGAACAGTGGCAAAAATACTGATCCCTCTTCCAATGGCACATCAACACTTTTAGGAACAGTCCCACATCCGGCTGATATCTCCATGTCTTCTATGCCAGAGACGAACTATGAGCCAGTGTCCTATGAATCCTTTCTGGAAGATGAAGAATTGTCAAAAATCATCAGCCAGGAGGAAGGATTTGGAACTCTCACACCCAGAGAACACTTGACAAGTGTCAGTGGAAGGGTTCATGGTACTGTAAGCTCAGAAGAAGGTCATCAATGGCTGCATCAAGCCACATCAGCTCCAGAAGATGCTCTGGCAGGAAAGATGGTGACAAAAATCTCAGAGGTGCAGGAGCCAGTAAAAAGGATGATGGTCCAGTCTGGCAGTACATTACAGATCCTGGAAGCAGAGCCTCAAAAGACAGCTACTCATGCAGGAAGTTTGTGGGATGCAATTGCTCATGATGCTAGCAAAGCTTTTCTTCAAGAGAACAGGAGCTCCTTGCGCCAGAATTACCTGGAGTACAATCTGGGACTTTATGACACATCTTCACAGGGTGCTGAGGACAAGTTGCCAAGAGGGACTAATAAAATATCCTTAAATCTATACAAGTGGAAGGAGACAATTAAGACAGATCCAGCTTTAAGTACTGATCTTAACTCTTACTCCACTCTGGACAATCTTTCTGCATCTTCAGATGAGACAGAAGACAACAGGACTTTTCATGCTGTGGTTCACAGTCACACCAGAGAAAGCAATTATTCATCAAATGAGTTAGACTCTAGGCTGGAGAAAAGACTTCACGAAGTGGTTTTGCAAGGCTCTTATGAATCTTTTGAAGGGAAAAATGATTCTTTCTCAGACCTGGGACCCAGTAAACCTGTACAAGAACAAATCTTCACAGGTGAGAGTAACTACTTGCCTGAAAAAAGTGTCACAGAACAAGAAAACAGTGAACTTGTCAAAGGCACAAGCCTTCTAGAAAACACTTCTACACACACCAATGACTTTGAGCCTTCCAGCTATATAATGACAGAAAAGAGGGATGAATTAATCTTGGAGGCAGTAATTCAGGATGCAACAGCCACTAAGGAATTGTCAGAGATGGACAGTCTTGCCTATCCTGAATCAAATGTTGTGGCCAATGACACAAGGCAGTTTCTAAATGCTTTCTCAAACAGCCCTGAGCAGTTTCTGAGACAAAGAGCTCCATCCCTGAGCATAAGTGGCCCCAACTGGAGGCCTCAACAAGCCAGACCACTGGAGAGAAGAGGCTTGTTGCATGGTCTGGGTCTTCCCAACACTAGTTGGCCTGGCAGCAGGTCCAACCTCTCTGAAGGTAACAGAGCAGAACAGGATCTGGCCAGCCAGACCCCTGAGACAGCAATGCATAAGAAAGCCCCAAAGACATGTGGACCTCATTCCCTTTTTTGCAGTGCTCGCTTCAAAAAGAGGTCCCTGGTATCAAGCGACAGTTTGCCTGAGGTGGTGGTGGCCCAGCAAAGCCTGGAAGAAAGATCAAACATTGTTGAGGGGGGACTATACCTGGGCACAGACGCTCCACAGGCTCTACTTGTGTATAGTGCCGATGAGATGCATCCTGAGGGGAGGCAAAGCACAGATGAGGGTGTACGAAGCAGTAGTGAGGGGACCCAGCATAGCAGACGTTCCTCCCCCATGCAGGGAGCACTAAGGAGAACACTGGGGACGGAAACAAGCAGCTCAGAAATGCTGGCTGCTGAGGCTGCAGACCTGGACTCGAACTGGGACCCAGTCTCCCTAGGGGCGATGGGATATGCCAGAGGCTTTCAGAGCCCAGCTTTGGCTGAGCTGCAGCTGGGCAGCGATGCTGTCTGGGGGGCTCCTGGGAGCGAGCAAGCTCAGGTGAGAAGACAGATGGAGAAGGAGACAAACTCTGTGGAGCAACTGGGACAGTTCAGTCCCGAGCTTCAGCAGCTCAAGACCAATGCCACAGAGGACTATGTGCCTGAGAACATGTCTGGGCAAAGCACAGAAGAAAGCCCCATGAAACCAGCCTCCAAAGAAAATGATTCCTGGTCTCCAAGCAGCCCTGCTCACAACCACAGCACTATCAAAAATACAGCCAAATATGTACAGACCATGGAAGGATGGCAGATGCTCCGTGAGGAAGCTGTCATCAAAGAAACTGGGAAGAGAGAGGTCCAGGGTCTAGAAGAGTCCAAGGAGGATGGGGAAAGCAACAGCACAGCTGGGAAGAGGAATCATGCCCCAGAACATAGGGAGAGACCAGCTCTGAACAATGTGAGCCATTCCAGGCCCTCAAAGCTGGACTATGACGAATATGGTGACACAGAGCAGACCATGGAGGATTTCGACATGTATGAGGAAGAGGAACATGACCCACGCTCCTTCCAGGGGGTGCTACGGCAATACTTCATTGCAGCAGTGGAGGTGATGTGGGAATATGGGAACCAGAGACCCCAGCACTTCCTAAAAGCCACGTAAGTGTGACTGTTCCTCACGTATTCCTTCTGCACTGTGTGGACTGTGCAGTTGACATGTGAGTTTGCCTGTTCTGGCAGGCAGAATCACAGGTCTGGGACTGTCCAACCCAGCCAAGCAGCCCAGGGGAAGGACGCTCGCAGTGCTTCCCCTCCGTCTGGGGACTTTTATAACTCCAGCAACCTTGAGCTTCCCTGCAAGTTGGTCAGGGATGCTCTAGGCTCTGCAGCAGCCCTGCCATGGCTGCCATCCCTATGTGACAGTATCATCTCACTTGCTTAACTGTCCTCACACCACCAGGAACCCCAGGAGGGGCAGGAGGAAGTCTTTCCAGCGGTACCGCAAGGTGGTTTTCCGAGAATACATGGACGATTCCTTCACGCAGCCTCTGCCGCGGGCAGAGATGGACGAGCACTTGGGCATCCTCGGGCCATATATCAGGGCAGAAGTTGAAGATGTTATCATGGTAAATTGAAAGTTACTATTTCCTTTAAAACCTGAAATCCCCCCACTGCCAACTGCTCAGCCAGATGGTGTGCTGAGGTGGTCCTGCAGGCTCTGCAATGCCCATGGGCTCACCTTCAGGGCTCAGGGGCAGGAGCTGTCTTGTGGCACCCTGTATGGTACATGGATGGGACCAGGCTGAGAGACAGGGGGACCTCAGTGGCTGAAGGAATGGTCCAGTAGGAACCTCAGAGCACTCAGATGCAAAGTCCTGGACCTGAGACAGAGCCAAGCCCTGCAACAGCATAGCCCAAGCAGCTTCTGGTCTCCATGGGCAGCCTTTTCGGTTAAGGGATTGTAAAAAGGGTAATGAGCTAAGCATAATTCAGTACAGCTTCTTTGGGTGCTTTGTTTAAGGGCAAGTTTGGGCTTCCTTACCACCAAAGGTCCTTCAGTGCCCACTTAAGGAAGAGGTGAAAGGCTCTTCAACAGATTCAGGACTTGTATGCCTAGAGAAGTTACCCAGTTTTCACTGAAATCATCACTAGGATGGATTCAGCACTCTTGGGCTCCAGAGACAGTAGTGTAGCTGACCTTACTCCCATTGAGAAGAGAGAGGGCCTCATCCTGCTGATGTGACCAGGATGCACTTTCCACTGGAGATCACACTGTACCACCATGGCTTGTGGTTCAGCAGGGGCTGGCCACTGCATGGGGCCCAGCTGGAGGTCTGGGCACTGAGGATCTGGCTGCCTCCTTCCCATCAGCTGGCTGGATCCAACCCCAGGACCCAGGGCACTCTCAGTGCTGTACCTAGCCCCCTCCCAACCCTCCCTTTACTTTGCCTTCCGTCCGGTGCAGGTTACATTCAAGAACCTGGCCTCACGTCCCTTCTCCTTCCACTCCACACTGCAAGCCTACAAGGATACAGAGGATGCAACGCAGGGCGGAGAGGCAGTGCAGCCTGGAGATCTCCGGAAGTACTCCTGGAAAGTTCCACCCCAGATGGCACCCACCACACAGGAGTTCGACTGCAAGGCCTGGGCTTACTTCTCCAATGTGGACCTGGTAGGTGGGAGCCTGTGTCATGGGGCATCCTAGGAAGGAGAGGCATCACACCTGGGTCCTGGCTGTGAGGTCAAGGCTTTTCCTATGGTGCTGTGCTGAGAACAGCCTGTGGTAGTATAGATTTTCAGGTATCTAATACAGTGATGTATGCATGTTAGCCCTTTCTCTTCTCTCTCTCTCTTTCCTGTTCCCCAGGGGTGAATACTGGGTCCAGTCTTATTTAACTTATTCATCAGTGACCTAGGTGAGGGGACAGAGTGTATCCTTAGCAAGTTTGCTGATGACACAAAATTGGGAGGTGTAACTGACACCCCAGAGGGCTGTGCTGCCATCCAGCGTGACCTGGACAGGCTGGAGTGTTGGGCAGAGCAGAACTTAATGAGGTTCAACAAGGGCAAATACAGGGTCCTGCACCTGAGGAGGAACAACCCCATGCAGCAATAGAGGTTAGGGGTAGACCTGCTGGAAAGCAGCCCTGAGGAGAAAGGTCTTGGAGTCTTGGTAGAGAATAAGTTAACGATGAGCCAGCAATGTGCCCTTGTGGCCAAGAAGGCCAATGGTATCCTAGGGTGCATTAAGAAGAGAGTGGCCAGTAGGACAGGGGAGGTCATCCCCTCCCTCTCTTCTGCCCTGGTGAGGCTGTATCTGGAACACTGTGTCCAGTTCTGGGCTCCCCAGTTCAAGAGAGATAGTGAACTATTGGAGAGAGTCCAGTGGAAGGCAACAAAGATGATCAGGGGACTGGAGCATATTTCCTACAAGGAAAGGTTGAGAGAGCTGGGACTGTTTAGCCTGGAGAAAACTTAGAGGAGACCTTACTAATGTCTATAAATATCTAAAGGGTGGGTGCAAGGAGGGATGGATCTGGACTCTTTTCAGGGGTTGCCCAGTGACAGGACAAGGAACAATAGGCATAATCTGTAACACAGAAGGTTCCATCTAAATATGAGGAAAAATTGCTTTACTGTGAGGTGGGTGGAGCATGCTGCCCAGAGAGGTTGTGGACTCTCCTTCTCTGGAGATATTCAAAACCCACCTGGATGCGATTCTGTGTAATGTGCTTTAGGCAAACCTGCTTTGGGGGGGGGCTTGAACTAGATGATCTCTAAAGGTCCCTTCCAACTCCAATGATTCTGTGAATTGGGTTTTTCCCCCTTTCCCCAGTTGTACCAGCTTATGAGGCATGTAGGGAACTAGGATTCTGCAGTCCCTCGCCCCTCTGCCAAATCTGCCTGAATTTGGCCCATGGGTTCCAGTGTTAGTGGGATAGGAACTGTTGGACAGACAGGACCACTTCTCTTGAAAGCACATGCAAACACTTGATGCACAGCATGTCTTAGCTAGGCGCAGAATGTGGATCCCCCAGTGAACCCAGCATGTCCTTCCCACCCTGTGCATACCATACCCTGTGCATGAGTGGGAACCAGGCCTGGGATGAAGACAGGGCCATTGCTTTCCTTGCTGCTGCATTGCCTGCAGGCATTAGTGCTGCCTCCGCCTCCAAGGCAAACCCTTCTTTCCTGGCTCTCTGGCAGGAGAAGGACCTACACTCAGGCCTCATTGGGCCACTGATCATCTGCCACGATGGGGTGCTGAACTTTGTTTTCAGAAGGCAGCTAGCTGTGCAGGAGTTCTCCCTTCTCTTCACCATCTTTGATGAAACCAAAAGCTGGTACTTCCCAGAGAATATGGAGAGGAACTGCCAGCCTCCCTGCCGCATCCAGCTGGACAACCCTGATTTTAGGAGAAACCATTCCTTCCATGGTAAGGACCCTTGCCCTTACTCTTTCCATCCCAGAATCTGTATTGGGATGGAAAAAACATGGAGCCTTGAGCTGCTCCTGACTGCTGCCTTCCCCAGCCATCAACGGCTATGTGGGTGACACACTACCTGGGCTGGTGATGGCTCAGCAACAACGGGTCCGATGGCACCTCCTGAACATGGGCAGCACTGAGGATATCCACTCCATCCATTTTCATGGGCAGCTGTTCAGTGTCAGGACTAGCCAGGAGTATCGCATGGGAGTCTACAACCTTTATCCTGGTGAGATAAAGCACAAGCACTGTGCACACCCCGGCTGCCGGGGTTTCACATCCATGTCCATTAGGAAGTGCCAAGCCTGCGGGGGGATAGCAAGGAGAGGGAATGGATCTGGAAGAGGCTGGCTCTGTGTTTGCACAGCGCTTGGCACCATGGCATCCTATTACAGCCAGTAACTCCCCTCTGCTTTGCTCTCTATTCCTGGCCAGGTGTCTTTGGGACAGTGGAGATGTGGCCCTCACATGCTGGGATCTGGCGGGTAGAGTGCAAAGTGGGAGAGCACCAGCAAGCCGGGATGAGCGCTCTCTTCCTCGTGTACAACCTGAGTGAGTGATCCTCTTTGCACCTTGACCTGCTTGGTGCCATGGCAAGAGCCAGTATGTTTTTGAGTTCCCTCCTCCAGGTCTCTCAGTGTTTTCCCTGGAGTGGCCCAAGTGGGGTCTTCTGGGTTTTCACTTTGAGAGAAAGTCACAGCTGCAGCCCTTGTCACCCTACACAGCTCAGCAGAGAGCACAGAGTCGGGAACATGGTTGGGATGAAGGCTGGGAGACCAGCTTCATTTGGCTGCAAATATTTACTTCCAGAGCTCTTGTTTTCCAAAACTGAAGGTCCCTGGACCTTCTGTAAAATACACCTACCTCAGCAACAGCACGCACATGCTGTTGCCTGCCCGCACTGTTGGGAAGGTACAGGACCCAGGTGCTTAACCACATCATGAGGTAAAATAGGGCACAAAGTGATGGCAGGAGACAGAAAGCAACACTGCCTGACTACAGGTTGCTCTGATAGAAACATCCCCAAGAGAACTGCAAAATCCACAGGAAACCTCTCACTCCATTCACCTACCTCACCATAATTAAGCACCGGGGAAAGTGGTTTGTGAGAGTAGTATTTTGTCAGTGACAGTCTCTCTCCTCTTTCTAAAAAAATATTAAATGCCAGCCAGAAAATGTTTCTGTAAGTTAAAAATCTGCTTAAGATTCAAATTCGCATTATCCCCGGAAGCATTTGCCATGCAGCAGATGCCAAGATGTGACAAGTTGCTAATAATAATGGTTATTATAAGAGGCAAACAGCCCTGTGCTCAGCAGACCAGAAGAGAGACACAGAGAGACAGGGCTTTCAGGCAGACTTTCCTTTAGCAACATGATATTTGTTTTAAAAAGATGATGCCTAGCAACAAAAAGGCTGAGGAGTAAGACATGAGTATAAAGAAGATACACTTGTCAGCATTGCTGGGAGATCAGGACATGGGAATGAGAGGCCAGGGACTCAGGGACATGAGTTTGCCAAAAGGCTGCTGTGGCTGATGCTGGGAATGCTCTGCTGCTGACATCAGGGTCAGGAGCAAGAACTTCCAGCACCCCTAAAATTCAGGGGTGGATCTGAAACCCACCGCTTGGTGTGAGACAAACAAGCCTGGGGGCTCCTGGAGGCTTGAAACAACCTCCCTGAGCCTGGAGGTTGCTGCCCAGCCTAGGCTTTTCCTTCCAAAAGCCTTGTTATCTAATCAGCTCTCCCTGTTTTTTGCCCTCCTTCTCCCTGTTTGGCTGCAGACTGTCGAAGCGCCCTTGGCCTGGCCTCAGGCTACATTGCAGACTCTCAGATCACAGCGTCAGGGCAGTATGGTAAGTAGGGGTTGTTGCTGTAAGAAAGGCAGGTGAGGTTGAGGCAGCTTCAGCCAGCAAAACTCACATGCTTGTCTGCCCAAGGTTCCGCTACACTGTGTCCCCAGCAGAGTCCTTCCTGCATCCATGCCCATGCCAGCATGCCACTCAGGATGTGGAGATGCCTTCCCACTTGTCTAGCCCATCATGTCAGTGCTCTGCCACCCTTTACATGGCTACTAAATTGAGGGTGATCCTCAGGCCCCATCCTGCAGATGAATTTGCCACCTTGGGCTGGGCAGAGCCAGGGGCCAGCAGCATGCTCATATCTGTGTGTTCTTCTCACAGGGCAGTGGGCTCCTTACCTGGCCAGGCTGGGTAACACCGGCTCCATCAATGCTTGGAGCGCTGACCGCAGCAATGCCTGGATCCAGGTAAGAGGGCCCTTGTGGCTAGAGGTACCACTGGGGGCATTGCAAGAACATGCTCATGGCTGAGGCACAGTGCAGAAGGACATGAACAGATGGCCGGTGTGTCCCAAGCTACATCCTGCTATTTCCTCTGCTTCCCCTCTGGGAGGGGTCCTATGGGATTGTAACAGCAGTTGTTTTGGCCATGACTGCTGCTGGCCTAACCATGAGATCCATCCTCAGTGCAGCAGAGGAATCACTTGGTAGTCCAGATGAAGCATCAGATTGTGCAAAAATCCCCCAAAGACCAACAACAGCTCACCTCTCCAAACAGCTCTTCCCTGCCCTCTCTCAACTGTTGGCTGACTTGTGCCCTTATGAACCTATTTTAACTAGTTTCACAACCTGTGCTCATTTATGTCATGAGGAAGTGAGTTCCACAGGTTAACAGTGCATTGTCTGAACGTGGCTTGGTATTTTGTCTGAAATGAATCCCTGACTTATGTTCTCAGGTGGATCTTTTGCATGTCATGATTATTCACGGCATAAAAACCCAAGGAGCCCGACAAAAGTTCTCCAGCCTTTACATCTCCCAGTTTGTTGTCTACTACAGCCTTGATGGGCAAAGGTGGAGGAACTACAAGGGGAATGCCAGCAGCACCCAGATGGTAAGGTGAACAGAGTCTTAAGGATCTTCCCAGAATGGGGTCTTTTGGATGATGAGGGCTAGGGAGCGCTGTACACAAGGCAGAGATCTCCTGAGCCACTGCAATACTTGATTAGGGCAGAAACAGTGAGCATTCACTGCCAGAATGACTGAATCATGGATCACAGATCTGCAAGGGACTTGCTGTCTGTGTCCATCTGTCTCATTTTAAATTGACTGAGCTACTTCTTTCCATGATACCAGCCTGTGACATCCACTGCGTAACATTATGTTGCATGTTACTTAGAGCTAGGCATAAGATTTTGCCTGAATATATTTTTTGACCCCCAAAGGTAAATTTGGCTTTCTAAAAACATTGTGCAGATGATTTGAAGATCTCTGTTCATTAGAAAAAAACACTCCCTAAATATGCATAACTGATCGTTCCATCAGGAGAAGAAAAGTATCCAGAAAAGCCTCCATGATGTACACAGGCTATGGCCAAAACTTTTCCCAGGTTCAAATGTCCCAGGACTGACTTTTTTTTTTTTTTTCCTCTTCTTTTCCTCCTCTCTGTTTGATGAAAATACAAAACTATGCTTATTTGCATAGACCCTAAGTTTTTCTTTCTCCTGTTTCTCAGTGGTGCACCCCAATTTGGCCCATTCACACTTTTTTCATCTGAATCACATCTCAAATCATTTCCCTGAGCTGTTCTCTTGTAAGGATGGTGATAAGATATCAAAGTACCAGAGAGAAATGTTCTTCTCTCCACTAATCCTTGTCCCATCTACCTCTCTTTCCACTGGTACAACAATCCTTTTTCTCCCTTTCCCTGCAGCGGTTCTTAGCAAATATAGATGCAACTGGAGTGAAAGAAAATCACTTCAACCCTCCGATCATAGCCCGGTACATCCGCATTAACCCCACTCACTACAGCATCCGGACCACACTGCGCATGGAGCTCATTGGCTGTGATCTGAACAGTACGTTCCACCTCCAGATACCAAGCACCAAAGCTGGAGCTTCATCCCATGCAGTGCTGAGTGCCAGCTCTGTGTGTTTCAGGACTCCCAGGCAGTTGTGCTGGGGAAAGAAGGATGAGGCTGAAGACAGCACTGAGATACTGCAGGAACAGAACTGTAAAATCTCATTATAGTCTTAGACATAGCAATACCAGAGGGAGAGCATGGGGTCAGCTCTCATCACCACTTTTTCCTGAGCCACCAGAAACCTCCAGCAGCAGCTAGGCTGATAGATAGGGAGCTGCTGCCTCAATCTGGGGGAGCAGGGAACAAGCAGAGACAGACGCTGTTGACTTTTTCTCTGTTTTTGCCACTCCAAGGCAAGACTGCTTTGGCCCACAGCATGACCCAGGGCAGCAGTGCTCTGGAATCCTTTCTTTAGCCTTGCACACTAGCAGAGTGGACTCTCCAGCAGCTACAAGCACCAGTGACTGTGCTGTCACCTCATGCCACAAGCCTGCAGGCTGGCTCTGAGGCAGCTGTGCACATGCACATCTGGTTGTGTGCAGGATGTCTTCCTGCCAGGTATTCTTGTCGTTCCCTTGGAGACAGGTTCTCCTTATGTCCTGATAAATAAAAAAATTCTTCACATTCCTCCTAGATAAAATCTCCAGGGAGAAAAGAAAGTGGAACTAGTGGCAGGTGTAGTTTGGCACTCCTGAGACAGAGCCATGATGCACGTAGGGGCCCTCAGCAGTGCGGGGACCATGGTGCTGCAGCAAAGCACAAGAGAACCTGTAACCAGGGAAAGTGCATAGAGAGCAGCTGGAGCAGTAAGCAGCCAGAAGGCATCTCCATGATGGATGTGTTTCCCCCCTCTGACAAGCATTGCTCCTCTCTTCCAGGCTGCTCCATGCCCCTTGGAATGGAGAACAGAGGGATCCCTGACCAGCGCATCTCCGCATCCTCCTACAGCACCAATGTCTTCTCCAGCTGGTCACCCTCCCAGGCCCGCCTGAACATGCAGGGGAGGACCAACGCATGGAGGCCAAAGGTAGCCCATGCAAAGAGATCCCTAGGGGCATGGGCAGGCAGGTGGGATCCCAGCAGGCAGGTTGGATGCTTGCAACCTCTCCTAGCCAGGGCTGCATGGGTATAGTCATGTGCATTGTGCACTGGCTTCAGCTGTAATAAACATGTCTTTCTCATTGTTGCTGAAGGGTTGAAGGCAGTCTGTCCTTCCCCAGAGCAACAGTCCCAGTGAGTGGTTGCAGGTGGACTTTGAAGTAACAAAGAAGGTGACTGCGATCATAACCCAAGGTGCCAAGGCTGTCTTCACCCACATGTTTGTGACAGAGTTTGCAGTCTCCAGCAGCAACAACGGTGTGCATTGGAATCCAGTCCTGCAGGATGGCAAGGAGAAGGTAGGCAGAGCCAGTCCTCGCAGGATTTTTGAAAGACCACTGAGCTGGCCACGCTGTGCTTTTTCCTCCCTAAAGGGTTCCCAAGTGGTACTTGTCTGTGTTGATTGTGTCCCTCAAGTCAGTGGCTTACTATACCAGCAGAGGAGAGCCCATCACTGATTTTTCTCTCCTCTCCAGATTTTCAAGGCAAACCAAGACCACACCAGCACAGTGATGAATAGCCTTGACACCCCCCTCTTTGCTCGCTATGTGAAGATACATCCCCGTCAGTGGCACAACCACATTGCCCTGCGGATAGAGTTCCTCGGCTGCGACACACAGCAAGAGTACTGACAGGTGCAGGTCCAGGCATGGGCAGCACTAGTGTGAGGAACCACCTCCAATCAGATACTGAACTCTCACCGGGGCTGGAGTCAGCCCTCTAGGGCCCTGGCTGCTCCTGCTGCTGAGGAGGAGAAAGCCTGAAGAGCTGTCACTGTGGCTGGCTTGTTAGCAGCCTCTTCTTGTCCCTCATATACCACATGCCATATAGTCAGACATAATGCTGAAGAATTAAACAGTAATTTTCCATTATCTCTCTGTACTTTCTCCTCTGCTGCAACCTTGGAGTCCCCAGGGGCTCAGTCAGCATTATCAGCAGCTAGCAATTAATTAGTCCCAGAACTTCTCAGCTTCATTTTGTACAAGTTCCTGCTGCCCAGGCACAGTCCTGAAGGAAGAGGAGGTAGGAAAGATAAGGGCTGTGGGAGGAGGCTCTGCACCAGGTCCCAGCATTCATTTAATAATCAGTGGTGATTGGTGGCTTGAGGGAGACAGTGCTTGCTCAGCCTAAATCAGCACTGGGTTTTGGCTCTCCACTTCCTTTCATCTCCTTCCCATAATGCTCATGCTGCCACAGCTGGGTGCTATCATCCTGCTTCATGAGGTTCCCTTGCTCATTCACTGGAGGAGTTCTGTAGATGCCTGTGGTTCCCAGGGACTCTGGTGGGATGCTAACTGCTGGATGAGCTGACACCTTCCCATGAACCCCAGCAAGGTGTGTCATGGGCTGAAGCCATCTTCTCACCACAGGCGGCTTTCCTCCTCACTGGCACCTGTTCCACATAGTGGTAGGTGTCTCTTCTCCCAGGAATGGAATCTCATGCCTCTCATGAGTTAGTGACCTTCCAGAGCAATAGCCACTCACAAAGGCCTGGAGTGCCTGGTAGGCTGTGGAGCAAACACAAGGTCATGCCTGCCAGGCAGTATGCTTCTCCTCCATGGCAGTGGCAGCATTGTCATCACTGCCAGCTGGTCAGAACCTGCATCAACACAGCCCCAGCACTGTGAGTCCTCCCTTTGTGGCAAGGGAGCTGGGCAGCCCCACAAACACCTCTGGCAGGTGACATGGAGGGGGGAAACAGATTTATGAGAGGACTTTGGAGAATGGTAGGGGTCAACCCAGTGCTGGCCATGATTACAGTGGGATGGGCAGTCCAGCAACATGGCAATTGTCTTGTGAATTCCTGCAGCACCCCATCAGAGTCAGCTAGTCTCTGCTCACACCTGTAAGAGATGTGGCTCGGGACAACTCTGAGTTCTGCTGGAAGCACCAGGGGACAGTCATGGTGGGGACACCAGGGCTCTGCCATGAAGCAGGGTGGTTGTGTGAGGAACTGCTGCTCTGAGCCACTCAGCTTCAGCCTGCCCTTGGGTGCACTGGGCTGGCTGTGGTGCACACAGACCCTCCCTTCTACGGCCCATGTCCACATGAAGCAGGGACATGTGCTGCAGATTAGCCTGGTGGCATGCCCTGTTTGGGAACCTGTATCCAGCAGAGATCAGAAGCTGGTGTCTCAAATGAATCAGGGCCGGAAAAGCCTCATGCAACTGCCGGGCTCCACATTACTGTAGGAGAAGCCTTTGCTGTGGCCCTGGCAATGATTACATTATATCCCCAGGCAGGAGATGAAACCACTCTTTGGCTTAATTGCATTCTGACAATAACAAGGCACAGATGTGAGGAGAGGTGACCTGGTAAGCACTGACCTGAAGTGAGGAATTAGAGCCATAAGCTTCTCAAAGGGAAACACCCCTGCCTAAGGCAGGATAACCTTCAACCTGTGAGGCCAAAACCGGCCAGCTTGGGCCCTTCTCAAAGCAACTTTTCCTCAGCTCCAAGAGAACTACATTTCTCCTGAGTACAGTGGCCAATGTTGCACAAGGACAGCTGGTATAGTCTCTGGACCAGCAGTGCAGAGGAGCATCCCAGGCATGGTGAAGGGCCTGATAGCAGAGAGAACAGAGCAGAGACATCAGCTGGACTGTAGACAGAGACCCGCACACAGTTGCTGAGGAACTGTCCCAGTCCCTCTCACTGATGCCCTTGAACAAAGGCAAACATCTGCACCCTCTGCCCATAGCTACCACTGCAACACAGGCTGGGCCTGACCATCTGAAGCTTAAATACCCATCAGGGTGAGGGACTGATGGGCATTGGCCCAGAGCAGGAGGCTTCTGGCAACGCAAAATTGGTAAGAACCAAAAGCCCACCCTGATGAGATGCAGGTGTAGTTAGTCACACAGGACTGGCTGCTCCATATGGTCCTGGCTGCCTTGTCTCTTAGGGCTGGTACCCAGCTCTGCTTGGCGGAGCAGGGACACAGTCCCCGCCTGTACCAGTGGATGCTCAGGCTCACCTTGTCTCCAGAAACAGGCTGCTGTGTTGTGGCACACTTGTCCAGCGACACATGGAAAAAGCCATGTGCACCAGAGCCCCCCCTGGATTATTTTCAAAGAGAAAACAGAGCTGAAATCTCTGCTTGCAACAAAGCAACCTTCACCAACCAGCTCTGAGCAGCTCCAGGATGTTCTCCAGCCACCCATGAAGCAGTGAAGGGGCTGTGTGCAAGAGCACAGAGAAGGTGCTGTGGGCAGACAGGTAGATGTGTCAGAGCCTGAAAAGCTCTGGCATGTTACTGGAAGCTTCTTGTCCTGGTTTGAGTGAGAAGAGAACTAGTTCTGTTCAGTGATTTTACTTTCCAACTCAGTTCTTCTAACTAACTGCACTTTCTGAAGGCAGCATGTTTTCACAGGCAGTGTCTGCTTCTAGCAGTGATAACACTACTGGAGTTACTACCAAGGACTGGTGTGCAGACCAAGGTCACTGCTGGATCTTGTGTACCACGTTGGGGGGTGCAGAAAGTAAAAGGCTGCACCTGCAGGGAGGAGCAGACAAGACAGGTGACCCTAAACTGACCAGTGAGGGATTCCATCCCATATACGGCATATTTGGTATAACGCTGAGGGATCAGGATGATCTCCCTCTCTTTGCCTTCTTGGCCAGCTTTGCTGAGCTTGGCTCAGTTCCTCTTCCCGTTTCTTTCTCGGAGCATCCAAGGAGGACTCTGTACATTCTGCCTTCGATCCCAATTGATATGTTCCTGAATCTGTTACCAGAACCCAGCTCCTGAACACAGCTCCTGTCTGCTGCAGGGCCCAGCCTGGAACTATCCTGGTGCCTGCTCCACAGCATCAGTGGTGACGGTGATGTAATTACCATCGGGTGGGGTTTTGTATATATTTGTACATAGTCCATTTATTATTAATAATATACTAATATTTTCATTAAAGCTGTTCTAGTTCCCTTTTCTAAATGATAAGTCTCTCCCTTATTCCCTTTCTCTTCCCCTTTGGGGACGGTCTCCCCCAAGCCACAGGCAATGTTTCTGTGCAGGAGAAGGCAGGATCAGCACAAAGCCCTCTGCTTTTTGGCCAGGAGATGCCCTGCCTAGACACCACCCTGCAAAGAGCCCTGCTGTGTCAGGGGCTGCCTGGCCAAATCCTCCTGGATGCTGGGGATCTTAATCTTCCACGGCTCAGCTGCTAGGATTTCCTGGGCTGAGTGATCCAGTGATCACACATCTATTGGGTGTCTCCAGAAAGACAAAATACATCTCTGCCATCCATTTTTAGTGTAGCCCAAGCAGACGTTATTTTGCAAGCCAAAGTGTGCAAGGCATTTCAATGATTAGCCCCAGACAGCTAAGCCATGGGCCATGGGTGCTTCTGAATCCAGCTTCTCAATGGATTCTCCACCTGTTCTGGGTGGAGAACCCCTAGCATGCAGCCACCATCTTAGCCAGATATAAGGGATGTATGCAGATACAGCAGCTGGGCAGGTGGGCACCATTTTCAGAAAAACTTGGCAGCATATAACAGAAATGGGCAGCAGAATGCTGAAGAAAGCACCTGAGCAGGGACCATGGCCAACAGGGAGAAAAGTGAGCTTGAGAAAACAGCTTAACTCCCAGCTTGGCTATGGAGTTAAGCAACAAGCTGCCCACCACCTCCTCCACCTTGGTTTCACCATATGTAACCAAGAGGGAATGAACAGATTTAGACTTCCCTTTTCTGTCTGTCACATGTCTCTTGCCACATTTCTCACCAGAAAAAAACAGGATCAAGGAGACCATGTATCCTCCCTCTGCCAGGCAGTACCTTAAAGGAAAGGAGTGAATGGAGACAAGTCCACACTCAGCACAGCAGGCAAATCCCCTCCTTGCCCACCTCGCCTTCCCAGATCCCTCTGTACAATAGGTATGAGGCTTTGGATTTGCAAGGCCAACCAATGGATGATGGGAATGATCTACACCAGAGGTGCTGCCAAGGTCAGAAAGGCCTATCCCGTATCACAACCAGCTCCATGAGGAAGAAAAGACAGGTTGTGGTTGTAGTTGTAGGTGACTTCCTTCCGAAGGGAACAGAGGGTCCAATACTCTGGACAAACCCTCCTCTAAGGGAAATCTGCTGCCTCCCTGGGGTCCAGGTTATGGACATCAGTAGGAAACTTCTTAGCTTGGTATGGCCCTTGGGCTATTACCCGTTACTGCTCTTCCATGTGGGTGTTGATGAAGCTACAATACATAGTCCAAGAGTGATTACAAGACACTTCAGGGCCTTGGGACAGTTGGTAAGGGAATCTGGAGCACAGGTTATTTTTTCCTCTCTCCTTCCAGGCACAGGTAGAGACATTGGAAGAAACAGATGCACCCAGTCTACTAATACATGACTCCATGACTGGTGTAACCACCACAGTTTTCAGTTTTTCAATAACAGGATGGCCTACATGGCATCAGGCTTGCTGGTGTCAGATGGGATTCACCTTTCTCAAAGGGGGAAGAGGGTCTTTGCTCAGGAGCTTGTGGGGCTCATTGACAGAACTTTAAATAAGATTTGATGAAGGAGGGGGATGATACCAGCCTTGCCTGTGACAAGCTGTGGAATGACATGCCATGGTTAGAGGGATGGGGTGGTAGGGAGGGCCCTCAGCCTGTTGCTCTGAGACTTTCTAGGGACATTGCAGCACACTTAAACTCTTATGGAGATGAGCCAAGAGCTCCTGAGGTAAGGTAATAGGAGCCAACACGGAAATACCAGTGAAACATCTCAAAGCAGTTAAGGTGTGTCCCTCTAAGAAGGTGACACAGCCAACAGCCCAGCCTCCTAGAAGTGCCACTATGCCAACGCACACAGCATGGGCAACAAACAGGAAGAGTTGGAAGCCACTATGATGCTAGAAAGCCATGACTTGGTTGCCATTACTGAAATTTGATGGGACAAATCCAATGACTGGAATGCAGCTATTGATGGCTACAGGCTGTTCAGAAGGGACAGGCAAGGAAGGAGGGGCAGAGCTGTTGCTCTCTACATCAAAAAATGGAGAGAGTGTTGAAGAGCTGCCTCTGTAGAATAGCCATAAGCAAGTTGAAAACTTATGGGTATGAACTAGAGGCTGAGGCAAACCAGGGGAACCTTGTGGTTGGTGTCTACTACAGGTTGCTCAATCAGGGGGAGCCTATTGATGAAGACTTCCTACTACAGCTACAGGAGGCTTTGCACTCACAGGCTCTCATCCTGCTAGGACATTTTAACCACCCCAACATCTGCTGGAAAAGTAGCATGGCAAGATGTAGGCAATCCAGGAGACTCCTGGAATGCATGGAGGATAACTTCTTAAACCAGGTAATAAACAACCCTACCAGAGTGGATACTTTACTGGACCTGATTGTCACCAATGCAAGTGAGCTACTTGGTGAAATAAAGATTGGAGGCAGCCTCGTGGGCACCACTATTGGTGTTGAATGCAGTCAGGCACCCTGGGACTTTTCTAGGCCCCTGACCTAGTATGTTATTTTTTTACCCTAAACTGATTTTACTGGCTTTGCAGAGAACCCCACAGATGAAGCCTGGGCCATGGGTCCCGCCATGCCCAGCTGTAAAATATGTCTTCTGCTCCTGGTGCTCCCTGCCCTGATCTTCTACTGTCACTGCAAGCCTGTCGTGTGATTTGGTATACCACTTACACAGAACTTGCTCAGCATTAGTAGTGAAATTTGCTGAAGCCTTAGGTCGCAAACTGTGAAATTTCATGCAGATATGCTGAACTTTTACCTAATTAAGTAAAAAAAAAAAGCCTCAGAACTGGTTTGAGCTGGAAGATAAGGAAGCAAAAAGGCCACTACCATCATCAGCTGACACAGCAACTTTAGATACAAGAGAAAAAATATCCTGCCTAGAAACAAGGGATACAATGAAGAACGGGAAGATCCCAGAACCTACTATTAATACTGGTCAGAACTGTTGTGGGGGGCGAATTTTGATTGTAAGGGATTTCTTTGTTCAGGGTCCCTCTTTGGAGGCACCCAGATCAAGCTGCTCTGCGTATCGTATAAATAAACAGTTCTGCTAGTGTTCGAGCATGTCCAGAGCCTGGCACGGGCCAGGGGCTGTTCTCTGCAGAGACAAGACGGGGATAATGTTTCACGGGGGAAAAAGACCCCACGCGAGCAGCGAGGTGAGGCTCTGAGTGGCAGCTGGCAGAGCCGATGCGCCGCCTGTGCGGGGACGCCATGCCCCATCCCTTCGACTTCTGGGACCGCCTCGGCCCCCAGCTTCCCGAGCATCGCCGGTCAGTTGCTCGGCACCGACTTGGGGCCGGCAGCGAGACCCAGCGAGGACACAGCAGCCGCACGGCTGCGCTGCCCGCCGAGCGTCCCCCTGCCCGGCCCGGCCCGGCCCGCCCCCGGCCGTCTGGCTCCGCCCGGCGCCGCGCGGCCCGCTCCCAGCTGCCACAGGGGCGGAGCGTGCGGGGCCGCCCGCGGCGCTGC
>WUAM01000155.1:34044-45635 GCA_024336885.1 Actenoides hombroni
TTGGGGAGGGAGGGGGGTTAACAGAGAGCGTCTGTTATCGGTCTAAGGGGCTGCCCTGACCCTAAACCGTGACAGATATTTAACAAAAAAGTCAGTGAAGAATTTTCCATGTATCATCATTTCAATACAATTCATTATTAAATAGTGTTGCGTTAAAGATGAAAACAATCTTCAGAAAATAAACCTCCTTGCATTCCAGCTTTTCCCCAGATATCAGAAGGGCTGGGTGCAGCTGGGCTTAGATTCTGAGCAATCCCTAATTCGGCACTGTAAGTCCAGTGGCGTCTGACATATAGAAATACCATGATTTTGGATGCACAAATAGCACGATGCACCTTTCATCTAGTCACGTCCAGTGGACTAGCACAGCCATACTTAAGAAGTTGGGTCACATTCAGTGAGAACTCTCCCAGCTACATTAAGGAACAGTGCAGTTAACTGAAGCAACAGAAACACAGATTCTTTTAGACTGATGGTGATAAACACATTGTCTGCAAAGCACATCCCGGTTTCAAGAATATAAATCATACAGACTGGCTACAATCTCACTAAGTTAAAAAAACCACCTCTGTAGAGGTTTCAGATTTTCCTGAGGAAGCATTTGGTATAATCAAGTGTTGGAATCTCACGCAATAGGTGTCTCTTTGGGGGGAAAGAGAGCCTCAGCCCATCAACTGACTGCAGAATCCAGCCAGTTTGTGATGGTATCTTCCCTACATCCCTCCTCAGCTTAGCCATTCTTATACTATTTTTTATTTTCAGGTGGAGCTTGAGTGACTCTAGTCATACAATTCTTTACTGTGATTGGTGTAAAATCCCCCCACTTTGCTTTTAAAGGTACAGACTAGAAGAAATTCAGAGTCTACTCTCAGTGAGAGGTGGTCACACCTTGGAGGAAGGTAGCCTTTGAGACAGAGGTGTGTTTTGGTATTATAGTGAGATTACAATAAGCAAAGTTCACCAGAGGATGTGATTTTGACAGAAAAATGAGAAACTGCTGGCTGAGGGTAGCAACTATGCACCAGTCCCATAGGACCATCACGTTCCCATCCCTGCAGTGACACCACAGAGCCTGACTGTAGTGTCTTTATTCCACTCCACCCTTCATGCTGTTTCTCTTACAGTCAGCATACCAAGCTCCCTGGTGCTGCTAACATCTAAGGTTACAGGTTATGTTGCTTAGGGAACTATAATGGAACAAATTCCTTGCATATCAAACTCATTTCACCCTGGAATTTTCCTTAATGCTGTACCTTCTCTTAAGATGTGCCTCAATAGGTCAACTCCAGTAATTATTACACAAAAAGTTCTAAGTAAAAGCACAGATTTAGCTGGTGGAGTAGAAGGAGTAAAATGATAGACATCCAGTGTTCCCATGTCAACATGATTGTGAGCAAATTTCATTTTGGCTATGTCTGTTCCTGCATATGTAATTACACACTAATTTCCTTAGAAAGTCTCAAATACGTGATACACTAAAAATACTACGCACTATGTTAGCGTAACAAATACATACATAATACAACTGCATATGCAAAGTGCAGGTACAAATTCTAATGCACTAATTTGCAATATTCAAGCACTGAAGACCATCACTTTTTGAGACCAGACGTCAGTTCACTGAGGAATTGTAAAAACAAAATGAAAGTATCTAGTCCCTATCAAGTAATTAACAAGGTAAAGAAATAAGAAACTTATAATACAAATAATGGAGACCACAAACCTCAAGTATTTTTCAGCATATTGGGAGCCTGATTCTATGCACACATATTCAAATTTATAGTAAATTAAGTTTTTCAGACAGATAAAACAGAAACTACTTACTGCTACCACTGTTTCTAGGACAATCAACCAAACCTAGATACACAGAACAAATTCAACCAATAACTGAAAAAGAAACAGGCATCTTTGAGCAACTGTAAAAGTAAAAGAGTAAAAGAGTAAATGGTATGACAGGACACCAGCCAAAGAAAACCTCTGAAAATTACACACTCATTTTCAGTCTGACAACAAAAGATATCATCTTGACTTGTCAAATAATCAGGACAAAGCCGTTCAATAAGCTGAGAAAAACTGTTGTTCAGCAGCATTTCAGATGGACTATCAAGGGAAGACTGTCAGGTTTATCACGGCCAAAGAAAAGCATGCTGTAATACTTGAAACGGATGAAAAGTAAAGAGAAGAACTGTAAGCTCAAACATAACAGTCACCAGAACATATCAGACAACTAGGACCTCGCCTTCTATTCTAAAAGAGCACAGACTCGCATGTTTTCACCATCTGGGCAAGATATGAGCACGTGTCTTTAGATAACCAGTAAAAAGCAAATGCTGAGAAAATAAATAGGCCTCTATGAAACAAACACACAAAACTGAAACAGCATTCTGAAGCTAAAATGATCATACAGGGAGAGAAACAAAACAGTATACAAATGTCAAGACATAGAAGATATCCCAAGATTAAAATAAAGTATTCAAAGATGGGAATAGAGGAGATGACACTAGGCCCAGAGAAATCAGAAGATAAAAGTATCATAATGAAATACAGAGAAAAATATCTTCTTTTGCCAGTGCAGAGCAAAATGAAGGAAATCAAGAAGACAAGAACAAAACCCACACTAAGTTTTCAATATTATCCTAGAAAAAGCATTAGTTTTGAGGAAAGAGAGCACAAGATTTGGAGGAAGATCTGCATGTTTCAAGAAATTGTCTTGATGGTGGCAGTGTAAGGTTGCAAAATACACTGGGTTAACTTAAATGAAAACTTAAGCTTGCCTAGCTGCAAAGATAGCAGAACTGAAGAAGGAGAAAATAAGGTGAGCGCAGAAAGTAAGCTGACGAAAAGGTCAATTGTACCAAGGGAGAACAGGAGGCAGGTTTGAGGCTGACAGTCTCAGCAATGAATACTGATAAACTGGAAACCATCTGACAACTAAGTAAGAAAGGGGAAGCTGCTGGAAATTACTCAGAGGGGGATAGGAGTACTTAGAAATCTACTACATTTGAAGAATTATATAGGCCTCTGATAAGAAGAAGCACTGAACCAGAGATGCTGATTTCATAAAAGTAGATTTTGATCAATAATTACGAAGCAGAAGTTATCCTAACTAATGCTAGGTAATTTGAGATACCATCAACTAAGACAGACATAGAAATCTTAAATCAAACATGAAGGTCTTTGATAGCTGGTAGCTAATTAAAACAGTAATGGATTTGTAAAACAATCAGATAAAATGATGTTATAAGATGGAAAAAAAACAAATCAGAAAATGCCATCTGGATCTGTGCTGCTACAAAATTTAAGCAAAGAATGGAAAAAAAGAAAAAAAATACATCTGTAATTTCTAACATGTGAACAGACCAAAGAAGCCAGGGGAAAAGGGAAAGGAAATTATGCATATGTTATGCACATTTGAATATTGACAGGCAGAGAAGGAACAATATGAACAGCACAAGTTGTCAGTACAAAAAACACTATTAAAAAAAATTAAAAAGACTTGAATCAAACTAACTACAGTCATGAGTAAAGCAGTGTTTCTAAGTGAGAAAATAACAATCCCCAAAACCTTGAAGTGTTCTAAGTTTCCAGAGTTGTTGCTAAAATCTCCTGGATCCGATGTTAATACAAACATGTCCAATAGCATTCTATTCCAGCAACTTACAAACATATGGGCAACCATCAAGAGCATCACTTTCCCAGGTCTGCCTCTCAGGCTTCTATATGTATACAGATAAAGAATGCATGCACCACATTACCCCTCTGTCTGTAGAGAACATATCAGCAAGCACTCTTTAATATTTTTTTTCTTCAAAGTAACAAAGACAGAAGTCTTCCCCTGACATGAGGAAAGCTTAAGTTGCTCGTACAGCAGCTACCAAACTGCTTTCAGACAGTAAAGCTTTTAAGAAAATAAAAATAAAACCAAAGACATTTTAGTTTAATATGCCATAAAACATGAGCTGAACCACTGCTGTCTATGAGGCTTTAGAAATCCCATTAGCAGAGATTTTCACCCTAAGAGGAGAGCAGAGATGAATACAGCATTTCCCATCCGCAGTAAATACCAAGATGTTTCTACCCCTGTCTGGAGATCACTGTTCCTAGAACATAACACAACAGGGAAAGAACTTAAGTCATTCCAGGTGATTAACATGAGCTCTCTAAACATATCTACACAGTTATAGAAGTCCAAAATAACACTGATATGATCATCTAACCAGCTAGTACCAAGTGCTAGTTACAAATAAGGAATATGGATTAAAACACTGTCAGAATGCACAAATATATGGGTAAGGGAAAAAAAAAAAGTAGAAGTAACACATTGCACAGCTGGAAAATAACTTTTCTCCCTTTCTCATCCTTTCTCCTCCCAGAAAGGTGGGAATGAACTCCATGATGAAGCACTCCCAAGTTCTGCAGTCTCATTTACATCCACGGGGTAAAGCAGGCATACTACAAATACAGGTTGAGCCATGACTACTACCTAATTACATTTAGCCCTGCATCTGGGTAAGTCAGATCACCAAAATTCATATTAACCTAACAAAAAAGTTGATTTCTTTCACTGCCTCCAGTATGTTTATGGCGAAAAATACTCATAAGAACTAGGTAATTATGACTCTATTTAAACCACTTTGAGGCCAAGGTGTTCTGCAACTGGTACTGACCTAAAGAGAATCCTTTAGATTATAGAACCATACTGAATTCAAACTTGAAAGAAGCTTTAACACTGTAACCATCACTTCTAAAAATATTCCATGGAGATTTACTGAAAGTAGACTGTATTGATAGCGTTCCACCCTGTGCACATCAGTATGAAAAGTAGCTTCATTTTCCAGTTTAATAGGAAGACAGTAAAACTTCCCTGTAGCCTGGAAATTCTTAGATAATTATTATAGTTATTATCATAGAAAACTATTACAAAAGCAATGCATTTCTAATATGCCCTAGTTACAATACAGGCAGCACAAAAGTGTGGGAGCACCATTCTGAATCATCTTCCAACATGGTTGTTCACTGAATTCTATAAAAAGTTTTCTCCAAAGATTAAACTCAACTTTAGAATTACTTTCCTTCATCAGTATTCATGATTTTTATTTGCTTTTATTGAAAATGTACATAGTAAAATTCATTTTGTACCAAGAACTGGTTTCTTAGATTTAGCTTCATCTAATGAAGATTAAATCCATTACATAGGATACCAATATTTTCCAAGGTCTCAGAATAAAAATAGTAAAAAAACAACCCCAAAACTATGCTTTCTTATAATTACTTTTAAGAGAGAGGAAAGGATTGGAAAAAATACAATCTTTAAGAGTTTTTCCACCACTTCCTTCTTAAGTACAAACTCCCAGGCTTGAGTAAAAATTATTACTTTTATTTCAGTAACACCACATGATTTGTCAGACAAAGCAAATACAAAAAGAACCATAGAGAATAGCAAGAAAAAACTAGTATCAGGCAAGAACAGAACCGCAAAGAGCTAAGAGTTGCAGAGCAATTACCTGAGCTTTCCAAGTGCACAAAACTGACAGTAGAAGCTACAACTTAGAGGAATAAATATCAAGTCTTTCTGACTATCATACAGAATTTATCCTTGCTAGAAATCAGACGCTTATGTTAAAAGTGAATGTGCACACTTGAAACAAAAATTAAGAACAGTCCAGGTTGATAAAAAAGGCAAAGAAAAAAAAAACACAAACATCTTCTAGCTGACAGAGGACCAGAAAATGCAGAGGCAATACTGCTCACCTGTCTTCACTAAAACGTCGACCAACCAAAATTTTACATCTGTCTGGTGGGAGACAAGCTGCTAGCAAAGGTACAGTCCTTAACACTCGACTTTCCTGTAAAAAACAAAACAATAATTTTGAATAATATCAAGGAAGGTTTCTATGAATTGTTAATGTTTCCATTGACTTTCAAGTTCTTTTGACTACAGACATAGAAAAAAAAAAATCATACCAGATAACCCCCCCAAAAATTGTACAAAAAAAAAACCCAACAAATTTTGATGCATTCAAATCACATTGTTTTGACTGATGTATTGAAGTTAGTCTTAACTAACATGATCATCAGCATAAATTTGAACTAGGCTATCAGTATCAGAAACAGATATGAAACTTCACAGGATAATAAACAATAGGCAAAAAAAAATATACAAAAAATAATGTAATAGGTTGGGGAGCAAATGTCTCCATATTGGAAAATGAGGGGAGGGTCTGGTTTCCACAAACAGGTGCTAAAATAAAAGCACTGGGTGTAGCAGGACAGTAAGAAATACAAACATATCCCCTCTGCTGTCACTACAGAGTAACCAGGACAATGGTACTAATACTGCCACAAGCTCTGTCTCATGCCATTCAAGCTGCACTGATCATGCATTTGCCTACATCTTTGTGACATAGATGAAGAAGGTGACTGGCATGCCTGGCTGAGGAGCAGGGGCTCTCTAAAGAGCATTAAAGAGGAATGTGTTGGAGCAGGGCTTCAGAAAGTGGAGAAAAAGGGAAGTAACGCCAGCTGAAGCAAACCATCTACTTAATCAAACAAAGCAATTTGTTTCTGTCCTTTGTTTAACACAGCTGGGAACACACTACTATTCATCTAGATACGAAGTATTGCAAATCCAGCTTGAGTACTTAGAACATCAGTTTTTGTTTTCACATCAAGGAAAAGAGAACATAGGTTTATCTTGCATTTCAGTAAGACAGCAGCCAAAATTGAAAAATGAATGAAAACTTCAGTTTATTTATCACAAGAGGAACAAAGGATGGTTATTAACTGAATCTAGCAGGAGGCAAGACACTAGAGGTCAGGTGAGGATTATGAAAGCCCTAAACACACTAAGAAATCAGTTCTTACAATATTCTCAACCTGAATGTCTCATAATTCAGACAATGAAAATCCAAAGATCAGTCCCTAAACCAGAGGATTAATTAATGAAAACCCATTGATCTGTCTTTTGATATATGAGCCATATATCAACAACTCAGTAATTATGAACATATAAGGCCCTGATTAGCTCTCTCAGTTCTCTCTGGGCAGGTGTTACCTTACACACTATCAATGTGCAGTTGTCTGCAGCTCTACGTTGTCTAGCTACCAAACTGCTGTTAAATTAATTCTGTGCAAACTTCAATCATTGTTGCCTAAATTCTTTATTAATTTTGCTTTTTCTGATGCATATCTATTGATACACCATAAATAAAACATAACGAAGCTGAAGGAATAAGTTCTCCTGCTACATCCACCACCACTTTGCACACCAGCAGCAGTAGCATGTCTCCTAGGGATAGATGAACATCAAAGTACCTGAGGAGTGAAATGCTAACAAGGGAGGGAGAAATATCCTTTAAACTACCATCTCAGCATCTATATCAGCAAAGCAGAATAGGCCATCAACGGCAGTACAGTATTATTTGTCTTTAATTCATCACAATTAGGTAACACCCCACTAGTCAGAAGACTCCCTTCTTCATAAGAATGTAAAAGGTGGTAATAAAGCAACTGGAAGAAAAACAAATTATTTGTCTCTGATAAGCACAATCAAAAGCACTATCATCAGTCACGGGAAAGTCATTCAACTGTTCCCTCCAATGTCATATCATTACTTCAGAATTACCTTTCACACCAAATACATAAATTATCTTACCAACAGGGAAAATGGAATTTTCCAATCTAAAAAACAATCCATGTTTCCAGAAAGGTAAAACATGAAATTCAAAGCTAAAAGGAATTGTTTAAGAATAGAAGCTTAAAAACAGCTAAATCAAACTAACATTAAAAAAGACTTCGTTTGTTTATAATTTTCTTATTTAAAAAACATTCATATTTAACTAGACTGTATCTAACCTATTTGTTATCATATCAGTTATTTTCCATTTACTGGTTTGAAAGTGAGCAGTTACTCTCTCCCTTGTTCTTCTCAGTGTTCTCATAGGGATTTCCAACTCTTTGTTTATTCATTATTTGACCATGGAAGTACATAAATAGAAATAGGATTGAAGGACTTATGTGGTGGGTTGACTTTCTTTGGCCTCCAGGTGCCCACCAAGCCTATTACTTCCCCTCCTCAGGGAGAAAAGAAGATGAAAATGAACTTGTGGGTCAAGATAAGGGCAGTTTAATAAAGGAAAGAGAAGACTGTGTGCAGAACTAAAGGAAAACAAAAGAATTTTATTCTCTACTTCCCATCAGCAGGCAATATCCAGCCACTTCCTGGGAAGTAGTCCCCTCCCAATTGCTTGTCACGCATGGGCTACTGGTCTTTGGAGGAGGGGTTTGGAGGAACAGCCCTGATGCTATGGGAGCACTGCTCAGCAGCAGACAAAACACTGGTGTGTTACTAACATTGTTCTAGCCACAAATACAAAGCACAGCACTATGAGGACTGCTATGGGAAAAGTTAATGCCATCCCAGCCAGACCCAGTACAACTCACTTTCACTTTTTTTCCCCCCTCTTTTCTGGGAAGTAGTGGTACTTTTGGTTAGCACAGCATCATCTACAATGAACAGGACAGTTCTCACAAATAAAAATAGTTATTTAAGCCAGTAGATACATATTTCCCTCATTTTTGTTTATGAATTGTTACAATTAGCAACATTTTTCGCTTATATTTAATACTTTCTTACACTGTGCAGAAGTATTATAATGAGCAAGGCAAAGCTAATTACTGACATTAAATCAATTAAATACACACAATCTAAGTTTCCTTCTCAGATACTTAACATTGAAAATGTTTACACTTCCAGAAAAAAAACAAGGCATGGAAGCAGAACAACATAGGCACCTTCTGCTATGCTTTAAGGGTTCTGTCCTGAGTTACACCCATCACTCAGGCTTTGAAAAGTACATAATGCCCTACACTCTGCTGGAGATCACTCCAGGGATGCTAAAAGGCAAAAGTGAGACCAATGTGTATAGGAGTTTGTACACCTAGCTATGCCATTGATCTGATAAGAGGTTTGTAACAGTAGGCATGAGAAGGGAAAAAAGACAAAATTACTTTATTTAATTTTAGATACATAAATCTATATGCAAAGAAGAAAAAGAAATTAGGCTAGGTAAATTATTCTCTCAACATTCCACTAGTTCTGATGCTGGGTTTGCGATAATCAGTTTCTATAAACTTAATTTTTAAATGGCTCTCATTATGAACAATGGTACATTAACAATATTCAGAAAACAAGTATTTACCCCTTGACATGGAATGATGAATTGTCTTTGAATTCTTTCACAAATAAAAATCTAATTTATGGAGCTATTATACAAAATGGAAGCTGTATGGTAGGATTCCTCACCTGGGATCTATTGCTCTGCAATACAATTCCTCTCTCTTTCACAGTATCTGATGCCTGCACAGGTCTATCTGGCAGCATGAGCTCTGGATACTAAGATGTGGAGACACTGTCTCACTAATCAGAGCACAGGAAATGTTGCTCCTGACTTCAAGCATTTCTACCTGTCCTGGATATAATTCTCAATAGCATCATTTGCCTATAGTTGGTGGCTTACTTTACTGCACTGGGGACTTCCAAAGCCAATAAATAATGAAGCACACGGAGGATGACAGTTGATACTCATGAGCAGTAGGAGGAGACATTCACTATCTGGTTATTTTAATGAGATACTTTTGGAACAGACTTTTAGAGTGTATCTATAATGAACTGCCAGACTGAAGGATCAGATACAGTCCAGAAGGCTTATCTGCCTTCAAGACTGATTGTATTTTGAGTATGAGCAGCTACAGCAAAGGAAATCTATCTTTTGTCAGTTATGCTTTGCTGTTCTGAAGTCAAAAGCATCACCTGTGATCATGTAAGGCAAAAACACTTCCAAAGATCATTGTAAGATATTCTTAGCTTCAAACCACTTGTGTAGATTAATCTCTGATAAGTCAAGTGCCCACATATAGTCAGGTATTTTTCCTCTCAGATTTTCTTCAAATACAGTCGTCGTCCAATACTAGCTTGTCATGTGACTTATCATTATGTAACATATATTAATGGAAAAGTTGCATCCCATTATAACAGACAGCTGTTGTGGTTGCTGATTAATAAAAAGTATAGCCTTTCAGAAGGACAGAGGAATGGTGTATAAAAGCTAAAAAGAATCTACAAACTTTTTCTAATATCTTCCACCATGAATAAGAAATTCAACAGAATTCAAATGCCAGTTCAAAGTTATCTGGTGTATTTTTAAATCTCTTTTTTCCAACAAGTAACTTAAGCATTTACTTGAGTACTTTTGAAGTAAGCAACACAAAACAGTATTCTTATTCTAAGTAGCCAATTAAAAATCACACTTTGCCATTCAGAGACCAAATATGACATGGCTTCTGTTTTATTTCTATGTGAAAGAACACTTTTCTCTAATTTGCTTTTTTACATGACGTTTAAGTTCTTTGAGGCAAAGACTCTCTGCATACTGACTGAGCTACTGAATAATGCTAAGTAAACAGCTGGACCATAAGAGTACATGTTTTTGTACTACACATTCTAATTTGTAGACTCACCATCTATACGGATCTATGTAACTGCAGTTGAACTTCTACAACCCTTATGATAACCATCATACTCCACTGTTAACAGACAAGAAAGCATTAATATAAATTCTACTATTAGGTAAATGAAACCTTACTATTCTGAAGCTAAACTACTGTTTTTCATTGGCTAGACAGCTAAGCTCATCACTAAGATGAATTGCTTAATTATTTACTTATTATTATTTTTAACCAAACAGTAACATCAGTAAAAGACCACTGCTATAATCAAAACAACATTCCTCCCTGGATCAACTCTGAGCACTTCCATGAGACTTGACAAGATTAATTCTTGCAATTTATACCAAGGCAAGTAGACTTCAGATTCTAGCAAGACTATTCAGATAAGACAAGATGTCTTGTGTGCATGGAAGCTGCAGAAATAAGGTGTGATTTCAGAAGATATAATAATTCAGAAGAACTTAATAAAAGACACAGTAACTCAGGTGAACTGGGATCTCAATCATAAGTTTAAAAGGAAAAATCAGTGTATGATGCTAACAGTATAGCTGTTTCCTCTTGCCTAACACTTACTGCATTAGGATTCTAACTGAACTCTTGACAATTATCACAGCCTTACTCACCTCTGCTGGATGTTGTATTATATACAGGCAGGTGGAGACCTTTAGTGGATGTACTGGCAGGAATGGACATAAACACACCTTCTGAGGACGGCTACATGACAGCAGGGAGTGAAAGAACAATAAATGTAATCAGCACTTTATGAAAGATGACATAAATACATTGCAGAAATACGTTATCACATCCCAAGAGGCACACTAAGACCTTCCCTTTATGACACAGTGCATTAAACCTTATATAATTTTTTGCTTGAAACTCCTTCTGTGTCTAAAAATAAAGAAGCAAGGTTTTCATTGAAACAAAGTTTTGATAACAGTGTTAGGACCCTTCCTGTGTTCTGGTTAGGAATAAATTACTCTAAAAATCCTTTCATCACCTTCAAGAGGAGCAACTTACTAGCATCCATACCCTTATCAGAGAAGTCTGTTACTGTTTTTCATATCAAGTTAGTGTTTCAACACTTT
>WUAM01000155.1:107664-161913 GCA_024336885.1 Actenoides hombroni
GAGCTGGAGGCCTGTAGCCAGCAGTGTTCCCCAGTGGTCCATGCTGGGTCTGGTCTTATTTAATATATTCATCAATGATCTAGGTAAGGGGACAGAGTGGACCCTCAGCAAGTTGGCTGATGGTACAAAAATGGGAGGAGTGGCTGAGAGACTGGAAGGCTGTTCTGCCATCTAGCATGACCTGGACAGACTGTAGTCATGGGAAGAGTGGAACTTACTGAGGTTCAACAAGGGCAGGTGTAGAGTCCTGCATCTGGGGAGGACCAGCCCCCATGCATCAATATAGGTTAGGTGTAGACCTGCTGGAAAGCAGTTCTGAGGAGAAGGATCTTGGAGTCCTGGTAGACAGTAAGTTAAACATGAGCCAGCAGTGTGCCCTTGTGGCCAAGAAGGCCAATGGTATCCTGGAGTGCATTAAGAATAGTGTGGCCAGTAGGTCAAGGAAGGTCATCCTCCCCCCTCTGTTCTGTCCTGGTGAAGCCACATGGGGACTACTGTGTCCGGTTCTGTGCTCCCCACTTCAAGAGAGAAAAGGAACTACTGGAAACAGTCCAGTGGAGGGCAGTGAAGATGACTGGGGGACTGGAGCATCTCTCTTACGAGGAAAGGTAGAGAGTACTGGGGCTGTTTAGCCTGGAAAAGACTGAGAGGAGACCCTATCATTGTCTATAAATATCTAAAGGGTGGGTGAAAGAAGAATGGAGGAGGACTCTTTTCAGTGGTGCCCAGTGACAGGACAAGGGGCAATGGACACAAACTGGAACATAGGAGGTTCCATCTGAAAATGAGGAAAATCTTCACTGTGAGGATGACGAACCCCTGGAACAGGCTGCCCAGGGAGGTTGCGGAGTCTCCTTTGGAGACTCTTAAAACATGCCTGGATGCAACCCTGTGTAATGTGCTCTAGGCAAACCTGCACTGGTGGGAGGGTTGGATTAGATGATCTCTAGAGGTCCCTTCCAGCTCCAACAGTTCTGTGATTTGGCTTGGTTTGGTTCTTCTTAGCAAGTCTTTTAACCTTGATCTTGAGGTAGAATACTCTTAATTGTGTATTAATGAAAGTTTGTGGTGGCTGACACTACTAATGGAATAAGACTTTGAAATACCAATTAATGCTGACCATACTGCAACTTCTTTAAGTATTTTGTGTTAGCATTTAGTACTTCTTCTGTTTTGCAGTTTTCTGCACTGGCTGTTTAGCTTGCATATCTTGGGTCTTCTGAATTAGGTTTTTATAATGTAGTGTGTTCTTATGCCAGGGAAGTCCCCAAAAATACCCTGAACTGATGTTGGTTCCATTTATGAGAATGTGAACTCTGTAGTCTCCTTTGAGTGTTTCTGTAACTTAATGTGGAAAGAATATTGATAATACATCTGATTTTAAAAACAAAATATTCTTATGTCCACCTGTACTCTCAGGACTAATGTGTAAATAAAGAATAATTTTATTATCATGAACACTTGCTTTGTTCTCTGGGCTAGATGTTTCTCTGCTATTGAAAGGGAACATGGATTTGAGCTTCAAATTTATTTACAAGGAGAGTTAAAAGTAGAATCAACAATTTGCATTTTATTCTTGTTTCTTCTGTGTGTGTTTACATCTAAATTGCTTTAGATTGCAGCTTCTTATGGAAAGGTGATTTGTATCTTTGAGCCAGTAAGCCTCTTGAAGCAGAGCAGCAGTCATCATAATGTAAGTAATTTATCACTCCTTGATTCATCCACTTTGTAATAAAGCCTGACTGATTTTTCTAGTTTGCTTCAAAGTTGAAGATTTCTTTGATGTTGTCTTCTAATGCTAAAATAAAATTGAGATATCAGATGGCCCCTGGGAAGTAAAAATTGTAGGAGAAGAGCACATGTTGTCATGATTTAAAAAAAAAAAAAGGAAAAAAATTTATTATAATGCTTCATATTACTGATTTATCTAGCCTTACAATTCATAACTGAAATATTCCAGAACTGAAAAAGATATGCATACCCCCATTCTCCAGAGAGTATAGCCATTACAATAGGAATTCCTTTTTGAACCAACCTGTGTAGCCTTTATGTCCTGTTATGTTTTACAATTCTTATTTTAACATTAGTTTATGAAATGGCATACTCTTGCTCAAATCTGCAATACTAGTTTCAAAAAGTTCAGTCTCTTTTAGAATATCTGATGGAATGCTTATACTCCAGTGTTACAATGGTCAATAAGAACAATATTTATTCTCTGGATAGCATGGCTTTTTATTGGTGACAGTGGTTAAGTGAATCAGCAGCCAGAATCTTAATTTCTGCCTAACAGTGTGATTTAGAGCATGTTACTTAACCTTGTTTCTTAAATTGAGAGGTTTATTCTTATAATTAAAAGCATTAAAGTCTAATTGAAGTCTTTTTGATAATATTGAGGGTTTTGATAGCAGTTGCTCAAGGAACTTCCATCTTCCTCTTCAGAGGTTTGGTCTCTCAAATTGTATTAATAAACAGCCCTATAGTGGGTTCCCTTCCTTATACTAACCAGCTCAGTCATATGGTACTGATGTACCTCTGTATTAATTAAATAGCTGGTATTGAATAAATATGTATAAAATAATGTATACCACTGGAAAGCAGTGGAATAAAATAATGGTGAAATGTGACTTCTTATGCCTGTATGAACTTTTTAGAACTACTACTCTATTTTTTTTGATGACTGGAGCTCTTGAATCAATCCTGACTGTTTTTCTATACTGGTAAACAGTATACTTGACTTGAAATTTCAAAGCTAATGTAGTAACTGTAAGCAGTAGAGGAAACACTATCCACCCATGATTTGCTTTCAGATATTTACAACTGAAGAAATGTTCAGTTACTTCATTCTTGCAGTTAACATCTATGCCATAATTTTTAGCATATTTAGGTTGTTGTAAGGTTGTTTCTGGTTTCCATAAAAACAAAAAAAAAACCCACCCCAAAACAAGAAACAAAAGAAAACAATGCCAAACAAAACAAACAAAAAAAACCCCCCACAACAGAACCAACCAAACAAAAAAAAGCAGCTTCAGAGATATTTCTACCAAACTTCTGAAAGAGTGAGTTGTTACACCTTAACTTTCACATCTACTGGTTTGATATTGTTTGAATAAGGGATGATTGTTTTTGAAATGCTTAGCTTTGTGAATTAAGAAAAAACTTGTTGGCTTGTAGTATCATTTCGGTAATGATTTCAGTTTCTTTCATAATTCAAAGCATCAAAACTTGTTTTATGTACTGAGTTAAAAAAGAATTTTGGGAGAGTGCAGTGAGGATTTATTATTTCTATTATAAAAGGGGAAGGGAGCAGTAGAAAGTGTTGTCATGCTAATATTTGCGAATACTTAAAATTTCAGATGTTACATTATCAGTGGCAGAAGAACGCCCAAATCTTATTGGAAGCCGTAGCACATAATCTAACATGGGATCCCACAGGTAAGAATAGAATAATAGAAACATCTATCTATTTGATACCACCGCTTATTTTTTATTTAAATTTCACTGTTCTTGAGGGACAAGGAAAAGACATTTGCTTTGTCCTATCTTGATAGAGAACACCAAAGTGGAGTGAAAACTACCTTTTGTCACTAGTGATAGGAGAGCCAAAATATTATGTGCATCTGTATGGTTTTAACTGATTATCCTAATCTCAGAAGTATCTAAGGCTTAAAAAACATAAAATGGTTAAATATTTAGGGTGAAAGAGGTATGTCTACAGTAGCTCTAGCTCTAGGTATTTCTTATAGAGGAAAACTACTTTGAAAATTTGAGTAATTTTCACAGTTTGAACTATAGATGCTCAAATTCTTTTACAATATGTGAGAGTATCTTCTTGTGAGATTAGCCCCCTCTAATATCCATGTAGGGGTATGTGTAAAAGGCATACTGCTGTTATAGTAACTTTGCTGTACAAAAGGTGTTAAAAGTAATATCTGGCATATTTTGTTCTTCGGCTTCATGTTCACAAATCTATTTTTTATCCCTATAGAGTCTGTATTTTGCTAGTTATCTTGTAGTTATACTATTATAAATAATTGTTTTAGGCACTCGCCTTTTGACTGGTTCCAGTTGTCTTCAGCTTTGGTCCAATGTTCCTTTGGAAAACCCTTCTGACAATGACAGTACTGAAAGAACAAATGTTCAACTTGGAGAATGGAGGTGTATCTGGCAATGCAAGTAAGAAAATTGTTTAAAGACACGCAGTTCCTTGTTTGTGTTTTTTTGTTTTGTTTTTTTGGTTTGTTTTTTGCTGATTTGTACCTTTCACTTGAAATATTTCATGTAGTTCAGTTAAATTCGATTGATTTTGTAAATATTATTGGATAAATATTATTGATAATGGATAAACTTTAGTCACATTTTCCTTGAACATGTGACATTTCTTTCTTCCTACAAGATCACTTGTAATTGGTTTTGGAGTAGTTTGGTTTAGGTCATTCTTGAATTATATTGAACACCACTAAAATACTGAGGGAAGGCTGCTATTTAGACTGTCCCAGAAGACTTTGTTCTGCGTACAAGTAGGGTGAAAGCTGCATATTTGAAAATTATTGTGCTTGCAGGACTGATTAAAATAGACTTCTGTGTCCAGTGTACTGCACTTTCTTTCCTTCTCATACCAGATTCACACATTTTTTTACTTTTGCTGTGTTTATTCTGGATATTTGGAACAGATGTGCAAAGATGGCTGCATTCTGTTTTACTGCATCTCTGAATGCTCTTCTCATATTCATGCTGATTTTATTCTTTGTGTCTGTGTATTGGTACATTCAGAAGACATTTTAGATCATGGTCCTTTCTGCCATAGGAAGACTCTTCCTGTGCATCAGGTGCATTGTTCACTCGGGACCAGAGTGCCTTATGTCAGTCTTCTCAAAGAAGTATCCCAAGGTGGCTGGCTGGAGGGACCCATCTGAAGTTATTCTCTATGAGGCACTTAGCATTGTTTGGGTAGTTCTCTGTATGTACCTGAAAAGATCCTTTTTTAAATCGTCCTAAACCTAGGAGGAAGTTGACTTTATTTGCACAGCTTTTGTAGTTGACTTGCTTCTGTTACTGTACACACTAAATGCCTTGACCTGATGGCTGTCTTAATCCTTCCTGATAGTTAGGCCTTAGAACATAATTTCAGGGTGAAAATAGACAACACTATAGTTGTGCTACACAATCAAATTCTTTCATGTTGTTATTGCTATTAATAAGCCTGTCATTTAGGCAATAGCTTGGTGCTTCAAAATCTGTAAAAGAAGCTCATTTATTAGCAGAAATGAACCACATACTTTAGAGTATTTTGGTATGGGATCTTTTTCCAGTGCTACCATTAAAGTGAAAACTACTTTCAGGTACTTCTTAACAGCTTTATTATTTTTATGCTATTTTGTTTTCTTGATTTACAACTGTTGGAAGTATGAGAAATAGAGGTGTCTTTCAGAGAAGCTGGAAGATATGGGACATCAGAAATCAATTTGAAATCCAGATGATTGTGAGGTAGAAGTAGAGCATGTCTGCATACAGTTTAATCTGTTAGCAACTGGTTTTCTCTTACAAGATTTTGGAATATTGGATATTGTAACACCCTCAGCTACAGCTTTGTGATTTTCTGTTTTTTCTGCGGTAGTTGCACACAACTTTACCTCCCAGTCCTGAACTGTGTAAAGTTTAAGTTCTTTATCATATTACAATGAACACTTGCATATAAGAATTAAATCACTTCCATGAGTACAAGGGGAAAAAAGAACTGTTTAGAGTTCTGAAAAATTATTAAAACCTGTTTTCTATTTTTATTTGTGTCATAGAACTGCTTCTCAAGTTTGTTTAATGAAATTCTCACCAGATGGGGAGTTTTTTGCTACTGCTGGAAAGGTGAGCATTTTTTTCTAACTGTTTTATACTAATTCAGATAAGCTATTAAAACAAACAAACCAACCCACACATCTGAAAAACAAAAAACGACCAAACTTTTTAATGAAAAATTTCTGTCATATTTTGCATAGTATTACCAGTAATCCCTCTATGCATTTTTACATTTTAGTAAGTAAGAATTTTGGAGAAAGGTAGTTTGAGGGGAGGAACCCAACAAGTATTTGCTGCTTACTATTTTAAAATACCCATTTTTAATCAGTACTGAATTATAAGACATCAGAAACAGTAGAGTTTAAGGGAATGGAGGAAGTCTGTGGATGAGCTCACTTCTGGATATCCTTCTAGTGAGCAAATATATTCAGTATTTCACTGCTGTCATGAAAATATTAATCAAAGTAATATTTCCTTGTGTAAATGTATCTGTATGCCTGTTTGTGTACATAGAAATGAATTCACATTCCTCTCCACAGATATATTCACACATACTTAATGTCAGTGTTGTAGCCAATCCTACAGATTAGTTCTATGTGCTCAGCATTGAATGGTTTATCAGCAAAAGCATTAAAACTCCTTGGTAAAGTAAGCAAAAAAAAAAAAAAAAGCAATGTCACCGTCATATCTTTTCACTTCCTGAAACACTGACGTACTGATTTTTTTATTTATACTACAAAACTTGTTGTTCAGCTTTTGTGAAAGAATGAAACCCTAACAAGTCAAAGCAGAACAAAATCAAGATAATGTAGAGGATCCAGTGAAAAAGTGAGAGAAATCCATACAAGAATTTATATTACTTGTTACGGAATGTGAAATGAGTAATTGTTTTCTGCAAATAGTACTGTTGTCTTCATTGAGGCAAGAGTCACATTGACATTGGTCCGAAGAATTCATGGAATTCTCAAAGTAGATTGTGGGGAAAAAAAAAATAATCTTTTTTTCAGATTATTGCTTTTAAAAAGGAAACGGAAAACTTAACAGCGTAAGCAGTTTTAACACATTTTAACAGATGCAGGTAGGCATCAAGTTTGTGCTGCCAGCTAAAGAACCTAGTAGGGACTGCAGAATTATTAAAAAGGAAACAAAATGCTAGTATGTGAAGTTAATTGGGACAATGCAATTGCTCAGGTTAGTGACAATCTGGTGTGTCACAGGATCCAGAGCTGTATTAGCCTGACAGAATGAGTTTCAAATTTAAGCATGAAGGACAGTTGTGCAGTTTGGTCTGGTCTGTCTTAGAAGCATGAATGAAAGATCAGAACATTCACATGAACACAGATTAGAACAGTATTTCTTTTAGTAGTAGTATGTGGAATTTCGCTGTGCTGTTTGCATTATCATGTCTCTTAATATGTGTTTGAAGCACAAAGATTCAATGATGGTTAAGTCTGCAAATATTTCTTTTAAAAGCTAGTTGTCATGCGTATTTCGTGATTGAGTTGTATGTATCAAGAACAGAAGAGTTATGCACACTTTGCTTAATTGTAGATGTTTGTTTTTTCCTCTAAAGCTTTCTATTTCAGATCATTATACTTGCTTAGAAAACTAGCTTTTAAGGCATTTACTATCTTTAAGGAAGAGACAGAGATGTAACAAATCTGTAAAATAATCTAGATTTCTTTTTCTACATAAGCTATGTTCCAATTCACTAGTTTCCAACATGTGAAGTGAGATTTTAGACTTTCTTGATGATAAACTATACTCCATATAATATCAAAGTAACAATTTTCCCAGTCCATTGCTGTTTTGCTTATTTGGGATGTTGTGTTGCTTCCTGTATGTTCTGTCATCTCTTTAGCCATTTACTGGCTGAAAAGAGAGTTATTCTAGTCACGTTAAAGATACCCATTACTTATCAAATCTGGTTTTGTAAAAAAATTTTTTAAAAGTGTTTTGTCCTTGTTGGCAATAATGTACGAGATGTATTTTGCATTTGTGGTTGCTTTTTTTGTTTGTTTCGTTTTTTGTGTGGGTAGGAGTTAATGTTTATATTAAAATTTATGATTCTAATGTTACAATATTGTGGAAAAATAAATTAATTTGCAAATAGCTTCTATTGGGATAATCTACTTGCACAGTTTTTAACTGGAAAGTCTTTTGTCCTGTTGCATTATCTTACGTTATAAAGTCTTACAAACTACTTAGTAAGTAAGTACGAATAGTTACTAAGTAAATGTATTTTTTACCATAAATAACTAAGGTAGTTACCTGCCTGCGGAATCTTGAAAATACATCCTTGTCTCTGTCTTCTTTCTTAGTTTCTTTTGATTTTTTAAGAGAGAAGATGCTGGTTAGCAGAGCAACCTACCTCTCCCCAACAGGGTCATGTTAAGCATACCAAGATTACACAATCAGTAGTTGATCAACAGTTTATGAATCTAGATCCAGATTAATTTTTCTGGTCCTTAAAAGCATAAGGACAAGGATATGAGGAACGTAATTTTTTTCAACTTATGTATGTGCATATCTAAGAAAAGTGGGCTGAGTGGTAATGAGCTTGACTTTTGAAATGTATTCCTAACAAATATGTGCGTGTAGGTTTTGGGGTCTTTCGGTTATAGTACAGTTAGTTGTATTAATGTTTGAATATGAACTCAAGCCAGTGCAGCTTGCATTTTTGTGGTTAAAAACTGGCAGCTAGACAGAAGGAGCAAAATTAAATCCAAGTTAGTAATTCCAAGAATCTCTGCTACTGTGTTTTCTTCAAGATCAAGCTTTGAAGTTTTGTTTACTGAACTGACTTTGTCATCAGAGAAGTATTTTACTTAAAAGAAAAATGAAATCTCAGGAGATGTATCCAGAAGTACTTGGAAGTTCATCGTATTTTTATGCAAGGTAGTCTTATATACTGTCTCTTTTTTTTCTTTCCTTAGGATGATTGTCTTGTGAAAGTATGGTACAATACAGATAGCTGGCGATCAGCCATAACTCCACCTGGTGCAAGTCCAGAAAAACAAGCAAAAGAAGTTGATTTTTCATTTGTATATTTGGCTCATCCTCGATCAGTAAATGCATTTTCATGGAGGAAGACCAGTAAATTCATGCCACGGTCAGTAGTTCTAGTAACTTGAGGTTTGTAAATTGCACTGTAGTCTTCCCAGCTGTACAGTCAACAGTCACAAGTTGTACAGTTTACTTCAATTAATAACACAGTTCAAATACCTTGTGTATTGTTTGTGGATGTTTGTATAATTTCTTCACACAGAAGTTCTTGAGAGGATGGTAAGCATCCTCTTTTCAGTTCCTTCTTGGGTAAGATAGAAAGGGAGTTCCACAGACTTGAAAATTAGCTCTTGCAAAATTACCTCTCTTTGCATCTTTTCGATGCCACTGTCTTAAATCACCATTCATGCATTTGATCCCAGCTTGTTTGTTTCTTTCTCCCCTAATGGAATTAGAGCAGTTCAAAAGTCCTATCACTTTATATAATTTTTCTCAAACATTCAAGTATTTCCATGTTTTTTTAATTTTCTGCCAAGCACAAAACAAGACCTCTGTCAAAAGCAGTACCTGGAAATTGAATTTAAATAATCATTTGAAATTGATATTTTGGTTTTTACTTTTTTGTGTGTGGTCTTATGATGTGTGTGTTCTGATGTTCCTGCTTTTCACCAGTAGTTGCAATCTCAGACTGAAGTGATGTTAGCAATTTTGTGCCCTGCAACCATGTTTTTGAGAAATTATTCCAAGTTCTGTATACCTTTGTGTGTTTGAACAAGTTTGTGCTGTCTTTTATACCCATCTTTAAGTAGAAGACTCATCATAAATTCACTACTGTAGTCCTTAAATCAGTTTTGAAAATCCACCTACTCCAAGATAAAGGAGTTTGCTGCTGGACAGTCCAGTCAGATGATCGATATAGCTTTGAGTCTTAGCTAAAATTAAATTGAGAACTTGTATGAACTGGAAACCTCATGATCTGTATAGTTTTTTTCAGTGCATAATTCAGGTTAATTGGATTTTTTTTTTTATACATATGGAACATAAATTGCATTTGGAAAACTAGTATTTAAGAGAAGTTTGTACTTTTAAATTGGCTGTTGTATTTCTGGTATTACCTTGTTTTCTCTGTTTTGGATTTGTAATTTTGAAAGTGCTTTATAGTAGTAAGATCTGAGGAATTGAGAACAAGTATCCAGAATATGATTAACTTTTCACGTGAAGAACTTGCAAAAGAAAAACATAAATTTTGCTGTTCTAGCTATGACTAATTATGTAAATTGTAATCCATGATTTGATGTTGCACAGTTGTTGTGTAATTAAGTTTGAGGTAAATTATATTTAGATACTTTAATAGATATGGAAGCCTTTTGTATGTAATTTGTTTTCTTAAGAACCTGTTATTGAATTTTTCTTACCTTAGTATCTTTCAGTTACTTGGTGCAATTCTGAATACTAGTAATGAAAAACTTGTTTTATTTTGATGCTGTGTGATAGTAAGCAGTTTCTTCACACCTTAAATTTTCTTTCGTTAGTGGAGCTGTCTGCAATGTGCTCCTGACTTGCTGTAAGGATAATGTTTGTCGTCTCTGGGCCGAGACATTGTTACCCAATGACAGTCTGTTGTACGGTGGAGGATACAACAATTGGAGTGAATCGGTGAACTTCACGAATAACTTCAAGAGAAATACTTCAAGTAAGGAAAAAGTGCAGAATGCTTTAGAGGTAAGAAGTGAAATTGAACAGTGAGAATAAACACGCACACATAATTTTAGACAAGATTGTCATTGGTAACTTGAGTGCGTATCAGAAGCTGGATTCCTTTATACCGTAGATGTGCATAAAATGTTACCAAAGTGTGAATTTCCTTGAAATCTTCCCAAAGAAACCTAAGCTGACAGCTGTCCTACTGAGCTTTCACATTAGAAGAGACACACTGTTCTTATGTCACTACTGCCTCTCTTGCTCTGATGACTGAAGCAGAGTGCTTTGCAGTATATAGTTCAAAGGCCTAGGTATAGTACAAAGCACATACTGGAGAAAGGTTATGTGAAACCCAGTAATGATGCTGCCTTCAGACCTGTGGTGGGGGCTCACTTGTTACTTCTGAAGTTATGAAATGTTCTCTAGTTTCTGCAACTGGAAAACGAGTGGTAATTTGTAGGGAAGAAAGACATCCTTTTTTGCCTTTGTGCTATAATCATCAAGTAGAGGAGACTACTTATAAACCATATTTCTAAGGCAAATATTCCTTATCAGATAGTGTTTTCTAACTAGTGGGAAGCAGGGGGAAGGTGAAGCCTTAGTGGTTTCCTACAAAGCTGCATAGAGAGTATTGGGCATTGTACTTTTATCTTAATGGAGTGATGGATTTGGCATCTGGATGGTGCTTTTTTAGCACGTGGCATAGATGAAAAATATGACAGGCTGAAAGGCTGTCAACACAGCAAAGGAAAACATATTCAAAGGGGTGAAGATAAAGGAAGTTGGAGGCAGTTCTTGTATTCCTTTTGAAAGTAAGAGGCAGTGTTAGAGATTGGAAATAACAGTTACGTAAAAATGGAGAAAAACTATTCTGCATGAGCCTGCTGTGATAAGATGCAAAGAACAGCAAGTTGGAAGGAATGCCAGGTGTAATACCATCCTTAATAAAAATCATGTGCCACCTTGTACCTTTTTGGTACCTATATGGATACCTACAACACTATGGCCTTGGAACCGTGTGGTATGTGGCATGACACTTTAATACTGGCATAGTCTTTAAAGTTGTATATTGTTTTTCCCTTGGAAACACCTACTTGCATAAAGGGAGGAATACCTTAAAACTCATTGGGCCCTTTATGATCAGAGTGGAAATACTGATCTAAATAGATCCAAAGTACTGATCCAGGTTTTCAGTCTCTGAAATGAGGTTATTCAGATTTGCTGCTTTGTTCAGAATCTTGAATGAGCATGGTATAAATTTATGAAACACAATAATATTTTCTGCTTAAGAACTGTATGAACATTGCCTGCACGCTGAAATATGAAGCAGCTACTATGTCAAGGTACTGTATATATGGTCCTTCATAAATTAATCTGAAAGCAGTAGTATTGCTCTACTGCAGACATAATCTGAACAGTGTAATTTTTATAAGAAACTTCAGTGATGCTTTAAAGTAGCTTTTAACCTGAAAAAAATTAATTCATTAGTATCTAGAAAACCACTTAGAGATGAAATCTGCTTTTTCTTTTAGAAAGGAATTAAAATGACACATTATTCTTCATGCAGTTAAACCTGAGGCACTTCCGACGAGGAAGGAGGAGGTCAGTTGCTGTTGTAGCACATACTGGCTATGCTCCCCATCAGCAAGATCCCCATGAAGTTCACAGGAACATCCCTCATGCAAATGCACTTTGTCACTTCCATATTGCTGCCAGTATCAATCCAGCCACAGGTAAGTAGTGTGGTAAATCCTTCCTACCAGGTCAGCTAGAATTCTGCTGGGTCTGTTTGTGTAGGCTTAACTGTCTCAGGTGTGTTAGTACAGAGTTTACATGACCATACAAAATGGCTAGCGTGTTGGTTTTATTTAATGCATGAAAGAACCTCTTTCTGTGGTCATGACATTATTTGTATAGGTTTCCTCTCTTTGATTCTTCTTTTAACTCAGATTCACAGTGGTTTGAGCAGCAGAGGGTCAAGTGTTTCTACCAATACAAATTTACAGGGAATTGTGTATGATATCGGGAGCGTACTGATAAATTAAAAATTTCCACCTTTTTAAAACTGAGTACCTGGCACCTAGTGTCTGAAGTAAACACATGTCCCTGTACGTCTGTTCTGTCTCTGAACCAAGTAAAACATGCCTTCATCTTCCATAAACTTTAATGTCATCTTGCACTCAAGCAGTATGTTGGTAGGCATCAAGGAAAATCCCAGTTCTTCTGTCTTCGTGATCATTTGTGTATGCTGAAAATGAAATGCATGTTTGCTCATTGAAAGCCTGTACAGAAATTCAGTATTTCGTGGCCTTTTGTTAAGGTTTTAGTGCTCTGACGTGTTTCCTTGTGTCTAGACCTAAGAAGCAAACATTATGTATTCCTTTTCTTCACCTAGTTAAGCTCTGTCTTATAAAAGTATTTTTAAACTGTTACTTTGGAAAAAACCAAACAAACCCAAGAGCATCCTGGCCTGTATCAGAAATAGCATGACCAGCAAGAGGAGGGAAGGGATCATGCCCCTATACTCGGCTTTGGTCCGGCCTCAGCTTGATAACTTGTGTTCAGTTTTGAGCACCACAGTATAAGAAAGATATTGAGATGCTTGAGCAGTTCCAGAGAAGGGCAATGAAGAAGTTGAGGGATCTGGAGAATGTGTCTTTTGAGGTAGTGGCTGAGGGAACTGGGATTGTTTTTGTCTGGAGGCTGAGGGGAGACCTTATTGCTCCCTACAGCTACCTGAAAGGAGGTTGTAGTGAAGCAGGTGTTGGATCTCTTCTTCCTAGTAACTAGTTGTGCCATGGGAGGTTTAGATTGGATATTAGGAAAAACTTCTATATTGAAAGAGTGATGAAGCACTGGAATAGGCTGCCCAGGGAAGTGGCGGATTCACAATCCCTAGAGGAGTTAAAAAAACTTGTAGATGTGGCACTTTGGGACATGGTGTAGTGGTCATGGTAGTGTTGGATCGATGGTTGGACTTGATCTTAGAAGTCTTTTCTAACCTTAATGATTCTGTGAAAAATGATTTTGGAAAAGAAGAGTAAAAAGATTTTCCTAGGTATCAAACTCTTGTCTTTTGGCCTTTCTTATCTTGCATTGCTTCTGTGTTACCTGTATATACTCGCTATCTTGATACTGTCTTTTGGATGATTTGGTCTTTAACTCGGTAAATTGTACGATAGAGGGTTGTTCTTTAATGCAAAATCTTGGTTCACAGTAACTCACATCTTAAATCTTAATTTGATAAATAGCTGTTTTCCCTCACAAACCAAGTCCTTAAGTACCTCAGTCTAACCAGATTCTCTTAAGTAGTCCTTTTAGTTTCTCCTTTTGAAATTAAATTTAATCTGAAAAGCTAATTGTATTTTCTTTCATTTACTTCAAGCCAAATATATTTATGACCTCTTACTTGAAAACTTGCCCTTGTTACAACATTCGAAGTACTTGCTAAATTCTAAAGCCAAAGTAGCCTAATCTATCATTTACTTGACATAATTCTGTCATGTATAAGAATAAACAGCCTTTTAATTTCTTATTGTATTTGTGTTCTGTTGTTAATTTTGAAAATCCTTTTCTTACAGCAACAAAATCCTAGAGAACCTCTTTTATACTAGAGCATTACTTAAACTGCTATTCACCCTGGGTGGAGTTTGGGGAAAGGAATAAGCACTGATTGTTAGGACAAGATTATCTCTATGCAAATCCAGGAAAAGTTACTGAATCCAGATACATTATGAGTTTTCTGAATGTGATTGTAAATCAAATAGACATTCACAAAGGTTTTTGTCCAGAGCAGAGCATCTGTTAGAAATTGGTAGTTTAGAGGTAGGAGGATGGGGAAAAAAAGTGATTTCTTTAGCAATCTTCTGATAAATAATTGAAGTCTGTAGATTTATAATCTAACCTGAAAAGTAATCTTTCTTGTTCACCTTCATATTCATGTTTACTGTAACTTTGTCTTCCAAAGGGAGGTCAGCAGAATTATTCCCTCCAAGTTCTGTTTCTGGCAAATATATCATGATATTTTAGAGAGGTGTTAACTGGCTTTTTTATGAAGACAGACTGTATTTATTAAATACTCTGTGTGCCTCTTGCCCCCTTCCTCTGCTGTGTCCCCTGCCCACAACAAGATTGCTGGTAGTCCTGGTGGTCCTTTCTTCTGTCTGTGTGCTCTCAGCTATCATTTTCTTAGGCTGGACTGGAGGGTAAGTAATTCCAAGCCATCACTGACTTTGAGGGAGGAGGAAATACAGAACAAAACAAAAAAACCAAAACAAACCAGAAAACTAAAGAAAAAGAAACTAACAAAAACCAACCACCAGATTTGGAGTAGGAAGTATTTTGTTTCCCAGGGCATGGAATTTAAATAACACTGCATAATACGGAGCAGAAGGAGATGAGAATATGTATGGAGACTTCTAGGTAGGAATTAAATGTAGGTTGAGCTTTTAGCATGTTACTGTATAGCTCATTTGAAGAAATTGTGGTAAATCACCCATCTGCTTTTCAGCCACACAATTTAAATGATGTTACTCTTCAGCAGTCGATACTTGTTTCTGTTGCTTGCTTTGTGATTACTTTTCTGTTTTTCATGGTGACCTGAGTCACCAGGTAGCATCACAGGACAATGTAAAATAATGATCAAATTTACATGAACCAAAAATTACAGCTCTGTGATGGTGTTAGAGGATGTCATCTGGTCACTGCACTAGGTTTTGCTAGTGTAAGCCCTGTCATACGTGGCCCTTGATTACAGTGTATACCTACAGCAGCCTTCATTGTGGATTAAATGTTAAATTATTTGGTTGATACTGAGCTGCAGTAGCAAAATAAAAGGTGAATTAATCTGTATGAACAGTGTTATGTCATGAAGATAAAACAGTGCAAGGCCATACTATAATCCTAATGTACAAATACTAAAGAGCTGCCCTGTGGAACAGCTCCTGTGGTAGCACTCAGTTTAATACTGAAAGTAGATTGTGTTGGTGAAAGAAATGAAAAATGGCAGTACACTTAGTGTATTTTTTTTTAATAGTAGGGTTTCTGTTTAAAAATAATTTTGCTAAAATTGTTTTTTGACCAAACTACTTGGTTCTCAAAAATGTCAACCTCTTTTTCTGGTAGATATTCCTCTGCTCCCTTCTATTACATCTCTGAGTCTTGGTGAAAATGAAGAAAAAAGTGGACCTTTTGTTGTGCACTGGCTGAACAATAAAGAGCTTCATTTTACTTTGTCCATGGAAGTATTTTTGCAACAACTTAAAAAGAATTTTGAACATCATTCTCCAGAGGCTAACACTGAGGAATCTAATCAAATGGATGGCAGATCAGAGGAAGGTAAAAATCTTATCATAGCGAAATGGCTTTCATTTTACAAAGGAATTTGTAATGTTCTTTCATGTGAAGTAAGAGATGGGCAACTTGACATGTAAGGATACAGATTACAATACCATTGCTATGCATTTCCATCGTTACACTGGAAGTACCTAAGTGATTTTTAAAAATCTGTGTCTAGAAGTTCTGAATTAGTTTATGGTTATTCCAGAGATTTTGAGTTACTTATTCTGAAAACTGTATTAGTTAGGCTGACGTTGAAAGGGCCTTTGACTGAAAGTATATTATTTTAACGTTTTTAAGGAAACAGGTGCAACCTTAAAATTAGCTTTCTTTTTTAAAACATTGATGTACACTTCAATATCTTTATTCTATAACATAAAATAGACAATTAATTCAAATATATACAGTTTGGAGAAGACTGCTTTTGTTCTACTTATGCATGCAAAAATTTATATGAAATGGGGAAAAATAGAAGTATTTCAAATTAAGGTGCAGTATAAACTATTATGGTTTGTTAGTCATTGACAGGTTCAGTGGATTTCTTGTTAAAATTTTCATCATTTTAAATTTGTGCTTATATGAGTGGCTTATAAAAGACCTGAAAGGTGTTCCAATGCATAAATAGCACTGCTTGGTGTACTACTTCTTCTGAATATAATATATATCTGTGTATGTTCTAGAAGTTGACGAAAATGGAGATGAACAAACAGGAAACCAAGAAAAGAAGGAACTGGGTGACGAGAAAGCTACTACAAATTCAAGCCTTCCTTTATCTTCTGCTATTATTGATCATGAAATTGAAGTACTGCTTTCTGAATGGAATAAAAATGCCGACATGCTATTCAGTATACATCCCATGGATGGTTCACTGCTGGTATGGCATGTGGACTGGCTAGATGAATACCAGCCTGGCATGTTTCGCCAGGTGCAGGTACTTTAGTTTTTTTCTGGATTATACATTATTATTTGGTGAGGAGTATGATGAGAAAATAACCTTAATACTTATTCTTTCTCCCTTTCTTAAAATTCCAGGTGTCATTTGTCTCAAGAATTCCTGTTGCATTTCCAACTGGTGATGCAAACTCTCTTTGCAGAAGTGTAGTGATGTATGCTTGTACTAAAAATGTTGACTTAGCTATTCAACAAGGCAAACAAAAGCCTCCTGGCCTTACACGATCTTCATCTATGCTTATCTCTTCTGGACACAGTAAATCAAGCAACAGTTTAAAACTAAGTATCTTCACGCCTAACGTTATGATGATTTCCAAACATGCAGATGGGTCACTGAACCAGTGGCTAGTGAGTTTTGCTGAGGAATCTGCTTTTTCAACTGTACTTAGTATTTCACATAAATCCCGATATTGTGGTCACCGTTTTCATCTTAATGACTTGGCTTGCCATTCAGTATTACCACTGCTACTTACAACCTCACATCACAATGCTTTAATTTCACCAGATGTTGAGAATGCAAAACAGGCAAATGACTCTTCAAAGTCTCAGGAGTCACCAATAAGACTTCAGAGCAGAGGCAATGCAAATGTAACATCCCAGGATCCCAATGCGGTTTACAGTGAACTTATTCTCTGGAGAGTTGACCCTGTTGGACCTCTGTCCTTTTCTGGTGGAGTTTCTGAACTTGCTCGGATCAATTCTCTCCATGTTTCAGCTTTTTCTAATGTTGCATGGCTGCCCACACTTATACCCAGCTATTGCCTTGGTGAGTTTCTTTCATGATTTGTGTTCTTAGAATAAAAGTCATACAACCTAAGAATGCTGTTAAATAAAGTAGATATACTTGAATGCATTGGAAAAAATGTTAAGCATGGGGTTTTTTTCATAAATTTCCAAGCTGATGATAACTAGAAACTTTTTATGCCTGTGTAAAGATCTGCTGTGTTCTTTTGCTGTCTTTTTTTTTGTATTTGATAATTTAGAAGCTAGTGCAGTAAAGTTCTTAGATGCTAGTGCAGACTTCAGAGTGTTTTGAACACTTAAAAGCAGAGCTAGGTTTTGCTCTAGTTTGCTAATGAGATTCTCATTTATTTTCATATACCTTGATTAGGTTGCTGAGCACAGCATTTATTTTGTAGCTCTTGCTTGTGAACAGAAATTAAGAAGAAATAGTTTTTCTAATGCTATATTGTTTTCTTTCATAGCTTCAAAATTGCCTCTTGCCAAGACAGCAAATGGGTATTTGTATATTTGAGCACTTCTTGCATTCTTATTTTTCAGGTGCATACTGTAATTCTCCAAGTGCCTGCTTTGTAGCTAGTGATGGACAGCATTTGAGATTATATCAAGCTGTAATAGATGCTAAGAAACTTCTGTGTGAGCTCTCCAGTCCAGAAATTTCTGTAAGTGGAAAACCATCTCAAGTTTTTGGAGGTCGGAACTTAATTAATTCAGTTACACTAGTTTCAGAGTTTTTGATAGCTGACTAAACTGTCTGCTGAGTATTTCACAGATTGTGGTAGCTTAGCTCTGCTTGTAAAAACAGATATGATAAAGTATTTTAGCATTGTAGCCATACTGCATTCTATTTAAATCTCAAACTCTGCATATTGAGGCAGGTTAATATTTAGTTGGGAAATGCCTCTGAAACACATTACAAGGAGTAATAGCAGAGCAGAAAACTGCGTGTGTGCATTGTCAATCCCAGCAAAAAGCTGAGTCAACAATGTAGCTTGGGGAAAAAACAAACTGCTGAATGCAAGGCTTTTCAGATGCTCTCATCACCTTTCAACCACTGAAAACAGTGTGACTCTTGATAAAACTGGAAATGTTACCTGTGTTCTTGGTTGAATTGCAACCAGTGTCTCATTAATGCTTCAGTTAATATTTGTTTAGTGATGCTGCATGTACTTAGCAGGCTGTGGCACAGAAATGCACAGAACTCAGTTAATAATACCATGCCCTGACTCTTTTTAAACAGAAGTATGTTGGTGAAGTTTTTAACATCATAAGTCAGCAATCTACGGCTCGCCCAGGATGTATCATTGAACTGGATGCTATCACAGAGCTTGTAAGATCTTTTTCTGTACTCATTTTATACCATAATTATTTTGTTTAAGAAGTGTTAATAACAGAGGACTATACCTGTAGGTCTCCATCAGGTAATGAGGAGTTTAAAGATTGATTCTGACATATACTTGCTTTTGGTTTTATGGTACCTGTATATGAGAAGTATGTGAGTAATGGAGGTGCATTTCTTGAGAAGTCTTTCACTGATGGGTGTAGCTGATAGAGGGAAATCTTAAACAGCACACTCCATGATGTTCACTTCTTGTGTGTGTTTCTGCTTTCTTAGCATGGCAGGAAAACACAGCTATTCCATGTTTTTCAAGAGGACTTCATTTTAAGTAACCAGGAGAAGAAAATACCTGAAAAGAACAACAATTTGTCAGACTCTGGTAAATAATTCTTTTTCATAAAATGCTCAAGACAAAGCATTATATTTTTCATTTAAGAAAGGACAAAGAACTTATTATAGAGCTTGTAGTGTTTTCAGGTCAAAAACCTTACCTTGAGACCTTTATATACCAAAGAAGAAAATAGTCTCACGATACTTATGGATGTTTCACTTCCTGGAGGAGTAGTCTGCAATCATATTTTAGATAAAGTAGCTTAAATTGTGAGATACCCATCATGTGCTGTTGTAAGCCATTGCTGGTATCTGTCTTAGGTGAGAGGGAAAGGGTTTACAATGTAGAGCCTGTAGCTGTAGGGTGTGACAGACAAAACTTACTGCATCCTTTCATCATGGATGTTTATGCTTTCTGTCACCTAAATACCGCTCCTCAAGTCTTGCGCAGTCTAAAAATTACAGGCCAAACAAATCCCCCCAAATGCAACTATAAAATACAATACTATAAGTAGTATGTGGATTTATAGGTCTTAGGACAGATTTGAATTGCTCTGGACTAAATGATCGGTTTTCCTAGAAGTGTATCACTGGTTGTGTTATATAGGCATTTCCATATTGTTTTGTTCTGTTCCAATGAAATGGGGTCGGACGGGAAGATCAGAGTAAAGTTTATGATATCAAGTCATCTTTAGCAGTAAAGGGAATGCTGAATGAAAAGAAGCGGAGTTGTGGAACAGTGTCAAAACGTTACATAATAACTTGGTACACAATTTTTTGGGGTTTTTTTGTTTGTTTTTTGTTAGAAAAAAGGGAGACCCCTAAGGAAATGTTACCTGAACTGTATATACATAGTGACCAATTCTGAATTAGCTTTTTCTAGATGAGAAAGAGATGGGGAGTAAAGGAGATAATTTATGAATATGTCAAACCAACTTCCAGTAGAGGGCAAAACTCAAATGGGATGTTGAAAATTAGGACCAAAATGGAGAACAGAAAGAAGTATTACTCTACAGCATGAATTTGTTGTATGTTTACATCTTGAATATGCTGTACAGAAAGGACTTCTGAAATACAGAAGCTATTTGATCTTAGAAAAGGGCAACTGTATACATCTATGTGTTCTGAAGATTTATAGGGATTGATGCTGTATAAGAAATTTACCTAAAGGAGCCTTTGGAAAAACTGTAAATTAGAAGCCTATCATTTGCATACATTCTAATTTGAAAATATTTTCTAATATTTTAAAACTCATTCATTTTAAAAACTTTTTCCTCTTTATTAAAAGCATTTAAGTATTTGGGTCATGTTGTTTTTTAAAAAAGACTAAATTCACTTGTGTTTTTCTACAGTACAGTAAGCAACCCAATGTGAAATGCACATGACAAATACAGCTTATGTATTGTTCATGTTTTATGTGGATGCAGACCTAAAGGAGGGTCAGATGAATCACAGAGGAAAGATGGTCACTAAACTAGCTGTTCCTTCTTGGTCCTAACAAAATTACTTTAATGTGAAGGAATGAGTGTGGCTGGATGCACCCTCCAGAAATGGGCTTCTGCTGATATTACAACTCATTTTGTCTTTTGTTGTAGTGAAACAATAGCAAATAATGTCTGAGGAAGAGAAGCATTGTACCTCTGGTGCATTCCAGACTATAGGTCGAGCTGGGTTGTGATCAGTGACCTTATCTGCTAGACCAGGCTATGACTTTTCCAACTGTTGACATGGCGTTTCTTCTTTAGATGTAACTTGTGTATACATTTATTTATTTATGTTTACACATTAAAGATGAAACCTGTGTCTATCTCACTGGTGTAACTATTACAGTTGCCGGTAACAGATAGCTAAGAAACTGTACAAGACAAGCATGTAAAAGACAAATGTGTAGAGCTAAGAGTACGTTCTGGCATTTAACTACAAACACAGCAAACACAGGCAAATACGTTGTCCTCTAAAAGAAAGCGCTGACAGTTTTTCATAGGTGTACCTGTAATTGTAGTGGTTATTGCTTGTGATAAAATACTGAGAAAACTAATATAATAGAGTTGGATGTAGTCAATTGTTGTATTTCAGCATTAGTTTGCAACAACTTAATAAGATTATTTAATAGCCAGCAAAATTTAGTTCTGCTTTCAAGTGATTAACCCCTAAGATCTTCCTGTTCTGAATTTTATCAGGAAACCAGCAGAGTGGATTCTCTGAAAAATTCTACTTAATAGTAATAGAGTATACTCAAAACCAGTCATTACTTCATATGTGGCATTTACATTTGAAGTCAATTCCTGTCTCAGTAGGTAAGCCCTCTTTCTTGTAGTTTGCTGTTTTAAAGTCACTATCTCGTGAATATATCTGCTGTTTGCTGTATTCTAAATTTTGTTTCAGCTTTTTCAAAAAGAATCTGCAACTTTTTGATTACAAGCTTTCATCACAAACCATTTTTTCGTTATTACTACTGAATCTTCTGAATGCTGAACCTTTTGACTCCTACCTAAACCAAAAATCTGGTATTTTAAGTGTGTTGTAAGGGCAAGTATATTTATCTTGTTTTAATACAGCCTAACAGTTCAGAAGTTTTCCTCTTCAGTTGTTGTTCTGCATTTATTAAATGTTATGATTAAGTTCCTAACTGGACCATAGTCTGAATCACATAAACATCAGAGATGCATTTACAAACTATTTTAAAATACTGAAATCTGCTGGTTCTCTTTCAGACTACCAAACTACCACAAAAATGATAAAACTTTTAAAATAAGCTAAGATATACTTTTATAGAAGTTTTCTGCCAACATTTAAAGATTAAGAAAATATAAATTGGCATTTTTTTACCACATATCAGAGGAATCTTATATAATGCATAAATCCAAATTTTTTTATTATATGGTGAATACTTTACCGATAAGGCTTCTCAAACAACCTACAGGCAGTTTTTCTGTTCTGAATCAATCAAACTCATGCTCCCGCTGTTGAGTTTTATTTAGAAAGTAATGAAGCATTCATATCACATAATATTCAAGAGGCTACATTTTAAGCAAATATTAGCATAACTTCTCAGAAAAACACTTTTCTTCAATTTTTAAGGTAAGACATGGAGGTCTTAATTTAATTTTCTCTAGCTGCAGATATTTTGTGCCTCATGAAACATTAATTTCTGTGAATAACTACATACAGACCTCTTTTGACTGCAGTTTTGGTGTTTCTAGTTACAGCTTGATTTAACCTGCAGATTATAAAGTTGTAACTTCTCAGCAGTTCTGGAATTTCAGAAGCATTTAATGTGAGGTGTGCTAGCATTTTTCTTTAAATCTGAATGTAGGAGTGCATTCCATTAAAATGGAAGTATAATTTTGTCATGTTTTATCTGTTGTTATGGAACTTAAAACGTGAGTAAAACTACTTAGGTTAAAAGAAGTCACTGACTTTTCTAATTTAACAATGCATACTCTTTTAGATGAAAAGATAGGTTCAAATGCACCTGAGGCAGCAACGCAAACAGAAGAATTATATTCTTCACCAGACCCAGAGAAGATCCAGTCTCCTTTCACTCAGAAGTATCAGGCCTGCAGAGCAAATCTTCAGAGCACCAGTTCACTTACTCTGTCTTCCAAAATGGTGTATAGTCAACAGCTGAATTTGCCGGAGGGAGTAGAGATCATAAGTGTAAAGCCATCAGCAGGTTTGTAATGTGTTTGTTTTTTTTAAATACTTTCTTTTCTGACCTTGGTCTTAAAATAGAAACAAATTAATAGTAAGTTTGGCATTTGTCAAAATGAGAACGCCTGCACATGGGTCCAAAAAGTTAACAAAAATTTGCTCCCCTGACTTTATAGCTTAATCCTGGAACTAATAGTAAAATAAAGTTTTTATTTAATGTATAATATTTATTGAATAACAGATTTTTTGAATAAAAGGAATTACAGAACCACAAATCTGGTTTTACAGTCATTCGTGAGGGTTTTTTGCTAGGATTTATACTTAAAATTTAAGACTTCCATCAGTCTTTCAAAAATATTTTGTAAAGGTTTTTAGACTTCAGTGGGAAATGTTCTTTTGATGGGAGAGATGATAGATATTAATATTCAGGTTTAAGTCATATAATTTGATTCCTTTCTAGATCATGAAATGGAAACAAAAGGCATCATGGTTTCATAGTATTTTTTTTTCACATTGTCTCCTTTGTGAGGCCCTGCAAATGACCCTCTTTGTAAGGAAGTGCTAATATTTTTTGTTTCAGAATAATAACTAAATAAAAATGTCTTTACTTTTTCACTTTTTAGTATTTTACCCACTAAAAGTGTATTTTACTTAATTTTAGGACATCTGAGTAGTTCTTCCATATATCCTGTTTGTCGTGCGCCATACCTGCTGGCTACTTCATGCTCTGATGGAAAAGTTCGATTCTGGAGATGCAGAGTTGCCATTGAATCATCAGCTTCTTCCATGCCAGAAGATAGTGCACATAGTGATGTTACATATGTATGGGAAGAATGGCCGTTACTGATTGAGGATGGACTTCTTAGTAGTAGTGCTATTAATGTCCCAGGAAAGCCAACTGAAGTTAGCTGTGCGCACACAAACAGACTAGCTGTAGCATACAAGCAGGCGACCTCTAAAAATAGTCATCTTTCTCAAGATTTTATAATGCATGTTAGCATTTTTGAATGTGAATCTACAGGGGGTTCTTCTTGGATTCTAGAACAGACTCTTCATTTAGATGAGATAGGCACCATGTTGGACTCTAGTGTTAGTACTGACAGTAGTTTAGTGGCATACAACCGACAAGACAATTCTCTGTCTTATGATGGGAATATTATGCCCAGCACTAAGCACTTGGTACACTTAGATTGGATGTCTCGGGAAGATGGTTCACATATTCTAACGGTGGGAATTGGATCAAAACTTTATATGTTTGGTCAGCTGTCTGGGAAAATGCAAGAACAAAATGGTAAGGAGATGACAGCAATCTCCCATAGTGGCAGTACTAAGGCTACAGCCCTTTCTAGGTTTGTTCTGCTGCGTTGTGTTGACTTGGTTTCATCTGTAGAGGGATCTCCTCCTTTTCCAGTCTCACTGTCTTGGGTGCGTGATGGCATTCTTGTAGTTGGAATGGATTGTGAAATGCACGTTTATTCCCAGTGGCAATCTCCTTCCAAGCAGGAACTACTTAGTACAGATTCCTGCAGTGGAAGTATACCATGTATAACTAACTTAATGAAACAAAGCCTGTCAGCTGCCTCAGATCTGCATCCACCAAAGCGAACCTTGACCAGATCTATGACTAGCCTTGCACAGAAACTTAGTGGAAAAAGAGCTGCCTGTGATCTGTCTACAGAGATGGAAGATTCTGGTCTTTTTGAAGCAGCTCATACATTATCTCCCACTTTACCTCAGTACCATCCTTATCAGTTGTTGGAACTCATGGATCTTGGTAAAGTACGTAGAGCAAAAGCCATTCTGTCCCATCTGGTGAAGTGCATTGCTGGAGAAGTTGTTGCTATAAATGAATCTGAACCTAATCATGACAAGAGGCTCAGATCTCTGACCATCAGTGCTAGTGGAAGTACTGCAAGAGATCCCATAACGTTCAGCAAAACTGAGACTACAGACTATATTGAAATAGACTCTGTTCCACCATTGCCTTTGTATGCTCTGCTTGCTGCAGATGATGATTCATCTCATTCCTGTTCAGAGAAGTCTAATAGTCAAGATAGTCAAAACAAAAAAGATACACCCAATGACAATTATGAGGATCTCTTTCAAAATCCTGTTACAAGTATAGATGAATTTGTTACATTTGATGCGGATGAAGACAGTTCAAAATCAAAAGTCATTGATCTTTCTCAATATAGCCCAACTTATTTTGGACCAGAGCATGCTCAAGTTCTTTCTCGTCACTTGCTTCATTCAAGCTTGCCAGGTCTGACTAGGATGGAGCAAATGTCACTGATGGCCTTAGCAGATACAATTGCTACTACCAGTACTGACATTGGAGAAAGTAGAGACAGAAATAAGGGTAAGCTGTTCACAACCTTTTTGGGAAGGTTTTCCCATTTTGCAATATTTTTGTGGTTTATGAAGCACATCATAGTTCAGTGTTAGTCCATTAGTCCACATAGCATCATTGTTTCTAACTCACTTTTGAAGAGACAACTATTTTAGTGGCCAATATTTGCACTATGTAGAGAAATTGATAAATAAATTTATGGATTTTCCTTTTTTTTTCTTTTGTTAGCACATCTATGGTTTCTTGCAATAAGAAGAAATAATTTTTTACATTTTAAAATTTCATCTTTTCTGGAAGGGAAGAATTATGAATTAAGCTACTGTATCTATGAATTTAATGCATTAGTAGTCACATAATTATAAAGTATTCTCTTAATTAAGACACCCAATAGTTACCTCAGGTAGTTTCTCTAAAGTACATATAAAAATATTTAATTCCAGGTGGAGAAACTCTTGATGAGTGTGGTTTAAAATTTTTATTGGCCGTCCGGCTTCACACATTTCTAACAACTTCACTTCCTCCTGTACATCGAGCTCAGCTGCTTCACCAAGGTAACTATTGCTTTTTCTTAGATGAGGTGAATCTTAGTGGCGTAGCTGTATGTATGATTGCTGTGCTGTTGATGTGCCTTTGCAGAATCAATTACTTTTGTTGTTGGTTGTGTAGGGTTTTTTTTGTTTGATCGGTTGTTTTTTGGTTTGTTGGTTTTTTGATTTTTTTGTGGGGGTGTTTTTTTGTGTGTGTATGTTTTGTAGTTTTGGGTTTTTTTAATACTGTTCAATGTGAATATATGGCAGAGTGGAAAATGTTCAATTTTAGGTAGAGGTCTTGGAACTGAAGTACTTTAGTTATATGTTCCTCCTGCAAATTTTTTTTATTTTAATTTTTGTTGTATTTCCCCAAAAGAGCTGTCTTTTCTGTGCTTGAAGTACTATGCTTGTCCAATAACCTTCTGCAGGAACAATTCAGTAGAAAACAAAAGTACATATTTGCTTAGTTTTTTCATACACATTTGGAAAAAAGTCTCTTACAGTCTACTCAGACTTTAAATATTTAATGTTTTTTAATATGCTTACTGTAATTACCCAATGAACTATTTCAAATAGTTTTCTTTGGTATAGTTTTAAGTAGTTCCAGTCTGATATTGCAGGCCACAGAATGAGATGATTAGGCCTAATCAAATCTAAAGGACTGGCTGTGATTGCTTCTTTATCCTTTCACTAGTCATCATGACAGTTGATGGCATTTCCAACCTCGCGGCCTTTCGCCCGTCAGCTTCATCAGAGACTGGAATTTGCCAGGACTGCCACAACAGCATTTTCTAATCCAGTTTAAAATAGTGAACCTACTGTTCAAAACTTTGAAAACTTTATAATCAGTATACGATAATTTGTATTATGGCTAATCTTAATGCCACCCACTAGTAAGTGTATTCTGGGCCTCAGTTATTAACTGTGTTCTTTACAAACTTGCATAAAGAGTTTGCAGGTGAAAAGGTGTTTTCATTTTTATGAGCTTCCTTTAATATTTGGTGTAGAGTCCTCAGCAATGCACTTAGAAATCCAAATCAAACAATTTAACCTTCTTCCCTTCTCCCCTTTCTACCCCTGGACTTCAGATTCTGGATTATTTATAAGTGAATCTCTTTTTTTCTTTTCCTATTTTTTTTCTCCTTTTTATTTTTTTATGCAATATTATGTAGGCTTATCTACTAGTCATTTTGCCTGGGCATTTCATTCAGTAGCAGAAGAAGAACTGCTGAGCATGCTTCCTGCAGTACAGAAAGGAGATCCAACATGGTCAGAACTTCGAGCTATGGGTGTAGGATGGTGGGTTCGAAATATCCATACCCTCCGGAAATGCATAGAAAAGGTAAACTTAACATTCTGAAACAGAATTGCCACACGGTTTTCAAACAGCTGTCCTCTGGTGTTTACTTTCTTATTTATAGGTTTTAAAATTTTTAGGTATGTTTAGGCTTTCTGAATGTTTTGTATTGGATCTTTTTGTAACTATAGTTCATTTTATGAATAGGAACTTCTGTATTTTATTTTGTTGTTAGTACTTTTAAGTTTCAAATTCCAATGGGAAGTATGTTTTGGGCATTTGAATGTGGCAGTGTGTAGCACTTACAGTGGATGCTCAAGATACAAATTGTATTTTATAGCAAAGTTAGGAAACAAGTTACAGAGAAAGGTTCTCCTTAAAAACATTTCAGAAGTGACGTCAACTAAGATATTGTACATCTGTCTTGCAAATAGATACATTTCTATCATTACAAATTTATTGTGTTCTGTTTTGCATTTTTTGTTGGGGTGGGGTTTTTAAAAATATGTATATAATCATTGCATATGTGGCAATAAGCCTAACCTCATTATTACTTGGCTTTTCCAAGAGCTTAAAACAGGTGTGTTGAACTGGAAAATTACATGTATAAGGTATTTTGACTACAAAGCATGAAGTGCAGAAATGCACGTCTGTGCTGTTACTTTTCAATCTTCAGTAACTAATCATTACTTTATGAAAATTACATGCCTTGCACTAAAAAAAAAAAAAATCCAAGTATTTATTTAAGGTTACCTTACATGCTTCTTGGACTATTCTTGCCACCACTTAGTTCTTTTTCCTTTTCAACCTCCTTCAGTAAACAGCTTTTCTCTTGTTGTGACTGGTCACAGGCTGTTCTTCAGGACTCCAACAGTCCTTTGAGTACCAGAGCAACTAATAAATAAATTATTTTGTTTTGATTTCAGGAACTGATTTCAGATGTAAGCATTCTCATTTGATCTTCCAAAAGCTTGTAGAACTGAAAAAAACATTAACTCAATGACACCAAACTACAACAAGGGTTTGAAGCTGTGGTATCTTCATGTATTCTGTAAGGGTCATAGTGAGAGAAGAAAGCGTGTATTAGAGAACTTCCATGCACTAAGGGGCATGGGATACCAGAAGCAACAAGAATAATTTAAATTTTCATTGGTTTCTTTTGCTGTCAAACTGTCTTCACAGGTGGCTAAAGCAGCCTTTCAGCGAAACAATGATCCACTCGACGCGGCCATTTTTTACCTTGCAATGAAAAAGAAGGCTGTGATCTGGGGATTGTACAGGTAGGAGACATGCAAGCCCTTCCATGGAGTTTCATACCATCTGGTATAATTTGGGGAAAAAAATTGAATGTGATGGTAATGTAAAAGAAGAACAAATATTACCATTGAAAGCTATTTCTAAAGTACAAACTGCATTGAGTGGCTAGTTTTTAAGCTTCTTAAATTTACTGAGATAATTTACTTGCTGATTCTGAAAGCAGATGCTTCAATTTTACTCTCAAATCTACTGTAATTTCAGTCACTTCTTAATTCTAATTTACTTTTGAGGACTACCAGTGTAGTGTGTGAAATGACATGATTATCTTTCAGAGAAATGTTGTTACAAATTTTACTTTAAGTTCAGAGGACTGAAGTCTGTCTTTCAGACTGCTGTTTCACATGTTGATGTGCAAACTTTTTAAAAAATAGTTTACATTTACCCTTAAAAGCTCATGTGGGAAGAATGAGCTTTTCTATATTCGTATAATGTTAAGTGAAAATACCATTAGTTTTGTTTTTACTAAGGTTTTTATTATTTTTAAATACGGAGCCTCCTGTGCTCTCAGTATAGTGAGAACCTCTGCATTTCCAAATGAAAAAAAAATCTGTAAAATTCTACTGCAAAATTGTGCTGCCGTCTGAGGAAATGAAGATCCATAATGCATCTAGTGAAATATATATTTTCATCAGTTATGTTCAATATGCAGGTCCCAAAAGGATACCAAAATGACACAGTTTTTTGGAAACAACTTTACTGAGGACAGATGGCGTAAAGCAGCATTAAAGAATGCGTTTTCTTTGCTTGGCAAACAGCGCTTTGAACATTCTGCAGCATTTTTCTTGTTGGCAGGACATTTAAAAGATGCAGTGGAGGTAATAAAATAAGAAACATTTTTAATGTTTAAGACTGTTATATTGTCCCAAAATTACAAATAATACTGAATGTGACTTGCATTTTGCATTAGTATTACCCCTGAAGTTCTGGTTTGTTTGTGCTCTTTTCCTCCCCCTCCAAATTAAAGACAAATACAAATCCTTTATCTTTACAGTTTGATTCTGTTTTAGCTCTCATATTAGTGATGCTAAAGTGTCCCATGGTTAATTTCTATATAATAGTACTAAGAGGCATACCTACCATTAAATTGCTTTCACATTGTCTGTCCTTTCATATATGAAGACCACATAGATTTTCGTTAGGAAAATGAAGAATTTTTGGCACTGATGTGGGTGGGTTCCTAGAATCCCTTCACAAAAAATTATTTCGTGGGTCTGCTTGAATTGAAAAGTTGGGAGATAATTAATCTCTTTGATATTGAAGGATTTGTTCTATAAAGCTCTGTAACCAAAACATGCAGTGTCAAGAGTAGCACGTGCATACTGACAGTGATTTATTGAAGCCAATTGATTTCAAAGATTGATTCAGACTTAAACTGAAGAAACAACAAAACAGATCTTTCATGTAATAGTGGGCCACAGCTATGCTGTGTAGTGCCTGCTATTTTTTTATGAATGGATAGATTTAGTTATCAGTCAGAACAGATTCATGTCACTTCCTATCTTAGGACCATTTTAACCAAGGGAGAAATTATGATGTATGGTATTGTGAAGACTTTTTTTTTCAATTAGGTCTGCCTTGAAAAACTGAATGACATTCAACTGGCCCTTGTAATATCAAGACTTTATGAATCAGAGTTTGAAGTATCTAGTACTTACAAATCTGTACTACAGAAGAGAATTTTGGGAAGTGTGTTTCCTGGAAAAGAGACCGCAGGAAGCATGCACTATGACCCTTTTCTGCGAAGTATGTCTTACTGGATTTTAGAAGATTATAGCAAGGCTCTTGACACTTTGATTAAACATTCTGTTGAAGATGAAGGAGGTAAGAATATGAATATTTTTCCTGTTAGATTGGTTATAACTATTTGTTTGTTTAAGTAGTAGTTTCTTAAAGCATAGTTTAAACAAGACCAGGTACTGGCACAGTTGCTCACCATTGCTAGTAAATAGCTTGCTGTAGCACAAAGTACGTTGTTTTCATAATAAGCAGGATGTCTGTGTTGTTATTGTCCATAGTATCCCATGAATGGATACTTAATTTGTCCTTTACATGTGGAAATATCAGGATACAGAGACTGACCCTTCAGTGATGCAGCTGTTTTTCCAGCAGCAGCTTGAAGATGAAGAGAGCAATTAACTTGGTTAGTTGATTTGACTCCATCACAACCTAGGGAAAAAATTCCTCTTGCACAGTTGCATAGCAGAGGCTGGAAGACATGGTGTTTTTTTAGCTTTTAGTCCTTGGAAAGAATGTTTGACCACAATGATAAACTGCTATAGAAGAGGTTTTGATATTTACTGTGATACAAGGAGGCGTGGTGGTGCCTGGAAAAGTATATAAGTCTTCTGAAGTTACTCTTTTTTTTTTTTCCAGTTCACTTGCTAGCTTTATAGGCGTGCTAAGAATCAGTTATATTATTTCCTAAACTTAGTGTCCTCAAGAAAGCTAAATGTTTCAAGCCCTTAGTAGTTAGCAGACTAGCTTGATTTTTTTATTTAAAAGGTGATCTTTCACAGTCATTTTCCTATTATCTGTAGTCAGCTGTGTCGTAACTCCTGATAGAGGAAACAGTAAGGGTCTATCTCTACCGAACCTGGACTTGTTGAAAGCTGTATGAATTGTCCTGTGCTGTTGCCCGTATCTTCTTGGCATTTTTCATTTTGTGGTTTTGGACATGAAAATAAAATGTGTAGGTGCTTTACTGCTGTATAATTTATTTATTTATTTGTATGTAATACTGATCTCAGTATGTATAAATCTCTTGGATTTTCTGGTTTTATTATAAGTTCCGTTTTTGAAAAGAGGTAGACAAAATAAAAAATCCTGATAGAAATTTTTTTTTAAAGTAAAAATCCTTAGTAAGATGTATCATCTTACTGTCATTTAGTGATGGAGACTTCAAAAATCTAAACTGAACATGAATGTGGCCTTGTATGACTTCAGTAGAACTGGCCTGACTGCAAGGAAAGTAAATGGCAGCTGTTTTAAAATAATGGTCTTACCTGCTCTCCCACTCAAGCTTCTCTTTTTAGTAGTGATTAGGTTTGGCGATGTCCTCCTTCCCAAGATAGTCAAATGATAAAGGTACAAAGGAAGATGAAAAGGGGAGTGCAGTCAAGTAAACAGTGAAATGAATATTAAGACTTAATAGTCTCCTGATGAACTTAGATGGCTTATTTCATATAGAATGCTAGATTTTCCTCATGATTCAATATCTTTTCAGATGGAGATGTCCCATCAAGTTGTAACCCTGCAGTATTTAACTTCTATAACTACTTAAGAACACATCCTCTCTTGTTGAGACGTCATTTTGGCTCTTCTGATACATCTTCCACACATATTTGCCTAACAGTAGAAAATGGATTAGCTGACAAAATCAACCTAGGCGAAAGACGGCTGTTTTTTACCACTGCGTATGCTCACCTAAAAGCTGGTTGTCCTATGTTGGCCTTAGAAGTGTTATCAAAGATGCCCAAAGTTGTCAAGAGGTCAAAGTCATTCTGTAGATCCTCTAGTTTAATGGATACTAGCAAAGATTTCTCACCATCATCTCCTGTTAAAGAGCTGGAAACAAAAGACCAGGCTTCCAGTATTGATTGGTCACAGCCAGTATTGAATGGTCTAGGTTCATCTTCAGATTGTTCATCAGGAAAACATTCAAGTTCAACTCTTTCCTTTGACTGGAGCCAACCAAGTGTGGTATTCCAAGATGAACACTTGAAACTACAGTCAGACAGTGAGGAAAGTGATGAGAGTGAAGATTCTTCCCTGGTAATGAAAGAGCTAAAACCTCTGAAGGAAACTGAAAAATTAGATGACACAAGTTATAGCTACACAGAGTCTTTTGGTGTATTTGGTGACAAAGATATTTTAAATCCATCAGAAGATATAATTTCAGCACAGCTTAAGTTTAGAGCATGCCTGAAAATTCTTACTGTAGAACTTCGTACGCTCTCCACTGGTTATGAGGTAGATGGTGGGAAGCTGAGGTATCAGCTTTATCAGTGGCTTGAAAGAGAAGTGGTAGCTCTTCAAAAGACTTGTGATTATAGTGTTGAAGAGATACAGTCAGGAGTTAGTGTGATGCCAGAGGAAACCACATTACATGAAAACACTGAAGACTTAGCTGACCAGCAAAAAGACTTTCAGAAAAGACGTCAATGGCTTCTGAAGTACCAGTCTCTCCTAAGAATGTTCCTTAGTTACTGTATACTTCATGGCTCTCATGGTGGCGGTTTGGCATCTGTCAGAATGGAATTAATTCTGCTGTTGCAGGAATCTCAGCAGGTATGTGGGGGAGCTTAGTTTGTATTTTTTCTGCTTCAGGTTCGTTATAGATTTTATTGAATGTGTTTTGTATTATTGTTGAAGTTTTCCTACTATAGCATGCAGCTGCTTTAAAAGGTAGCACTGTTTTTAATGTGTTATGTTTTCTGTAGGTTATGGGAGTTTTTGTTGTTTAGAATCCCCTTCCCCTCTTCCAGAAGATCTTCTGCTCTCTTGAGGAGGCTGTACTATCATTCTGTGTTCCTTGCTTGTTTTTAGGAGCAGTCAATACAGATGCCTTCCAGCCCTCTACCAGAGCAAAGCTCCATTCCTCTCCTATTTGCTTGCACAGCTAGTGCCAAAACAGTGGTGGCTAATCCATTGCTACATCTTGGTAACTTAACTCATGATATATTACATGCCATAATAAACCTTGATTCACCACCTCATCCAGATACTCAGAACAACAAGGTGTGTATTTTTTTAATAGTTTTTTTGTCTTTGTTGTTGTTCTTATTCTCCAGTTTGCTGAAGTCTGACAACATGAAATCTTTCTGATTTACCTACCTAATAAAGTAGTAAAACTGTGGAACATAAATAGTTTGGCCTCTCTCGGGACTGGAGATTTGTCCAAGATGGCATTTGTTATGGGAAACATGTTGTACTACACTATCAGTTTCACATTTATCTTTATGACAATATGATCATTACTTCTGTTATATTAATAGTAAACTCTGCATTTCAGTTCTAAACCTAAGAAAAATGTAGCTTTAAAGCATAAACACTGATTGTCAGCAAAGTGCAGTAGCCTTAGACATCTATGTGAAACATTATAATATGTGTTCATACAGTAAAATATAGTCTGGTTTTTTTTATTTCTGTAAGATTTCTTCTGTCTTTAACCTTGTACTGGAAACCAAACTTAGGTTAAATCTTTCCTGAAATTTGTATGTTTAGGTCCCAAATCATGTTTACTTCCACTAGGGATATCTAGAGAACACACATGAGATTGCTTATTTCCTATTCTCTATGTTGTTTCAGAGGGAACAGGCAAATACATGCTACCTTAACCTTTTTGATCAACACATTCTGTAGCTCTTTATGTTAGTGTATTTTGTGATACAGTAAGAAAAGTATCAGCTGTGATAACAGTGATCAGCATGATACTGTGTAAATTGTGTGTATCTGAGAACTGAACAAGAATTGGTGAAAATCTAAGTTGCATTATAATTTTCATTCTGAAGCAAAGCTTTTGTATTCTGAGCCAACATAACTGCTGCTGTCTTAGGGTGTAATCACTTATGTGTATCGCATAGAGATTTAATATGTTGCTCTTTCTGAATTGAAAACACTGCAGCAAGACCACATCTGTGGGTTGGTGGGGTGAGTGCGTGCTTCCCTATCCCTTTCATTGCCAACTGACTTGATTCATTTGAACTGAATTCTGAAGAGAAGGTGGCTTTTTTTATTTTTACATCAGTGCTTATACCTTCCATATTCAGCACTTTTTTCACTGTTAGAAATCTATGTGCGTGAAAGAGTATGATACACTCAAGATGAACAGTGGTTAATAATGTTTTATAAAACTTTCTTACAGATATATGTAATGCATACCTTAGCAGCATCACTCTCTGCTTGCATCTACCAGTGTCTTTGTGATGGCCACAGCTACAGGTAAAGGTCTATGAAAGGTACTTTTTAGAGAATGGTCAACACATGGTCTCGCTATAATGGATAGTGCACCAGAAGGCAGTGCTGACACCTGCCTACATCTAGAAAGGGGTATCACTTGAATAGCTTTAAACAGATTTTTATGGTTGTTTTTGTATTTTTTATAAATACAACATCCCGCTTTTCTGTTTCACAGCTCATTTCAAGCAAATCAGTTCACTGGAACAGTCTATCAGACAGTGCTATTAACTCAGCGCCATTCTCTAGGAACAACAAGCTTAGAAGAAACAGTGACTCCCAATACATCACCTGCTCAGTGGCCAGGTATCTAGAGTTGATTTGCTTCTTTCCTCTTAAGGAAGACTTGACTGGATCCACTGTAAAAGCATGTAGCTGTGCTCTTGACTTTCTAGTAGTATTTATAACCGCTGTTTGGTAAAAATAAGTTCTTACAGTAAAACCTTATCTTCATTTTGCAAAAGGTGTAAGCTAGTAATTCTGGTTATTCACTAAGTCAAGTGGACTTATATTGCTTTCTCTTGCTAAAAAAATCTAGTGAGGGCTCTAGTAAAGGGCAAGTAAACAGAATGTAGGGTGTTGTCCTTGCCTCTACTTGCTCCTCTTGCAGGTGACAGGTAAGTCTCACTATTATTCTACTTCCTTACTCTTGAAAAGAACTTGAAAGACTATCTTAGTTTGTGTTCCAGTTCAGAATGATTGTTTTAGATGTGGCGTGCTTGCTACTTTTGAGCTAACTTGAAACTGTTGGCAAGTTGGAAGTTTGTTTTTCTGTAACTCTAAATCTCATGTAGGACTTTGGGTAATTCTTTTAATGTGTGCTGGCATCTATGCTACACTGGTCACATTAGAGAGGGTGGAAGCTACATAATACATGTCTGTATGATATTCATTTTACAACACTGACTTTAATGTAAGCATAACCAAGAAATACACTTTCTTGTTATGGCATTTGTTTTTCTCTATAAGAAAATGTGACATAAGAAAAAACCCAGACCTCTTGGAGAACCTCAAACAGTCTGTTGGATGCCATTTTTAATTTTCTGCAAAGCATTCTGTTTCTGAGTTTAGCAATTTTGGACAAATCAGATTTTTGTCTGTTTTTTCCTTGGTCCTTTAGTTGCAAAATTAAACTTGTAATGAATGAGACAAGGGATTCTTAGCAATTGTGCCTATAGTTAGCATGACTTTGAACTGATTTCTCTTTTTTAATAGCTTCACATGCTTCATGTGTAAATGGGAGAGTATGACACAAAGCAAAATTCTTTGGCCGCTATTCTTATTTTCACTTAGGTCCACATAGTAACACAGTTGGAGCCACATCTAAAACTGTATAACTTCTTATGGAAGCACTAAACCATCTCAAGATGTTTAGTATTTGAGTGAAAGAACATTTGTCAGATAATGCATAGTTCCAGTTGATGCCCATGATTTTGATTGTTTGTGCCACTGTGAAGTCAGAATATAGCATTTCAGTTTAGTCTTATGCTGGAGTGTTAGACTGAAATGGTGAAAGAAGCACCACAGGGAAGTCAATGAATAAATTAGTATTTTTAAGTATAAAATTTGGATGCTATGTATTGAATATATGGTGAGGCACTGGATTAAAAGTAGAGAATAAAGAGCTAGCCCTTTGCTTAAAGAATTGAGGAGCCAGAAAAGAGAGAGCTTAAGCCACGGGAGGAAGGAAAATTCATGTAAATAATGTAGCTAAATATTGTATCATGGAGTTTCAGTACCAGAGAGTTGAATTAAAGTTGCCAGTAATTTAAGATGTATCTCAAAATTTGAGTGTGCCTCTGTGTTTTGTTTTTTTTCTTCTTATTCTTGGATAGTTGCTATGCATTTCTTTAACTCTTAGTCCAAAATGTGGAGCTGAAAAGCTGTAACAGACTTTAGCATGGCCCTTTCTCTTGGAGTTTTCAAGTTCATCTAAAACTTAGAATTTTTCTACACATGAAGGTACTAAGTGTAGATTTCCAATCAAAATATCTATGATAATCCAGACTATTTTCACACATGTATCATGTATGCTGCTTTTGTTGTTTGTTTGTTGTTTGTTTGTTTTAATAAACAGGAATAACAGCTCTAATACATCTATTGAATTTTGCTGGTGAGGAAGCCCAGCCGGGTCTCACAGTTTTGCTTTGTGAAATTCTAACTGCGGTCTATCTGAGTCTGTTCATCCATGGCCTAGCAACACACTCTAGCAATGAGTTGTATAGAATTATGGCTCACCCACTTAACAACAAAATGTGGTCTGCTGTCTTTGGAGGAGGAGCTCATATGCCCAGCAAAGGACAACAGCAATTAAAGGCAAAAACTGGTTAGTTCTATTGTTTTACTTACCTTTATCTTACGGGATTTTAAAGAAAATTGCGTGACTGCTGAAGGCTTAAGAATACTTGCCTTAAATAGTTCTTGTTTAAGGAGAATTCAGTATGGTTTTAGATCTGCAAAGAAAAACAAGGATCTAAGTTTATTGGCATAGATATCGTGTAAAGGAGAGTAGAAAGCAGAAGTGAATGTTATTGAAATAAGGTTTCCAAGTAGCACAACTGCTGTAATGTCAGGGGGCTAAGTTCATATTAAAGGGAAAATTTTCAATACTATTACAGCCTAGTTTTTAATATTAATTTTAAAGCTTTCCAGTTCTCTCATAACAGGAATATATTCCCACTTTACAAATGCAGTATGTTTTCTCTTTTTGGCAGGTAGGCACTTCCCAATGCCTAGCCCACATCAGGTAGTAGTGTTCTCCATGGAGTGCGTGGGGTTTTCCAAATCTCTTACAGCCTTCAGTACTCATAGTCCTACCAAATATTCAGGCAAGATACTAGATTTAGTACTAGGCCTCTACATGCAGTTTGCTGTGTGTGAATTTTTTTTTTTGCATATGTAGAAAGACAGAAAAACTTCTGTTTGCAAGCCATGACATCAAAATTTAAAGCAAAGTTTTGTAGTTAAAGCAGCAGTTGAATTGGGCCTTTATAAAAAAGAAAATTGGCAGTGCTATTGTATTCTTACTGCACTTCATATGAAATCAATATTAAATATAAAATTACTTTGACCATGGTTTGAAAGGATCAGAAGTGTTTCATATCTTTGTTGGAGACCTGCTTGTTTTGCTCTTGAAATATAAGCATTATTATGCATGTGCATTTCTAAGTGTTCATTTTAGACATTACAAAGATATTGTTGATACTCAATTTTGATACTCTGAGAACCCTTTAGGAAAGAAACAACTTTTAAGTTTCAAATTGAGTTTATTATAAATTGTCCTGAGTTCCAGAATGAATTTGGTAATGCTTTTCTTTTGGGTCCAGATTTGTGCTTTGTAATTTAGTTGGATTTCTATAAAATCATGAGCAGCAATCCTATGGATTATCTAATTTTTAAAAGGAAGATTTTGTAGAGATAAGTGTACTTCAACTGTGGTGACTTTATACATCACATCTGAATATATGTATGAAGTGTAACTTAAACTGTATACATTTTATTAATATATTGCATTATCAATATTAGTTGCACGTTACATATAAAAATGTCTTGCCTTGTGTTTAAGAAAAACTGAAAATGTAGTCTATTTACATAATGCAGGTTTTGTCAGACATTTAGAAAAGTATTTTCAAAGTAGAGGTCTTTAATAAAAAGAGAGTTCATATTCTAGATCTGATCTGTTTTCTCTGGTATTGAATAAATAATTTGCATTATCATTTTGTTAAAGTAAATGCATTTGCTGTACCAGAATTGTGGGAAGGCGTAAGTGGCTTTTGTTGGCAATGCTGTTTCCTAGGTGTTGGAAAGAATATACTGAAGTCTGTTAATGCTGCTGCTACTGCTGTTTTAAAATGATAAAATAACTGTTTTTACGTAGAAATGTATTCTGACATGTATATTAAATGCCTTTCTACAGCATGTTTTTCTTAAACATGAATGCTGACTGTTCACAGAATTAGTAAAACTAATTGCTAGTTGCTGGAAGAATCAAGAAGCTGAAACTGAAAATGTAAGGGAAGAAGGGGACTTCTTAAATACTTACTTGTACAGATAATCTAGCACTGAAAGAGAGGCTAGAGGTGTTGTGGAGTCTTCATCTTCGGAGTTGTTCAAAACTTTAACAAACTAAACCATCGTTTAAGTCAGCCCTGTTCTTAGCAAGGACTTTGACCAGGTCCCTTCCAACCTGCATAATTCTAGGATTCTCTAGGTCTGTTATTTTTCTTTAATGTGTGTTTATGTAGACCAAATTCAGGGACAAGAATTATGGAGAAACATCATTTTCTGTCACTTTATATATAAAAAAAAAGGAGAGGGCGGAGGGAATGGGACAGAATAGGGAGAGAAAGGGAAAAAGTAGACCCCAAAGTGAAGCAGAAGAGTCATATTAAAATAAGCTATATTTTTATGCCTTTACTGTCAATCTCTTACTTTTTCTTCTGACACCCATAAATGAACACTGCGAAGTGATTGAAATGTTTGTTTGTGTCGACTATGGCACATTCTTCCATAATATGATTTAAACATTTTATAGCTCCCCATTTTATTATGCATAACTGAATTATTTTATCTTGTTTATTTTTAGATTCTTGTGAAATGTTTTCACTTTCAAAAGTATAACAAAAAAAATAATCTTCATTTCTGTTAACACTAGATGGCCTACATGTCATTTCCTCATTAACACTCCCTATCCGTAGGCCTTCAGCACTTCATCTGAATGTGGATGTTCATCTCCATGTTTCAAATGTAGTTCAAGAAATTATAGTAAAATGTACAGTGCTGACCAGTGAAGTTGTGCGTTTTCCCTTTCTGCCCTTATCTTTAGTTGACTTGAGCGTATAATAGCTTTGATTATAAAGTTTCTCTTAAATAATTATGATCTTCCATTTAGACACAAACTAAAAAATAGGAACCTAAAAATAGTTATGGTAGTCTTTTAAAATCCTGACCTCCATTAGGAATTAGTTTGTATGAAACACTATTGTTTTGTTGACTCTTTCACAGTAAAGATCAGATAAAGCATAGCAGTTTGAATACTTCTTAGAGCTGCTTGACATGTTATATTTTCCAGCCATGTTTCTTGTTTTTGCAGTTGCATCAAATGATTTTGACAACTGGGTTAGCATTTAAGAATTTACATTGTATTTTTGATGTTTTCAAAGAGACAGTCTGCATCTGAGAGAGAGCCCTATTCTCTCAGACCAACCCACCCCCAGCCAACCAACCAATCAACCCCCCAGCCAACCAACCAACCCCTAACCAAAATAAAAAAAACAAACCCAACCAAACAGAACAAACAAAAAAAACCCTGAACTTCTATTTGTGGTGCTTCAGACTAGATACAACAGCGCTATATAGCTGCTATTTAATTTCCCCAGCAAATCAGGAAAACGGTAAAAAGCCTTCATACTTATTAAGCCACTCCTGAAGAAATTCTATCAGAATTGATAAAAGGGTAAAGATGCATGAAGTTAAAAAACCTTCCAGCTTCTGTAAAGTTCTACAACAGCCATGTCAAACTGCTCCTTTTAAATGCAGAATTCCCTACAATGTTGTTAGTAATGGAAACTTGGACGTCAATGTGAAAATAATTGCCTTGAATTCTATCTCAGAATTAGAGATTGAATGTTGGGATAATTTTCTTACGGTATGTTGGAGTACCAAGTACTTCATTACTTCTGGGGCCTTTCGGTTCTTCATTAAAGTCATTGTCTTCTCACTATTGCAGTTGTATTCTTGGTTAAGTGAGACAGTAAAACAGAATAGAAGCTTGACTGCAGTGTTTGCACTGTGAATGACAGAGTTACTTTGGCTCAGTAGATGGTCAGAACAGGAAATATCAATGAAGTTATGCCACCAGGTACTTCATTGTGCTTATCTAATTTTTTGAAAGGTTTCCGCTTACCATTTATTGAAATGCACACAAGATATGTAATATCTTTAATAGATACTTGCTTTGAGTTTTTCAATGAATTGCTACTCATGAAGAGGTGCATAATTACAACAAAGAATTCAGTCTTGTATACATATAGTAATCAAACTACAGCTTATGAAACTTAATTGCAGTTATTACTATTGACTGCTAATTTATTACATTCGTCACCTTGGCTACATGAGCTATTACCCATGAGTGAGCAGAATATCATGTTGAAATCTTCAGAATTTGTAATCTTGCAAAATGCACATTTTTTTTAGATTTCAAGTTGAAATGTCCAGCAGTGTAGATTTTGAAGAGGCTGCTGCTCTAGTTAGCTTTCATAGCTTCCTAAAGAATTATGGAAATCTTTGCAAGGCTTTCTACTTACTAAAATGAATTGAGATGTGATTCAACATCAGTATTTTTTTATCATGTCTCTGTAAGTCCCCTCTGTTTTGGACTTCAGCATGCTTGCAATCAGGGAAGATGCTTTTGTAACAGGAGGGCTTAATACTTTTACATCTCTTAATGAAGACTTGCATTTTTCCTAGGATGTTAGGGCGTTGATGCTTCATGCCTGAACACAGCCTTTGTTAAAACACAGTAACTCTGACTTTAATGAAAGGGGTTTTTTTAAATTGAAAGAGATTTTAGCTCTTCTGGGAATGTGGAAGGGAAGTGACGTATTCGGAAATATTCCAATATCCTTGGAAAACAACACAGAATTTGCATTTGTCTTCTAAGTACAATGGGACCAAAGATAAATGTTTTGAGTGCAAAAAAGGATGCAAAAGCATTTTAGCTAGAAATATGTGAGAAATTTTAAAGTGAATATAATTGCTGATCTGAAATCCCAAATATCAGATTTTATATTAATTTCTTAATATATTTAAAGATCTTTAGAATACGAAAGAGAAATCTGCATTAGCAGTGTGTATATCAAACAGCTTAGATTGCTGATCTAACATTTGTCTCAAATTCTTTTTCCAATGGCTAGCTAGCAGTATTCTTAAAAATACAAAGAATGATCCAACAGAATGGAAAAAGCGTAGGCTTAAAGCATTTGCTTTTTGAATTATGCTTAGAAAAACAACCTGCAAGCATATACCTGCTTATTTCTGTATCATGCAATGCTTGCTTCTTATTTCATGCCTAAGTGAAATATTTTCTTTTTTTTTTTTTTTGAGCAATTGCTAAAAATCCATACAGTGATGCATGTGCATGCTCTTTCTTAGCTGATGAGCTTTAAATAATGGATTGAAAATGCATTGTACTGCAGCTGTTATATTTGTGACTTTTAGTACAGGTAAGTGGATTTCAGATAATAACCCTAACAGGGAAAAATAAAATAATTATATAGTATAATAGTTCAACACAGATTGTTAAAATATCTTGGTTTCAAGATGAAAGAGGAGATGTTGTCTTCAGTTTTTATTAGATTATCTATATGAATTGTTTTATAGTTCAGCTGCTTGAAGTGGTATTGGTAATATCCATATATGATCAAGAAGTGGTTTTTAAAATCCTCAGAAAGACATGGGGCTTTTTCTGGTCCAAAAAGAACTGGAAATCATGAAAAAATTCCGTTGGCCACTGTGAATGCAGTGAATTTGGCCATTTTGAAAAAAAAATACCAAAAAAACCAATCACAGTTGTGGAGGTATAAAAAAACATCCAAAAGCTGTTGATTGGTTTTCTTTTTGTTTTGTTTTGTTTTTTTTTTTTTTAAACGAATCGGCTTAAATCTTATATCCCTTAGGGTTTACAGATGCCTGAGTTTGTTATGAGCATGTAAGTCTTACACATGAAATATAACTGGTTTTAAATGAGTGCTGTTGTTCTGTTGTCCAGAGTGTTAGACCTATTTTCAAGTGATTGGAGTTAGCTATAGGAGTTTTGAAGGAAATAGTCTTTCAAGCATCTGTTAAGACTTTTTAAGTCTCCTGTGGATAAAACATGTAAACAAGAAAAATAAGAGTATAGGTAGTGTTTCTTTGTACCAGTTCACTCCAGGGATACATAGTGATGCTGGCTCATTTTATGCCAACACAGAATTATTAACGGGAGAAAGTAATTTGAGAAGTTTCAGTGGAAGTTAGTTTGTGGGCCCTTGGTAGAAGGAGGGACTAATGAGAATTAAAACAATAAAGCATCCATTTGCATTTGCAATATTTATATTAGTTAATCCTTGTAACCTGTCAGGCCCAGCATGCTGATGCTTGAACTCAGTGATAGGGTTATCTAATCTCCAAGTTAGCTTTTTTAGTCTGCAGAGTTGCTTTCTTGGAGCCTATTTGTTACTGCTCTTGCATCAGCCAAAGACTCAACTCATAACGCAGCCCATATTCCCCTTTAGTTAGAATGGGCTCTTTTATAACTAGCTGCATGGTCTCATTATTGCTCTATGCAAAACAAAAAAGACACTTAAACAAGAAACAACCAAAATGTTTTCCTATACTCTTCTTTCCTAATTGCCCCCTTTTGTTCTTTTGTGCTTAAAAAAAAAGGAGTGGGATGGGGTTAGAACTTAAGTGTGTGATTCTGTGATTCCTCCAAAAGGAGATTTTGGAATGCTTAAGAAAAAAGTGAATGTGCAGTACTCATTTAACAAGGTATTGAAAGTTTTAGGGACTTCAAAATGCAGTTCAAAAAAATCAGCTCACTTTCAATGTTTCAGCTTTCTATGTTTTACATAAGTCTTGAACCCATTCAGTTATTTAAGTAAAGAAACTAATTTCCATGCATCACATGATTCTACTTGAACAGGCTGGAGAGTTGGGCAGGAAGAAGTCGAATGGAATACAACAAGAGCAAGTGTAGAGTCTTCCGTCTGAGAAAGAACAACCCCATGTACCAGTGTAGGCTGGGGACTGACCTGTTGGAGAGCAGCGTAGGGAAGAGGGACCTGGGGGTCCTGGTGGACAGCAGGATGACCATGAGCCAGCAATGCACCCTCGTGGCCAAGAAGGCCAGTGGCACCCTGGACTGTATTAGAAGGGGTGGGATTAGTAGGTCAAGAGAAGTTTTCCTCCCCCTCTACTCTGCCCTGATGAGGCTGCATCTGGAATATTGTGTCCAGTTTTGGGCCCCTCAGTTCAAGAAGGACAGGGAACTGCTTGAGAGAGTCAGCACAGAGCCACACAGATGGAGTGGAACATCTCCCTTATGGGGAAAGGCTGAGGAACCTGGGTCTCTTTCGCTTGGAGAAGAGGAGACTGAGGGGTGACCTCGTTAATGTTTATAAATATGTAAAGGGCGACTGTCAGGAGGATGGAGCCAGGTTGTTCTCTATTATGTCCAATGATATGACAAGGGACAGTGGGTGTAAGCTGGAGCATAAGAGGTTCCACAGAAACAAAAGGAAGAACTTTTTCACTGTGAGGGTGACAGAACACTGGAACAGGCTGTGGTTGTGGAGTCTCCTCTGGAGACATTTAAAACCCGCGTGGACACGTTCCTATGTTACCTAATGTAAGTGGTCCTGCTCTGGCAGGGGGGGTTGGACTTTTTGATCTTTTGAGGTCCCTTCCAACCCTTAACATTCTGTGATTCTGTAAAATAAAAAAAATTACAATCAAGTAGAAGATGGATTCAAGTCCATTTTGTTTGTCATGGAAGATGAATGAAGGCCAGTAGGTTGTATCAAATCTCCAAATATGATTACCTTTCTCCCACTTCAGAAGTGCTCTGGAGACCCAGAACACTAACTACTACTCAGGGACAATGACAATTGATATCATTCCTCCTATAGTAACAGAAAGGCTGTATTGGAATACAGTTCATGTACCAAGAACTGGAGTGATTTCAGGTTATCACATGGCTATTTGAGTCTCTTTTTACGTAAGCCATTACTTTTTCCATATTTGTGAAGTTGATACTTCTTAATTAACAAGAAAATAAGGGGTTTGAAATGAAGCTTCGTTGTTCATTACACTGTCATATAACTACATGAGGATATTTCTAGTAGTTTGCATAAGCTGTTTCCTTGAGTACTGTAATCAACAAGTATGTAATTCAAGTCAGTCTCTCACAGACACTTTTTATTCTGAAAAAAGTCAGTGCTGGGGGAAGTGAGGGGACCCCTCAACTTCTAGGAGTTAAGAGTATTATTAAAAATAATTAGTATTTCCCTGTTTGATAAGGTATATATTAGCTTCTGTTAGTTAAAATAGGATCCTTTATAATTGCTGGAAAAAAAATCTGTTGTCAGAACATTTGGATTTATCAGATTTATACTGTTTACAAAAATATATTTCCTACTTTGGAAGAAGGCCCAGTTAAAACTAGAGTAAGAATGGCAAAGTTAAATGGCAGTATATATTCTGAAATACATATATTCTGAAAGACAGCACTCTTGGCTTGTCTTAAAAACCAAGCATCATCACTGTTCAGTAGCACTTCTTCAGCTAATTTAGTTTTGCAGTGTTGTTGCTTGAGCAACAGTATTTGTCATTTTTGTTATAGGAAGAAAGCTTCTGTACTAGTATAATAGTGTACTGTACTATTCTGTATTACTTGTGCTGGAGGTTTTCCCCTTCTGGAGTTGTAGTTATGTGTTACTTTTTCATATTTGAAGATCAACATTATCTACCTATGCTTATGTGCTGCAGAAATGTTAAGAGAAAATTCTGAAAACTTTTAATGAGAGAGAAGCTGGAGCAGACAATTTAAAACAACATATTATATTTTCTTCTGTAGATGATGGAGAGAAACAGCAAAAACGTTACAGGCTTTCATCAAAAACCTCTCCAAAAGAGAGTTCTCAGTTGCCTGCATTGCCATTGGTAGACCAAGAATCTCCATCTTACAAAGAAAGATTTATTCCTCCTGAGCTTAGCATCTGGGATTATTTCATTGCAAAGGTAAATTTTTGCTCTTATGACAGCTAAATATCTGGAATATATTCCACTTCTAGAATGTTTTTTTTTTCCTCTTAGTCTTTATTCTAGGTATTGATTTAGATGTGTGATTGAAGCTGCCTGTTTTTATTATTCATATTAGCTTTTTCTAAAACACTCCCTGTAGGTACCTTTTAATAAAGCTGTTTCAAAACTGTTGTTTTGAAATCAATTTGTTTTGAGATAAAGGTGTGAACAAAATATTGCTTTTTATAGTTGCAGAGTACAAATAGGTAGATATTTATGGATCAGCTATTTAGATGAATAAAGAAATGTGAGAAGCTTTTTATCATCAATTTCAAATAGGCAAAAGGAGTGTGTATATTTACGAGAAATCAAATTCTCACTTTCTGTTAAGTCTGCTGTGGCAGATCTTTGTAGAAAGTTGCATATTTGTATGGAGTTGTATGGCACATTTTTGTCTCATATTAGCTATACCAACAAAATAAATGTGTAAGCAGTATTTTAGGAGCAAGGAGAAAAAAAAAATTGCAAATACTGAATACACAATGGGGTACTGGTGGCGGACTTAAGTATTGAACCCTGTAGGCAGGGAATATGGTTTTCTTGTTCTTTAGTCCTCTAAGCCCTTGGAAGAACTAGAGAGGAAATACACTGGTAGTTTGGCTTCTCTCTGACAAATAACAAGCTTGTGTGTTCTGTGTGTGGTTTGAGATATCTGACATGAAAGTAAAGCAAAATAAGAACTGGAAAACTGTTAGTATTTTCTTTTTCAGCATTAGAATTTTGAGTATTGTAAAAAATAGTTATCCTGTTAAAATATGCAATGCTCCTGGACAATTACCCTCTTCATAAGATACAAACTCCAAATGTTGTTAAATTTAGGAAAATGACATGCTTGCTTTCGTATGAAAAGCATTAAATACTGTAATGTATTATTTTTAGAAGATAATTTAAAAGTAGATATTGGTTAGGACGTACTCAAGAAATATTGTTTAAATTTTTAGCCTTTTCTTCCATCACAAAGTAGAGTGGAATATGATTCGGAAGAGAGTCAGGAAAGTGGTGAAGATGATGAAAATATTGATGAAGATGTGTTTGCATCAAGTTCACATAATCAAGAGCATTCTAATTCAAATTCATACAGGTAAGTAACTCTTTAGAATGCAAGATGTTCTACAAAGGCTAGGCTTGTATTTCTTACCTTTTACTTTTGAGATAATACACCAGTTACTTGATATTTCATGGCAGTGTATTATCTCGTAGTGGTTAATTTTTCACAAATATTATTTTACTCATTTTATTAATACTGAATATAAATTATCTGCAATACTCTAAAATACTGTTTGTTGTTTTCAGTAGTTTATAATGAGAATTTAAAGCTCTAAATTTAATTTCCAATTGTGAATAAGTGAGAAAAAAAATATTTTTCTGTTAGTAAATGACTTACCAGTGCTTTCTTATTAGTTGGTCACTGATGAGATTGGCAATGGTTCAGCTGGTACTTCACAATTTGAAGATTTTCTACCCTTTGGCTGGACATGATCTTTCAGGTAATAAGCAGTAGTGTTGTCTTTTCGTTCTTAAAAATCACATTCAAAATCAGTAATGTGTTGAATAATACATATGCTTTAGCTTTATATTTAGTTAAAGTTATTTTTGCATGATCTGGAAATAATTGTTGTGATACTGTTTATCATACACATATTTATGTGGGTGGATAAGACGAGTGGGTGGGAAGGAATGCTGAGTAGCTGGCAGAAGTCTCTGTATGCTTAGTTTCTTCTTTGCCTCCTCATAATACAAGAATGTTTAAATATGTTTGGTTGTTGGTTGTTTTGTTTTTGTGGAAACTATAGTTTTTAATAATTCAAGTTACGTCATTCCTACTCCTTGTTTCATAGAATCATAAAATTATGGAATGGTTTGTGTTGGAAGGGAACTTTTTAAAGGTGATCTAGTCCTAACCCTCTGTCATGGACAAGGATATCTTTCACTAGGTCATGTTGCTCAGAGCCCTTTATCTGACATTGGATATTTCCAGGACTGGGGCAAACAGTTCAAGTGTTTCATCACCCTCATCGTAAAAACCATCTTCCTTGTATCTAAATCTACTGCCTTTTAGTTTAAAACCATTGCCCCTTGTCCTGCCACTACAGGCCCTGGTAAAAAGTCTTTCTCCGTGTATCTTTTAAGTCCCCTTTAAGTACTGAAAGGATTCAGTGTGGTCTCACCTGGAGCCTTCTCTTCTCCATGCTGAACAACCTGAACTCTCTCTCTTCATAGCAGAGGTGTTACAGCCCTCTGATCATTTTTGTGGCCCTCCTCTGGACCCCCTCTAACAGTTCTGTCTTTCTGGCACTGGGGACATTAGAACTGAACACAGTACTGTAGCTGAGGTCTCAGTCAGAATGGGGCAATCACCTGCCTCACTCTGGTGGGCCACCATTCTTTTTATGCAGCCCAGGATATGGTTGGCTTTCCAGGCTGCAAGCACGTATTCCCATCTGATGGTCAGTTTTTCATCCACCGGTATCCCCACATCCTTCTCTGCAGGGCTACTTTCAATCAATTCATGTCTCAGTCTCTACTGATACTAGTGACTGCCCTGACCCAGGTGCAGGTCCTTGAACTTGGCCTTGTTGAACTTCATTGTGTTCACATGGGTCTTAAGCCTATCAAGATAGCTCTGGATGGCATCCATTTCCTCTAGCAGATCAGCTGCACCACTCGTCTTGATGTCATCTGGAAACTTGCTGAGGGTGCACTCAATCCCACTGCTTATGTCATTATCACAGATATTTAACAGTACCAATCCATATACGTGCCCCTGAGGGACACCACTTGTTATTGATTTCCTTTCAGACATTGAACCATTGAATGTAACTCTTCAGATATAGTCATTCAGCCAGTTCCTTGTCCATTGAATAGTCCATACATTAAATCCTTATCACTCCAGTTTAGACATAAGAGTATTGTGAGGTACTTTCTCAAAGGCTTTACGGAAATTAAAAGGACATCAGTTGCTCTTCTCTTGTCCACTGATGTAATCACTCCACCATAGAATGCCACCAGATTAGGCACAATTTGCCCTTCATGAAGCCACATTGACTTTCTCTCATCAGCTGCCTGTCATCCATATGTCTTGACATAGTTTCCAGGATGATCTCTTCCATGATACTCAATTTCTGTCAGCACTGGAGAAGTCTGTTACTGTATTTAGCAATGATAGCACAAAGCACTTCATCTTTAGGATGTTCATCCTAGGATGCATCAAGAGGAGTGTGGCCAGCAGATCAAGAGAGGTGATTCTCCCCCTTTATTCTGCTCTTGTGAGACCCCACCTCAAATACTGCATCCAGTTCTGGTGTCCCCACCATAAGAGGGATGGACATAGATCTGTCAGAACAAGTCCAGAGAAGGGCTGCAAAAATGTCCAGGGGCTGGAGCTACCTCTATGAGCATAGGCTGAGTTAGCTGGGATTGTTCAGCGTGGAGTAGAGAAGACTCTGGGGGGACCTAATAACTGCCTTCCAAAACCTGAAGGGATCATACAGGAAGGTTGATCACAAGAGTGTCCAGTGATAGGATGAGGGGAAACTTTTTTAAACTGAGGGAAAATAGGTTTAGATTGGATCTTTGGAAAAAGTCCTTCAGTAGGAGGTGGTGAGATTCTGGAATAGATTTCCCAGAGGGGTTGTGGATGCCCCCTCTCTGGAGGTGTTCAAGGCCAGGTTGGATGAGGCCTTGAGCAACCTGGTCTAGTTGAGAGGTGTCCCTGCCCATGGCAGGGAGGTTGAATAAGCTGATCCCTAAGGTCCCTTCCAGCTTAAGCCATTCTATGATTCTATGACCATACCAAACTATAGGGTAAGAAGGGTTACCAGCTGTCTGTAGAGAAAAAGAAGACTCAGAGCTCCAATACCAAATGGCTGGTCTCCAGGACTTTCAGCTTAGGAGGAAAAATATACCAAACAGCACACTTCAAACCTTTTATAGTGTAGTCGTGTATAATAGATCAGAAAATAGTTTGGACCTGAATTAAACCATCAACATAAAAAGCTCCAAAAAAACCCTGTGCTTTCACAGTACATAAAATAAACAACAGACTTACTAATGAAGAACCCAGCTACTCCAGGTCCTTTTAAACCTTGAAAATCCCTGAAGTTTGGTTATCTGTTTGCTGCGACAACCTGGCTCCCATACTACGCTGTGTTATCGTGGTAGTGTATCTGACTTGATACTTCTGATTTTGTTATTGCTTTCTCTTTAAAGGAAGGGATAAGAAATTTATTGAACACCCTTATGATAGGTTCAAAACCATGTATTACTTTATGAATCTCATGAGCATTTTGATATCATGGGATTCAGACCAGTGGTACACTTCAAGCCTCTTCCACAAGTAGAGATCCTTTCTTGTTCTGTCATGGCAAGTGATTCCTAATCTGCCTGACCAAGAAACAGCTACTGCATCATGAAGAATGAAGTATTAACTAAAATAAGAGTAACAAACAATATAAATAATAATAAAAGAAAATGGCGATGATGTTGATAATAATAGTGATGCAACTGCTTGCAGGAGGGATACATAGGATTGTGCAATCAGAAATCAGAACTTTTTCAGATCTCCTTTTTTTTTTTTTCCTTCACTTTTCACTAACAGTATACTCGTCCCCAGCAATATACCAAGTTTTGGCAATATTTCCCATAGACACTCATATTGTCTAATTTTCCAAGCTAAACAGAGGCGGGATTGAGAATAATTGTCTAGGGAACATCTATGAATAAAAATGTCTCCACTATATATACAGGCTTTGGATTTCAAGAGAGTGCTCAGATCTGTCAAGACTATTTCAGCAGACCACCACATTCCGATGAGATTTCTCGCTGGGGAACTGCGTTTTGCTTGTAAAGGGTTATTTTCATTTCATTGACACACACACTCTACATCTCTAGCTAATTTTTTTTTTTTTTTTCAGAATAGAATCCTCCTCATTTGTCCTTAAGATAGAGATTATTTATGTAGAGAACAAAGTATTTCCTGTTGTGTAGGAACGGGAATTTTACAAAGTTCTGAGGGATCCTTCAGGATGAAAAGCAGATTTCAGTGCAAGCTATTGTTATTCTGTGTACCCCCTGATAAATAACTTCTGGTTAGTCACCGTTAGCAAAAAAACCCCCACCACGTTCATGAAAAGACATATCAGCAACTAGAAGAAAGAGATGAAAGAGGACTTTGTACTGAGATGTTTGTTGAATAAGAATAATTTATATAGACAGCAGCTATGTATTTGCGTATTGCAAAACTCAAGAGCCTAATGGATGATACACAAGAAAATGGTGTATCAGAAGAAGAGACTTGAATTTTTAATCACAGAGCCAAGCAAACCAGCATAAACCGGAGGGTTTATTGTAGCCATCTAATTTTTAGAGGGAAAGATCCAACTTGTATAAATAAAATACCACCTCATCAAAACCAAAAACATACTACCCTAAAAACACAAAGCAGTACCTCCTCCCTATCAGAATTTTTCATGGAAATATTATCAAGTGAAAAACTGTAAGAAAATCTATGATAGCAATAATCATCTAGAAAAGTACATCACCCTAAAAACTGTCAGAAACATTAAAAGATTCATGTAGTCTTTTTGCAGTAAGCAAACATTAATTTACATAATTTAAATCATGTTCTAAACCTGGTATTTCATTCCCACTCTCACAGCAAGGTTCTGACAACCAGTTCTTGCTGTCACTTCTGGACTGAAAGACAGGAAATTGTGTTAAATAACTTCCCCCAAAATTACATTAGAAGTATTTAAAAGAAACAAAGCTCTGTTAAAAGTTTTGTTCCAACTTTAAGCAATGACTGAAAAGAACAGGCAGGTTCCAGACCTTGAGATTATGTCTTCTGAATAGTCTAGTTCAGGAAGGAAGAAAACTCAAAATCCATCAATTTTTTCCAGTAGCAAAAGAAGCATCAAGACCTGCTCCTTCACATATGAAATCAAACTGTGACCTCCTCAACATGGAAAGGTAGACTTCCAGTCTTCCTCAGTCAGATTGTTCTTAGGACTAATCCCCTCACTTTTAGGCCAATTTTCAAGAGAGGAGGAAAACTTTGGAAGAGTCAAGTAGCACCAGATACACATTCTCCACAAAATAAAGAAAAAATTCTGAGTTTTTTTTCTCATTATCAATGCTAACAGGACAGGGATTCCACTGCACAATAAACAATAGAGTCTTACAAACTGTAACTACTCTGAAACTAGTAACTGTATCTGTCCCAACAGGTAAATAATACCTCTCTGTTCTATGGCACTGCAGGAAAACAGGAATGCAATATCATCACAGAAGATTCTATATATTGCAGTTTTATTCTAGTGGCACTGATTAATTAAGGAAAAAACCCAGAATATTAGAAAATGGACTGCTACCTAAAAACTGGGTTTAAGCCTGACAGCTCTGTGAAGCTGTCATAACTGTAGAAGGGAATGAATGACCCACTGCCAGCAAGACCAGTTTTTAGTTACACTGGACTAGATCCCATTTACTGTGAGATTCAGGCACAATTTGATTTTCCATGCATTTACACCTAAAGCATCAATGGATTGAAGCCACAACTAACCAATTTTCTCCATAGATTCTGGTTTCTGAAAACAATACAGAAAAAAACCCGATGATTCAGAAGAAATCAAAACCTCAGCTACAGGTAATAAAACACTTTCAAAACACAAAATGGGTCTTTTTCGCTATGTCTACATTGCAGAGGTGTCCAAAACCATGATGTTTTAAGAGCTTTGGAAACACTTTTGCTGAAACATCAGTTACTGGCTGCTGCTAAAGTGATGATACCAGACTGATGAACCACTGGTTCGATTTGGCATGGCAAATCCTGCATTCCTTCGACGTGGAAGCAAACTGCATTACTGACACACACGCATAACTCTCTCAGGGTTTCTTCTCCCATCACTGAACAAGGTGTTTAAGCGATAACTCGTTAAAGCTTTTATGAGCTCCATGTGTAAATCCTCTGCAACACTGATGGGAAAAGCAGAAGGCAGTGCTTTGTGTTTCATCTAAAGCCTTGACACCACAAGAACCAGTCCATTCTACAGGAGAGTAGGGTTAAAGACTTCAAATTATTTTATTGCTCCCTAAATTTGGCAACGCATAAATAGCTATTTTAAATTGTTCTCTTTACGAGAATGTGACTTTGGGTGAAAAGGTTTCATGCTGCTTTGTTTCTTAGGTATACAATTTTTTCTTTCAAGCTGCAAAAAATGTAATGCAATAAAACAGAATAGGATTTATTTCTAATTACTGTTGCCCAAATGCACAAAAATCCCACCAAAAGATAAAAGACTTAACTGAAGAAATACCTTAAATAGCAAATTTGTGGATTTTCAGAGAGTTTAACCACAATGTTATTCTGCTGCCATAAAGAAAAAGTAAAAAACCAAAATACACATTTTTATTTATTTTTTAAACCCAATAATCCAAACCCAGAGTGAAACATATATACAAACTGTTGACTGGAAAAAGGCTAAATGGTGAACTTTCATTTTCTAAGGCTGCAAATAAATCTGATGAGATTAAAAACAAAGTTCAGCCTTGCTTCATATCAAGTTTATAGCAGCATCTTCTAATATATTCTGCATGTGTCAAGCACACTAAAAAATGTCCCAGATTTAATGGCCATGTCTTATATGTTTACAACTTGCAACTCAAGCAAGCAATCATCATGTCTTCTGTCAGGTACTATTTTCATCAAGCTGCTTTTTGTGTTTAAGTTTGAAAATCCTTTCAAACTAATCCCATCCTAGTCAGTAAATCCAACCACTCCCGTGGCAAGGCAAGTCTTTATTAGCTAGCTCTGTACATCGGAAGCTGAATTGCTGCAGAGCAACTGCTAATAACCTCATTATCCACTGGGGCCATGCAGATGGTATGGCACAGAATCTACACAAGGGATGCTTCAAATTAGTTTTGGGGTTTTAAAATTGGTGTCCTGCAAAGCAAAAATTCAAACAAATTAATGAAATGCCCTAATAAGCACAAATGGATGCAAGTTTGCCTTGTTTGTTCTTGTACTTTGGTATGACTGAAACAGAGGAGAAGAAATGCTGAAATTAATTATAAATTCCTATGAGTCACTGACTTTGATGTGAATGAAGACTAGACCAACCAATAATCTGTTGTCCCAGATCAGACACTGAAAAAACACGTTAAAGGTTTCTGTTATTTGTTTTATTAACTACCACGAGATACAAAATTCACTTTATAATTCTATTTGACTTCCTTTCTTACACTAACTATCCAGAAAGCTCACGTGGAACAATCTCAAGGCACATTTTAAGTTGGTCAGTGCAAACCTCCGTACATTAACACATTAATCACCCTTTGCTGAATCACAGATAGGAATAAAAACATGCCCTGATTAGCAGAGCTGATTTGACTCACCCATTATCCTGCTCAGGGCTGCGTTCCTCGTGGGTGACTCGCTGAGACCCTCGACCCCGCCGTAGAGGGAGTGGGAAATCCTCCGTTCCCGGTCGTCCAGCAGAGTCTCTATGGGCAGCTCTGGCCCAGAGGGGCTCCCAGGTGACTCCAGCTGCACAGAGAGAGGAAAATTAGCACCCAGGGTCCATTTAGCAGCATGGGGGAACTGTCACAACTTGCCTAAGGCCTTGAACTGTCTTGGCACCAAATGAGCTAGAACTTCTCACCCTGGCCAAATCTAATTTGCAATGACAGCTCTGCTTAATGATCAAGTTTCTAAGCCACTTTATACTGCACCTCCCACGGTGCCCTGTCAAATCTCAAATCATTCAGTAGAAAATTGGTAAAAAAACCCAAAACACAACAAAACTCAACACAAAACAAAACATTGCATTCTGGTGTGTCTTCGTTGGATAAATTCTTAAACAGTTTTGCCTTTTACTAATACTATTGTGCAGGCAGCTGGGCCATCCTCTTATGAGGAAAGGCTGAGAGCCCTGGGGCTGTTTAGCCTGGAAAAGAGAAGACTGAGAGAAGATCTTATGAATGTTTAGAAATATCTGCAGGGTGGGGGTCAAGTAGAAGGGGCCAGGCTCTTTTCAGTGGTGCCCTGGGATAGGATGAGAGGCAATGGTCACAAGGTGAAACACAGGAAGTTCCACCTCAACATGAGGAA
>WUAM01000155.1:165082-179575 GCA_024336885.1 Actenoides hombroni
GGCATCTTCAACTAGATGAATTGCTCAGAGCACTGTCCAATCTGAGACTGAATGTCTACAGGGATGGGGTCTCCACCACCTTTCTGAGAAACCAGGAAGTTGTTTCAGTGTTCCACCAACCTCTTAGTAAGGACCTTTCCCTAGCAGTGAGATGTCTAGAACAGTTGCCTGTAAGTGAAGGTGGTTAATGGAAGTTAGAGCAGCTTGCTAGCATAATACTAGTTTGCTGCCAAACATTTTCTCTGGGCCTTAGTTTTAAGGTGGTAACAAATGAACCCATATAACATCTTTCTTGAAAGATTGAGTGTCTAAAAAGGTATAATACTGTGCCCAGAAATGCAAACAAATGCTGTATTCTTCAGCCTTTCTTCTACAAAACTAGTGAGAAGACAGAAATGAGAACACCCTGTGATGTCCTTGGCTTACCTTGTTGTTATTAATTATGTGATAAAGCAGTAATAGCAAGTAGGTAATTGATACTGACTGAGGAAAAAATAATCTTAATTTCATACAGGTTTACTTGCCACATAACACAGATCATGTTTTTGTATCTATCTGTGGCTGTAGTTTTGTGCATTTTTCCATCACCAGATTGTCAGTTTTGCTTTAATCTTAAAAAAGATTAACTTTGTGGTGTATAACAGCTACAGACTTTTTTCAGACTGAAAAAGACTATTTGCAGTTTTTTTACAGCACCATCTACTGTTTTTCAACTAAAATATCCTTGTTTAAATCTTTTGTATACCAGAGAATTAAGAAATTGAAGGGGAGAGGCTGGGAAATGGTAGTCCTGGAATAATTCTTTCTGTTTTGAAGAAAATACAAAATTTTCCATTGTTATTCAGGTTTGAATTTTTATGTCACCGTTTGTTTGGCAATGACTTTTCTTTACTGTAGAACTGTTTTGCAACTACAACAGACTGGAGTCTGCAGTTTAGTACTTGAAAAGATGAGCTCTGCAGTTTTGAACAGGAGTACTACAGTGCTGGTAGAGTTTAGAATTTTGTTCTGTAATGGCATACACCTGTGTGCTTTTCTAAAATACAAAAAGGTAGACAAGATGCAAATATAACATTAGATCACACTAAGGAATTAAAGAAAAAACTAAAAAAGACTATGTGCTAGTAAAAAGTTTGTGGTACTGGAATGTGCAGGATTCCAAATTTATTTACTTGTAGGGAATGGTGAATAGATAAGCTGATGAAGTTCATATTTATTTTTCTGCTCAACATGTTGTCTGCACCTTTTTTTAGACCATTTCATCAGTTTCTGTGATGAAAACTGTTTGCTAAGAACATGGAAAGTCTTAGCAAATATTTGTAAGGACAAAACATCAGGACTCAATTTTTTTCTTACTGACACCACCAAGTGCGCCTGTAGCCTCTCTTCTTTTCATCACCCCTGTAAAACTTGAATGAATGCAGTACTGTGACTTCTATGATAAATTACATTTTCTGTGTTTCTGTAGTAATCTCAACATGTCAGTGGAAGGCTAGATTAATACAGATTAAGTATATTTACTGTAATTTTCTTAGAATTAAAATTGAGAAAAAACCGCATGAATTTTTGTACAATACAGTGTTTGGTTGCTGTACTTCAATAAAAAGCAGTGTTGCATAGAAGTTTGCATTTAAATATGCTTTACTTTTTAAATACAGATAGAAACAGATTTTGGATACCCAGGAGGCAAGGCAAGAATAATCCATAAAGAGTCTGACATCATTACTGCTTTTGCAGTCAATAAAGTGAGTATAAAGGAGGTAGGATAATCTAATTTTGTTGTACTTCCACCTGATAAGCAAGTGGTACTCCTAGTGTGAATGGATGAGAGATCCTTTATTGGCAATCCTGCTACAGCTTGAACTCTTACCACTGCCTTCTCTAAAGCACATCATAATTCTTTTCATAACTAAACAGTTCTACTACAAATTGTCTTTTTTTCTATTGTGCAGTGGATTGAAGAAAGGGGGAGGTGGCCTCTACTTTTCGTTCAGATTCGGTGTGGGAGTATTTTTCCTTCTTTGCTGAAGACAAACTAGGAAGTCATCTTTTCTTCTGTGTAACCATTTAAGCCTTAAGAAGTGGAGGAGGGGAGGTTGAAAGTATTACATTATAGTTACCTTTTGTTTATTCTCTGAGGAAAGCAAGGAGAAACTGGAGCTTCTTGAGAGAGGTGTAAAATGCAAGTAGTTTGTAATGCTATCCCCAATGCAAATAAACTTTTAAAAAGGAAATGTCTAGTTTATAGAATTTATATAGATTTGTTTGGGTTTTGTAAATTGAACAAGTGTATGTTTTTGTGAACAACTGTGCCTTAAGCAGAGAAAATTAATAAAAAGCACCTTTTTTAGTATTCCTTTTGTAACTGCTTTTGTGTGTGTTCTTTTTTATTTCAGGCGAATCGGAACTGTATTGCAATAGCATCGAGTCATGATATTCAAGAATTAGATGTTTCTGCAATTTTAGCTACACAGATCTATACCTGGGTTGATGATGATGTGGAAATAGAAAATAAAGGGTATACTTTCTGTGTTTCCAATATCACAGCTGGACTGTGTATGAATCAGTGTAACAAAGCATGGTATTTAATGCTGTTATTTGGAATCTAACTTTTAATGTTGTTTCATTTATAGGGCTGATGATTTCTTAGTTATACATGCTCGTGATGATCTGGTAAATGTTCAGGGAACCACTCCTTACACTCATAGTAATCCCGGCACACCTATCAATATGCCTTGGCTTGGTAGTACACAAACTGGCAGGGGTGCATCTGTGGTAAGTCACTTGTCAAAGATTAGCCTTATGTACTGTATCTACTTCTCTTCTTTTGTCTTTTTGGTGTTCTTAATTTTGCAATTAGTGTGTAAGTAAGCATAGCTTTTATGTCATTTCAAGGGGAGCGGGATTGATTTTTTTAATTTATTTTTACTCATCCTGTTAAAACATTAAAATACTACACAGGATTTAAAATAAAAACTGTGCTTGATTACTTGGTATAGTCAAGACATATATGCTTTCTTTACTTAAGATACCTCATTTAAGAATAAAGTTTCAGGGTTCAGGTAAGAAGTTGCTTCTCAAATTGCTCTGCAATGACTTTGAAGACAAATGCTGTATATAAAAATTCAGGAGATTTTAGGATTTTGTAGAAATATCTGTGTGAAATATTAAGGTAGCCTTTATTTTAAGCATAATCTTAAGTTTCATTCTGAGTTGTAGACTATTCCAGTTTTTATTTAAAAGTAAATACCAACTTGTGCAATACAAAAGTATCATGTAGCGCATTGCGTATTAGCATGAGACAGTGAATGGGCTAGAGCAGATTTCACTGTCAGGACAGAGGCTTCAAATAAGATTAAACTCTGGAAATGAGCAACTTAAAACTTGGGAGAAATGGGGATTCTTGGATTCATAAGAGAAATGAGGAAGGCAAGACTGCAGAAGTAGGACCTTATCCAAACATCATGCGTAATGTGAACTACGTGTCGTGCTCATGTATGACTGTTTATCTCCAAAGCTATTGCCAGCTCTGTCTTCTTCAAAGTGCTGCAGTTCCACTGTGATTCTGCTTAGACACATTATTAAATATCTCACTTCTGAAGATCATCTTTTAGAGAAGATGATCAGTTTTACTGAAATAATGCTAGAGTGGGGGACACCTGGTAAAGTGTGACTGTGTCCACATGAGCAGATAAGTCCTCTTTATCATAGAGGTGACACCTGCACCAAGGTAGCTCTTACTTTTAGAAACAGGTCTGTGTTTGGAGTGAAGCTATTAGCTTCACTCTATTTAATTCAGATCAAATTATAATTCTCATCTGGCCACTGACATACTCTAGTTCCTATGCAACATAGGAGTTCTCTAATAATGTATATCTGTTGATTATTTAGCTGAGAGTTAATTTGGAAGCACTTAACTGGGCTGAAATGGTCAGACAAGTCAATGGTGTCTCACAGCCTATCTGCACATACATGTAAGTTTTCCTGTATGACTGAATGCATTTAGCTCTGTGACTTGGCTGCACTTTGTGACTTTTAACAGCTCAGAGTGAGTCTGTAAGTGGTGTCAGAATAGAAGAACCATATGTTAATTCATACTGTAGTTGACTTGTGAAAATAGATGATGATTAGAAGAAGCAAATCAGGAATTAGCATTGTAAGAACGATTATGTTACCCACACATGGAAGTGGCTATTGTGCCTGTACCTACACCGTTCTATATAGGAACTACTGATCCTAGTTGCTAGCTTTACTGGTATCAAAATCAGGTGTCTTCTGTAAGTATTCTTTGAATGCCTTTGCCAGTTTCTCCTCACTTCCATTTAGAGAGACAGTTATATACACACATGTGTATAGAATTTGTGTCTGTTTTTGTATTTCTCAACAAAGTAATTTCATAACATATTAACATAAACTAATTCTTACATGACTCTTTATTTTATACATAGTAAAACTTTCTTACCAAAAGATACTTGGCTATGTTTAGTATTGAATGCATTTGCTGTTAAACTTTGGACCTGTTTTGTTTGGCATACAGTTTGACTGTGGCAGGGTAGAGAACTGACCACAGCACGCAGTGACACCTGCCCACTAGGGAGGGGAGGCAAAGGTAGCGAACGAAGGACAAAGTAAATGAAGGAATGTAGAGGGACTCTAGGGACAAAATAGTGTTACTGTGGAAGGACTCAAATCTAGAGAAACACCAACTTCACCAAAATGTTTTTGTTGCTGCACTTTGTTACTTTGTTCCTTTGGATAGTGTTTTTGATCCTTGTTCCCATGTTTATTTTCCATAACTTGCAGCTCAGTTGGGAGATACAGGCCATTGTTTTTTAGCATTACTGGCTTTTCAGCTTTGTTGTCTTTGTCCCCTTTCCATCAACAAGGGAAACTATTAGACATGTAATACTCGGGCAGTTAATGTTTTATTATCTCTAAGGTTTTTCTGTTACTCTCCTTCACTATTCCTTGTTACACAGTTCATACGAGGTAAGTAAGGAGGCTCACGACCAGATCCATGTTTACGCAGTTCTCAGAGGAGGTGTTTCTAAGAGAACACTGAAATAAATAGTGTGTAGTGTCATCTTTGAAACTCAGATAATGTTCAAAAGCTTTACTTCCAACCCAGCATGAGTGACACCAGTCTGATTTAAAACTTTTTTTTATTCTTCAGTCTTACTGTACATGAGGCCTGAAGCACCCAACTTTCTAACAGAGTTAGAACAGTTCTAACAGTGTTGTAGCTGTCAGCTATCGTTAAGGGGAAGCTGAGGGCTATCAGTATCAGATGTCGGTTACATTGATAATGGAAGGATTTGCATTTGATAGTGATATTTGACTGCTAAATCAGAGGTAGCGCACCAGTGATTTGTGTTAACATAGTCTTTCAAAGGCATGTTTCTGTAAGCTTGCATTTTTCCAACGTATAAGTGAGTAGGGGTTAGGAGATCGTGATGCATGCTTACCTGTTAATGGAAGATGATTTCCATTGGCTTTTGGGTAAAAGTAACTGTGGAACTCAACGTAGCCCTTCATTTTGCTGAATAAATAGAATGAATAATTGTTGTTTTGCTTACACAGAGATATAAATTGTAAGTTTAGAGACCAATATATTGCAGTTATTTACTGATTGGCATGTGCACTATTATTTGAAGAAGTAGTCTTCTGTTGTCTCCTCCTAAATCCTACAATGTATATATTGTTTTATTCACCGATGTTTTACCAAACCACTGAGCTTTTTTTCCTCTGTCATTAAAGTGCTTACGGGGGGGGGGGTGAGAAGGAAAATATGTATTTCAGGATCTTACTCTTCAGGGAAGTGTATTGAAATACTGAGAGGTATTTTTGGGTAACCAAGAGGCATAAGGCTTTCTCTTCAACAAAAAATAAATGTTTTGAGAATTGAAAGATCTAAATCTGCTCCCAAACTGTCATCAAGAGGATTGTAATTACTCTGCTAACCCAAACCCAAATTTTAGCAGAAAAATGAATTATTTTTATTCCAAGTGTTTTTGTTTGCAAACTGAAAATTTGGACAACATTGCATTTCAACACTTCAGGTCATATTTGAAGAGTGAAGCATATGTGAAGCAAGCAAGAATTTGTAACTCACACCTCCTTCCACATGGCACTCTAGTATGATTGGAGGCCAGAGAAGAATAGCATACTTAAAATACTTGGTTCACTATCTACTGCTTCAGTGTCAAAACAGTGACAAAATACTGTACAGAAGTGTAGCAGTTGAAAGTCATGCTTGAACTCAATGATCTTAAAGGGCTTTTCCAACCTAAATGATTCTGTGGAAGTAGTTCTGTGCCAGGTTGCTACTGATGCATAGTAAGTGGTAAACTGCTGTGTTGAAAGCGAGTGCTTTGGCAACGAATTTCTATTTGTGTTATCACATAAGTCAACACTTGGTACAAATATAAACTTATGCCCTTTTCTTTTGCAAATGATAGGGTAAATAATGCATAAGTAAGCAGAATCCAACAATTTTCTGAGGAAAGAGTCCTCAAAGCAGCCATATGCTTTTGAAGAGAAATAAGAGGAAATAAAAGAACGAAAACTTAGCTTTCACATACATTAATTGAAACAAAAGAAGGGAAGAGACATGCAGGAAAATACAGATCCATTTCCCTAATGAATAATCCCTCTTGTCTCTTTCCTGTTCTGAGATAGACTTAAGATTTAAATAGATGCAAATTTTATCTTGTCTAATGTCTCCAGTCCTCTTTATATATTAAACTCTTCTCAGTTAAGAATTAATCAACTAAGAAAGACAGCATTCTTAGTAAAGTACCTTGCTTGAAGCAAAGTTTGGAATTTAGGAACAAAAACACTCCTGAAAATCCATCTGTATTTGCAAAATTAGAAACACTTTTGAAGAATTTTTTATTTAGCAAGTGTGTTGCATATTCTGGATGGCCACAGATGATCGCTTTTCAATGACAATAACTAGATTTGAAAATAAATACATTCCTTTCTATTTTTTACTTCTGTTAAAGTTTGTTTACCTCTTTTTTTACATGCTTCTGCCTCTGTCTTGCTTATCTTACAATATTCAGGAATATTCCAATAAATTTAATGGAATCAGAAAGGAATTGGCAAGTAAAGAGGTAAGACTGCAGTCTAAGGAGTGTTTATATTTGGATCCATAAATTTCTGAAGCAAAAAGTTAATATTTACCTAGATGTATAAAGCTGCAAAAGTATTAATATCTACACTAGTTTTGGAAGAAACTTCTATCTAAATTTCTAAAATCGATACTTGCTTTTAGGCATTTTTATAGGAAACAAGTCTCTGCGATCACAAATTATTCTAGTTCAGTAACTTTTTGTTCATTAGTACTGTTTAATTATTTTCTGTTATTTTGTATGTTGAACAGATGCTCAAGAAGGCTATTAATAACGTCAGAAGAATGGCTTCTCATCCAACATTACCATATTGTAAGTGCAGTTTTGTTAAAAAAAAAAAAAGTAAAAAAGTTATTTTGAGATTATATGTTTACTTATTGGCCCTGTTTCTTAGTATGCTGCTATTCTGTATTAGCACAGAAGCTAATTACAGAATTTTTTTTTAAGTTGATAATAAGCCTTATTTTCCTGAAACTATTTTTCATTTCCCAAAAATATAATCCTTTATATATTTCTACTTAGTGATATTTTTTTAGAGCACAACTACTGTATTTCTGGTTTATTTCTGACCTGAATGAAAGATAGTAGGCAAAAAATACATTATCTCCAAGTAAATAGCTTCATTTTTCAGTACCATCTAAATACAGATCTTAATTGAATAATGAGTAAGTACATTTCAGTAAGGTTTGAATAGCGTGGGTTTACGTTTCAGTGGTACCTACTGTGCCTAAGTGTGCCAGGTGCTGTGGCATATATTGTGACACTACTTATTTTGAGGATGTTGTGAACTGGTTTGAGATTCCTTAAAATTTTGGAAGGCTACTTCCTGCCTAACTGCTACAAAATGCATGAAAAGTCATGTAAATATTTTCTTTTGCAGACCTGACAGGTGCTCAGGATGGTAGTGTGAGAATGTTTGAATGGGGTCATGCACAGCAGATCACGTGTTTCCGGTCTGGTGGCAACTCAAGGGTAACTCGAATGCGATTCAATTACCAAGGAAATAAGGTAACTGATAGAATGCCTCTGTACTTAACCTCTTCCCCTTCTCTCTGCCACCCCCCAACAGTAAATTAGCAGAAACATCACATTCTTCAAATCTAAAGTTGTTTCTCTGAATTGTGGATAATTTCTTTGTATTACATTTATTTACAATTAATCTGTCTTTTTTTCAGTTTGGAATTGTTGATGCGGATGGATATATAAGTCTATATCAAACAAATTGGAAATGTTGCCCACTTACTGGAACTTCACCTAAACCATATTTGGTAGGCTGAAAACTGAAGTTGCTTCCATAAACTTGTGTTTTACTCTCTTATTTCCTTCCTCCTTAAAAGAGTAGTTAGGAGAGGGAAGAGGTTGTGCTGATAAGTATCAATCAAGATTTAATAATATGTTGTTGCCATCCTGTGATGTGTATGACAGACAAGTTCTTACATCCTAATCACACTTACTAAATTGGAGAGCAGAAAATGCAATGTTAGTTCTGAATTAAATTTAATCTTCTTTAAGATTTGTTGATAATTGTCTATTGTTAATCAATCGTCAATAACACAAGACTGGAAAGTATACTTCCATGAAAAATTAAGAGTATCAGAAGGCATACACATGCATTTATATATTGTATTCTTTAAACTCTATTTGTAACAGCTTATTTTCTTCAGGAAGTTTAAGATTTCATACTCAGAGAAAAACTGTTTCTTTTCTAATTAATCATTTTTAAACTAAAACTTTTCAGATGTGGCAGTGTCATAACAAAACAGCCAATGATTTTGTTTTCATCAGTTCATCATCTTTGATAGCCACAGCAGGATTGTCTTCTGACAATAGGTAAGAACTATTATGATAATGCATAAAAATGAAGTGATGTTGTATTTTCTCTCCTTCCCTTCTCACTGTCCACTTTTATTTTTGAGGGTTTTTAAAAGCATTATGTGTACTTCTGCTCTCTTGGGTTTTTTTCTTTGTGGGAGGGGGAGAGAAGCCATGTTTGCAGCTAAATTCTGTGTGGTATTTAAAGAGGTTCCATAGGGAAGCACAAATCCTCTGTTCATGTTCTATATGAGGGGGGGAAATGAAGAGGGTGTTACTGATATTTTCTCCCTGGTATCCAGTGGTAGGACATGTGGGAATGGTTCAAAGCTGCATCAAGGAAGGTTCAAAGTAGACACTAGGAAGCATTTCTTTACTGGGAGGATGGTCAAACACTGGAACGGCCTTCCTAGAGAGGTGGTTGGTACCCACTGCCTGTCAGTGTTTAACTGGCTTTTGGACAGTGCACTTAGTAACATGCTTTAGCTTTGGTCAGTCCTGAAGTGGTCAGGCAGTTGCACTAGGTTAACAGTGTAGGTCCCTTTCAACTGAACTGTTCTGTTCCTATGAACCTGTCTTACATTCTTTTTACAGACACAGGAAGTTGTGCATAGTTATTCATTTCATACTTATTTTTTCAAGGAAGCTTTGATCAAAAAAGAGCAAAAAAATGCTAACAATTCAAGTGAATTCAGCTACAAAAGATTGTAATCTCAATGTGAATCCTATATGAGAATAACCAGTTGTAGAACAGTTGTGTAGTGGGCATGTTCTTGCAATGTATGTATAACTATGAAAGTAATTTGGGGTCTGCTCAAAAGCATTGATTAAAGTCTGGTTACAGTGCTTTTATGCCCACAACAATCTTTCTAAGGTTCAAATGACTTTTCAAGTGTTCAAAATACTTAGAACATTTGTCATTGAGTTAAAACTTTTTTTTTTCTACAGAAATATTTGTCTATGGGATACTTTGGTTTCACCTACAAATAGCTTGGTGCATGGTAAGTGAAATATGACCAGCAAAATATTTGATCATAGTAAAAAATATGTGTGTGTATCTGTCTTTATGGAAAAGTTCTTGTGGGAAGTAATTTTAGTATTAGCAGCAAAACATCTTTCACTGCCCTATGTGAGTGCACCAGCAGGAATATAAAACCAGATGCTTGAGAAATTATTTAGTGCTGTATATAAATCATTGGTTTCATGGACATAAGCACCTTTTATTTTTGCACCAGACATGCAACCCCTGACAGGCAGATATTTGTAATTTCTGTTCCTTTTTCAAAGATTTTGAGCAACTCCTGCTTGTTATATAGTTATGACATACGTGTTTGCAGGATATACATCCACACCGTTCAATTTAATGTGCCTGTGGCTCTGTCCATACTCTTAAATCCTCAAATTTTGAGGCTTCACTCAAAATTTATCAACTACATTGTTGTGGTTTAACCCCAGTCAGCAACTAAACACTATTAGGTTGCTCACTTACTCCTCTGTGCTCCCAGTGGGATGAGGAGGAAAATAGGGAGGGGGAGAAGTAAACTTGTAGGTTGAGATAAGAACAGTTTAATAACTACAATAAAATAGAAAAACAATAATAAAATATAATAATAGTAATGAAAGGGAATATAACAAAAAGAGAGAGAAATAAAACCCAAGAAAAGACAAGTGATACACAATGCAATTGCTCACCACCCACTGACTGATGCCTGAGCAGTGATCTGTCCACATGGAGAACTCCCCCCAGTTTATATACTAAGCATGATTCTTTATAGTATGGAATATCCCTTTGGCTAGTTTTGTTCCTGGCCATGCTCCCTCCCAGCTTCTTGCTGCTCACTGGCAGATCATGGGAAACTGGAAAAATCCTTAATTTAGGATAAGCGATACTTAGTAACATTTAAAACATCAGTTATCAACATTATTCTCACGCTAAATCCAAAGCACAGTGCTGCACAAGCTAGTAGGAATAAAATTAACTCTGTCCCAGTCAAAACCAGGACATAGTTATACCAAACAATAGTACTATGAAGAGAGCATTGGGCACTTGCAGATACATAATCTGTTTGGAGAATGAGAGGACATGCTTTTTATGAACTGTTAAGTATTTCATTGCCTCTGTGAAAATCTTGTTGTCAAGAGAAACCATGATTATAAAATGTAGGTATATTTATGAATAAATGCAGCATATTCTCTAGAAAATATTTACTGATTTTTTTAATGAATATATTGAATGCGTAGATGTACATGTATGATATCATACTTACGTAGTAATTTTCATAGTTGAACTTGACTTTCAAAGGTGAACTTGACTGCTGTATTTGTAAAGCAGTGCATTTTTGCTTTCAAAGGTTGTCCAGTTCTATGGCTCTTTTATTCTATCTATCATGTCAAATACTCTGGAATGTTTTAAATGTTTTCTATGTGTGTGTGTGCATGTATAGATATCTACATCAAAAATGCCTTAGAATTATTCCTATAAGTATGCATTTTGAGATGTAATAAATAATTACTGGGGTTTTCATTAACTTTATTACTAATATTTTGTTGCAGTGGAAAAGAAATGTATTTCAATATCTGAAATACAGAACTAGGCTCAGGGAGTTGTGAACTTGAAGTATGGTGAATGCTTAAGTGTGTGTGTGAGACATATGGATTTTCTAAATGTAATTTAGAGGACCCTTTGAACTACAAGTACAATGTACTGTGTGCCACATGTTAGGATTCATAGTGTCTAGTCTCAAACTAGAGCTTTTTCAGGTAAATGTAATTTTTCCTTCACTTCCTCCACTCATTTGGAAGAGCAGACATATCCAAACAAATGTGAAAAGTGCAAATTAAAAGTAAAATAACCAGTGGAAACTTACAAGGTATTTGGGCAAGTAATATAGGAGGACATTTTTTATGGGAAACATATGCCTTATAATAACAAGCATTAGTGAGTTTGAAAAGAATCTGTTTCTGGTCAAGGTTTAATAGTTTGTGATTATACAGGGACAGAAAACAGGATGTATTGTTTTTTCCCATATGGATTGTAATTGCATTATTTGAGAACACTGCAAATTCAGGATGTCTAATGTGAACCTGGGCTCACTTTATATATGGTACTGAAATAAATGGACTGGTTGTGGTCAGTTGGATTACAGCATCAAAGTCACTGTTGCTGCTTCTTTGAACCATTAGAGGTCAATGGAAAATTGAAGTTAGTACTATGAAATTGAAGTTAGTACTTTGTTTTTATTTAAATTACTTTGCTTTGGCTTTCAGCTTTTATCTGTCATGACAGTGGAGCAACTGTGCTAGCATATGCTCCAAAACATCAGCTGTTAATATCTGGAGGCAGAAAAGGATTTACGTGTATAATTGATCTTCGCCAAAAACAGCAGCAACAGTTACTCCAGAGTCATGATTCTCCAGTCAAAGCAATTGCTGTTGATCCTGCAGAAGAGTATTTTGTCACCGGATCTGCTGAAGGCAACATAAAGGTATTAATGAGGGGAAGGGAGGAGAGATGAAGATGATGGTGACATGTAAATTCAAAAAGAATCTTATATAGGTGTGGTATGATCAGATATGTCCTATGTTCTGTATTTGTTCTCAATCTCAACTTTCACATTTACTAACTTAATTATGAAATGTTAGTTGTACCTTGCAGTCCTCTTTTTAGTTAGTCTTACCTTAGTCCTCATACATACTCCTTTTTATAGAAAATTAATATTTTCTAACTGTATATTTACAAATTGCTACATATCTTTTCTTTTACAGTTAGTGTCAAAAAAGTGAATGCAAAATGTAGTCAAATTTCTTCATGACTCATTACTAGTGAATTTTATGATACTGGTAATTATCCTTATAAGAGATTGATGTTTTGATGCTTTTTCAGGTATGGAGTTTATCTACATTCAGTCTTCTTCATACTTTCATCAATGAGCATGCTCGACAGTCTCTCTTCAGAAACATTGGGACAGGAGTCATGCAAATAGAGACAGGACCAGCAAATCACATATTCTCCTGTGGTGCTGATGGAACAGTAAAGATGAGAATTCTGCCCGATAGATTCAGCCCTTTAAATGATGTGTTAAAAAATGATGTGAAATTCATGATCTAATATTTTTCGCAGAACAGTATATAACATTCCCCTTCTGTCATCCCTGAAAATATTTTCCTGGAACTAGCCAACAAAGCAGAAAAATCATGATCATAATGATAGCTTGTGCCACAAAGATGCTGCTTTTTTTTGTTGTTGTTTTCTTTTTCCCCCTCATATTTATTACCTGAAGCTTTTAGTCCTTGACGCACTGATGCCTTAAATATTAACAAGGTCCTTCAGATTTTGATGGTTGCCTGAAATCAAAGCTATATGTGACTCTGACTTAGATACTTAGAATAAGTGGCTTTCTCTGCCTTTTGAGACAGTTATGCTCCTACACGGAGTGGGCCATCTGAACATGGCCTCTGCTTGTATTCAACACCTGGCCTCTTTCTATAAGCAGGTCTGTCCAGATGGAAACCTTAGATGTTACTCTTTTACTGAGGCAACCATAACTGTCTCTCTTCTCAACTTTACTCAGCTGACAATAAAATTTATATGTAGAAGACAAGAAAAGCTATGTGATTAGATACTCCTGGCCATGCAAGCATTCATATAACAAGCCACTGTCTGTCTCCATTCCTGGAATCCAGGCTGTTTACCTCTCTAACTTGCCTGATCTCCTTCCACTGATCTAGGGTATAAGAAACTGAAGGATGTTCTGTAACTTGTCTTTTGTTCTATAGCTTGATTCACTGCCATCAGGATGGCAGTCTTACCTTTTGAAAAGAAATGTATTTTTAACCCCAAACACTCCCTTTACAAAAATATGTAAATATTGATGGTATCTTCCTAATAAAATAGGCAAGATTGTGGGGTGCATTAGTCTTGATTAAAAAGATACAGGAAGATACTGCTTTAGCATATGGCACTAGAATTTCTTCAAAGACTATTTATTTGTGTGTCTGCAAAGGAGAAAAAAAAAAGCATCAAAAAAAACACAACCAAAAAAAACCCACAAAAAACCCAATCTAATTTATTTTTACATATTTTCCAGTAAGACTTTTATTTAGCCCAAAGATACTCAATTCATTCTTAGCACTTATGTTTTTGTTTGTCAGCTTTTCCTACATACTTTAAAAAAAGGAAAATGTTCAACAGCAAAGTACTTTAATACTGTCAGTCTTTAGTACTGTCAGTACTGTATGTTTACATCTGGTGTAAAATGAAAGAAAAAAAGTTTGAAAAGGAGAGAAGGATTTTTTTTTTGCCAAAATATTAATCTGCATAACTTCAATGTTTGACCAAATTATTAATGCACAAAGCCTTTACTTTTTTTAGTCAGCTAAAAACTATTTCTGTAAGTATTTTAGTTTACTTTCCCAGCTTGAGAGCTTGACAAAGGTTTAATTTGTAAATTAGATGTGCGGCTGGATTACTTGAATGCCAATGGTGTACTTTTTGCTAAAAGATATTTTGTGAAATATAGTACCAAGATATTAACTGTAAAATAAGCTT
>WUAM01000155.1:183426-194403 GCA_024336885.1 Actenoides hombroni
GGACGCACAGAACACATCTGTAGCTTTTCAGACAGAGGCAACAAGTGTCGTTGCGCAGCTGAATTCTGCGCGGTGCTGCTGTTTCTGAGATACGTGAAGTCGGTTTTGAAACACTACCAGCAAAAATTCTGCCAGCAAAATTAGTTTGTATCTTATTTGCATACTGCAAATTAAATAAGAGAGATCAGGATTCAGCGTGGGCTTTTCATTTTTAGAAACTTGGCTGGTCAGACTTTCCATGCTGGAGATGTGCGTGTCTCTAGAGGTGCATGTTCGCAGTCTTACTTGACCACACATGATGTTTCTCTCTGCATGTGTCGCGTTTCGGTTATTCTCCTTTGCACATTATTTCACGTAACTGACTAGTGAAACTACTCAATTTACAAACTGCCTGGTTAAAATTCTCCAAGGAGTCGGATAAGCCAGACGAGAAGCTGCTGGTTGGACTCGCTGCCTGTGTTGACTGCTGCCAGCTCTGCTGATCTCGTCAGCTCTGAATAGGAAACCTGCTTTGAAAGCGCACTGATAGTGGAGCTGAGCACTTGCATCCCTTGTGACAGCAGACTAGCCTTTCAGTTGCCACAGGCTACAGGTCTGTTCTGAAAAGCATCGCTAGTGTGAACCTAATTGCTTGTGGGCATTGCTGTGAGATGCTGAGTTACCGTTCTTTATTGTCAGAACCAAGGCGGGTATTGCAAGTGAGCGCAGGTCAGGCTGTGCCGTATCTGGAAGGGCAGAGTGCCTAGATAGACTCCCGGTCCTGCACTCTGTTCCTGTGGTGGGAAGCACGTTAGATCACGTCGGTGATGCTGAAAAATTTAGGAAAGGACATTGATGCTGTGTATTTGCTCTTTCATTTGATGGTTTTTGATGAGAAACTTTATTTCTTTGTAGGGAAATTTCTATTAATATTTCTACCTTGCAGTGATTAATGAGAATTTTAGTAAATTTTGGAGATGGTGCGAACATTAGCTATTATAACTTGAAATGAGGCTGAATGCATTCCCTATCTCATCGTGCTACTAAAATTGTTGCCATGTATTAATAGGGCAAAAATGTAACATCATGCATTTGCTGACCTCAGAGTTTTAACTTAAATAAACAAGCACATGTTACATGAACAGGGCACATTTTTACCTTCACCTTATTTGGAAACTAATAATGAGAAAGAGAAAAAAAATCAAGGGATTCCGCCGCTCTCAAGTGTTAGAAGATGTTTGGATGTTCCTCACTGCTTCATCCCAGAAGTCTGAGAGGTGGGAATGATCTGCTGTGTGTCAAATAAACACAAAACCATTTTCTGTGGCTCTAAACAGGATTTGGTAGGGAGAAAAAATCCAGAGGGGAAGGGTTTTGCAGTGGAAGGAGGTCCAAGGTATTTAGAAGACAAAATCTGGTGGACTTGGAACATGCTTAGAAGTAGGAAGAAGATACTAAAATGTTCTAGTACATTTACACACATATTTAACCCGGAAGCAAATTTCACATGGAATATCATCAAAATAGAAGTTATGACGCAGATCTTTGCCGGAGCACAATTGAGGCTCGAAATGGAAGTCGCTTGTGGCATGCCCTGACAACAGGAAGCTGCTCATTTCCGTTAAATAGTAACTAGACTAATCTGACTAACCCTAGATTTCAGTGCACTTTGTGGTTTAATTTGCCTATATTTTGAGTTTTCTTTAAATACTTGCTGCTAGGTAAAGAGCAATAATTGTTCCTTCAAATGTCTGAGGAAATAATCAAATGGTTGAGAAATCTCAATTTTGGTCAGTTTCTTATTTCATTATACCCAGATGAGCCCTCCAAGTGATGGATGCTAAAATGCTTAATAATCTTTAAAGCAGATAGTGTGTTCCTACATGTTATTTTTATACAAATAAAAAAAAATGACTAAGTTACAAATTATGGGGTATAAACAGTAGCTGTGTCAAGAGAATTTATATCTATGATTATTTTTCTTCCAGGTTGCAGAAGTTCATTTTTGAGTTTACCTCTTAATGGAGGTTTTGACCTAGAATTTCACATTATTTTTTTCATTAATTCTTATACATAAACAACAACAAAAAAGATTAAAAGGAAAAAAAAAAAACCATTACTATGTGATATTTGTTATGCTCTTAACATTGAATGTATCTTCTTAAATTACATGCTTAATCTAAATGGTTGGTAGTATGAATTCCATATGATTTTACTGTATTGATTACCTTCTAGCAGCTTTGACTACAGCCTGGGTAAACTTGGTTTATATCTTTTTACATGACTGAGATACAAGACAAGGCATTTGGAATATACTTTGCTTCCTTTTTTCTCCCCCACCCACTCCCCCCATCCTTTGTAGGTATGTTTCTTGCTATGTCTTGCATTCCCCCCCCTTTCACTAGATCATTCAAACCATATTCATCTTCCCTCACTGAGAAATTTCTTATGCTTTGTTTAAGTTATGTTTTGTGGATCAAACTGATCTTATGACAAAACAAGATGTAACTAAAAGTAAAGTATATTGTCCAAATTTTATCACAGGGAAAGTATACCTTGTATACTACGTATCTTGAACAAGTGTTGAGACATTGTCCAGTAATAGGTATCTCCTACCAAATTCTAGTACTCCTGTCTTTGGAGTATCGATACACAGAATGTGGTAATTCAGGAGCTGGTAGACTTCTTAAAAGTTAGTTTGGGGATTTTTTGTGTCTATGTGCTCACAGGCATGAGCAGCCATGTTGTCTATTAGATCTGCAGTAGAGAAATGTTTGTAACATTTTTCAACTGTGATGTAGTGGAAAATCTAGTCCTCTTTGAGGCTGGCTTCGTCATCAAAGAAAGGGAGTGTGGCTTGAAATTAGTTATGGGCTGCTTTTTTTCCCTTATGCCTCCAGCATCTTCAGATCATAAGATCCCGAACAAACGTTATGTGTGGTCAAGCAGAAGATAAGATGGCATTTTGTCAGTTAAGCAAGTAAGCAAGAAGTTTCACTTGGCATTTTTACACCCCCTTTCTTGAGTAATGCTTTACTCAAGCCAGAATTTTCTTTTTTAACTTGAAGATAGACTGACCTCACCCCCACTGAGATGTGTGAGCTCTATTCCCTGAGACTGAGGTATGTAATCTGCAGAGCACCAGCATGTTCTCATTTCTTTAGCATCTTTAACAAGTCTCAAAGAAGGGGAAGAGTACAGAATATGTGATTTAAATTAGAATCTGATAATCCTGTGCTTTAGATGTTGTTTTCTGAACTGATCATTGACACTGCCACTTGCAGCCAAAACATCACTTATTTCCTTTTCCATATTTTACTTCGATCTTTTCAGCAGCCTTGAATTTAGTAAGGCATGTGTGTGAGATGTAGTATCAAACAAAATGCATACCCTTTAAACAATGCAAGTTAAGGCTATTCCTTAATTTGAGTGATTTTTTTTGTTTGTTTGTGTAGAAACCCAGATAGTGAAAAGTGTGTCAGCTCTTCAGCAAACTTGGTGGAAACTTCAGAGGTATTACATGCCTTTTAGATGATAAAACCATTAGTTGGCATTAGCAAGTTAGTAAGATACAAATTGAGGATAGGGTCCAGAAGATATCAGTACAGCAATCTGAATTTATTTCAATACTTTCTCATGAACTAAAAGCGTATCTCCTAATAGATGATTTTTACTATTAAAGTATATTCCTGGCTTATTCCAAGATCTCATTTTTATTCCAGAAATAGAGTTGGGTGTTTTCAAATATCTAGTTTTCAAGTTCAATTTATATTACACAGTCAAGAAAAATAGAGATGTTAAAATCCATCATTTTCTTCCAAAATGTGGAATAATGCAGTGAAAAATACAGTAGTGTTATCCTACAGAAATCAGGCTGGATGCAGTCTTTGCTAGTGGTAGTTATTTGGATGCATGTCTAACCATGAATGATGAGTTGTTAGATCTTCCGGAGGAGGTGTGTTTGAGCAACAGGCTGGGCTTTCCATCTGAAGCAGAGTGTTTGGCCTGTTTGTGTCTGGAGGCCTCAGAATTCAGAACAAACTGATGTAAATTTTGTTTGACATCTGAATTTGATACTTATTGTGAGGTGTGCTTAAGCCTTCCTCAACTAATGGCTTACTTTCTGCTTCAGTATCACAGCTTTATGGGAACATATCTGAATGCTGTGCCCTTGGTAAGGAGCTGGTCTTGAGAGCAATTCAGGAAATGGAAAAGCAAACTAAACTGTTTTAAACAGAAGTGGCTAGTGTTCCATAGTTGAAGGTTTTAAGTGCTTAATTTCTTTTAGAGTCTTCAGCTGGTATTTATAAACTTTCTGCTAATCAAATATTTCTATAGAGACAGTATGTTTTTTTTCTTGTTCAGTGTTTTGTCTTCAGAAGTTACTGAGGCTTAAATATATTCAGGATTGGCTGTCCTAGATAGCTGAACCAAAGATAAACCCATTCACTGTAGTCCATCTTATTCCTATGTGCAGCAGATACATGTAAAAGGATGGAATATATTAAGTTGCAAGGTATTGAGAAGGTGGGAAAATAAGCTTTAAATTGAGAAAGCATATCTGCATGTGGTTATCTTCAAACATTTGTCTCTTCAGCTTTAGAGTCAAATGCCTAATTTGTGAAGGAGATAAAAAAACTCTAGTTACCAGTAACTCATTTTCAGGGTCTCTCTCCTCTCCAGCATACACAGAGACAAATGTCACAAAATTGTCTGTCTTGAAAGTCATTTTAAGTAATAAAGTCATAAGTGATCCAGGAAGGCAAAGAAAATCATCTGTTTGGGGAAAAAAACCCAAACCTGTTTAAGATAGATAGGGATAATTTTATTCAAAGACATGCTAAAGTGGAGTTTATGAAACAAAATGCTGTCACATTTCAATGATGGATTGGGAAATATGATATCTGTAATCACTCTGTTTCTCCATGTAGATGAATTTGCCTTTAGTTTCTGGCTGAAGTAGGTTGTTTTGGACTGATATAGCAGGGTTGGCCACTTCCAGCTTGATGGGTAATACCAAAAGTTGTTTGACATTGCTGCAGAATCTTATACTTGCCTGAAGAACTTATTTTACCTACAAGTACAGCTGAAGATCTGGAAGTTTAACTGCAAGTTCTGAAAAAGAGATTAGAAAGTAGGTTTCCTGTGACAAGGAACATTCTCTGTCAGAAGTCTGTTGGTTATGTGTGCTAACTAGCACTCCAAGCATAAAGGTATCACCGTAGTTGCTCAGTCCTAATAGAAATCAAACCATAATTTCCTGTTTTCACCACTTCCGCAGAAATCTAAGACATACCCAAGTCATTGGTGTCATTGTAATATTGTTGAGGGGGGAGCAGGGGAAATAAAACCATCTGTACTGTTTCTCTCCAGACATGGGCATTGAAAATGTCAACCTCTATATTGGAAGGTGACTGTTAAAATAAAAGATCTGTCTGGGCTCATAAATCTTCTGCTGTGCTGTTCTGATTTGAAAATGTCTGTTAGGCAGTGGATCCTTTTTATCCATAAAAGGTCCACTCTTTAGCAGAAGGCCTTTTGCCCACTGGACATAAATAATGAAACACTCCTAAAATATGTTTCACTTTTTTGTTACAGTGTCTGAAGTAAATAACTGCCTTTTGGCTTACTGAAAACATTCTAGTGTTATTTTTATAAAATGGTTATGAAGGGGTTTCTGGTGCTGCTTTGCTTTGAGGAACAAAGAGGAAGTTGCTGCTATGTTAATTACTATTAATAAAGCATCACAGTTTTATATGAAGTGGTTAGTTTTTAAAGCTCTCTCTGCTATATTGTGGTTAACTGCTATCAAATATGAAGCAAAACCATTACCTCCAACTTCCACAAAACATTTTGTAGATTTTGGATTCTTTAGATACCGTGGTTTGTAGAAAAAGACTAGCTGGTAAAAGTACATGGAAAGTACCTGTGAATTTCTGACTCATCTGCTGCAGAGGGTACTCTCGAAGTGGTGAGTATATGCAGGCATAAAAAAGCCTAAATAAGGTAAGTCTAGTTAAGCAGCCTGTAATTAAGCACTGAATTTTGAGTCAATTTAGAGTGTTCTCTAAACACAATTAGGTATCTGTTTATGATACCTTCCACTTTTTGGTAGAAGAGTATTTGCTTTCTATATTTGCTTAGTCTATTTCCTTTAGTGTATGAAAGTAATTTTCAAGTCCTGTGGAGGAACCTTTGCCCACCTTCAGCTCATCCCACATCATTCCTCCTCCACTGGGAACACAAACTCTGCATTTTATCAGATGCACTTAAGCTGAATTTTGTATTTTATGCTTCTTTACAAGATAAAACAATAATCGACAAAAAAAAGTTCAGTAAATTTTATTTTTTTTTAAAGACGGTTCATCTCATGTCTTGTAGCTAATAAATGTTGACACTGAGATATTATCTAATCCTTCTGTGTACAATACTGTCTTTATGGTTGCTAACGCAAGAATTGTTTTGTTTTGGGTTTTTTTTTAAATCCCCTTCTGAGGATACCTTACCAGCTTACTTAGAGCTTCATGTCCTAGGCATATTTAAATTGTTGAGTTTATAGTGTGGAAAATAATTTGCTAGTGTTGGGTCTTCAACTTGTAGTGTTTGGGATTCCAGACATAAAACCTGTCTCTCAAGTAGTCTAGACTTGGTCTTATTTATAGTGTTCCTAGCACTTTTATCTGTGTTATCTTTTTGGTATGATTGGAATGATTTTGTAAACATCTAGGGGAGGTTTAGTAGCATGTGGAACTTAATTAAGCTTTTTTATGAGATGAAAAAGTAGAGGCCTTTTGCATAAGATACAGGGAAGAGAAGAAGAATGTAAATGGAAGGTAGAGCAAGAGAGCAAGAGCTGAGCTTTTTTTGGGAGCCTTGAAGTTTGCTTAGCTGTCCAAAACTTTGCAAGTTAAAAGAAAGCAGTTGATAACCTTTATCTTTAGCTGTTTAGTTATGTCTATAATTATAGTGAAATATGCAATAATACAGTTCAGCGATTTTTTTTATATCTGTGCTGTTCTTGAAATTTTTGTGTAACAAAATTACACAGCTTCTTGATTTTATTTTAACCTTGTGATGCAAACTGACCCTCTTGCATTTGGGCTAAAAGGCAGATCTGCATTGGCGGGGTGCCAGGTTTAATATTTCCCATTTCTGCCCCCCCAACTTCTTATTAGTTAATAAATGCAATTATATAAAATATGTTAAATACATGAGGTTCATTTGTAGCAATATCTCCTGCTGAAGTTTCAAGTGAATCCAGGATGAGTGTAGCAAAGTTTTTCTGAACATTTTCCTATGGTTTCCAGCAGTTTCTGAATAATTTAAACACACAGAGGGGAGGCTAATGTCTTCTCTTTGCTTGAATACAGTTTTCTTTTCTTGTGTCACTGAGTACTTAATGTTAATAATGTGGATAAATGACAGAATGCATTAGCCTTCTGTCTGATGAAATCATGAAATAACGTAATACAGATCTGCTACTATAAGCAGTGTAATGTGAATCTTGATACTTTTTTTTTTATCTGCCATCCCTTTTTTTTTTCCTCAGTAATTGACAACATATTCATAGGTGTAATTGTTTCTCATTTGAAGATGTCATTCTAGAAATCATTCAGATGATACTTCTGTATTTCCATTAGTTTCATATCAAGGTTTTATCTGCCACTTTATGTGAATTCAATTGATTATTTCCAGACACATCCACTTACTTTGTTATTCCTTCAAATGTTTAGTTTAGTACTTTGGTGTACTAGATTAGCCACTTGTTAAAGAAAAAGAAACCTGCAAATCCATTTTTGCTTGAAGCTTTTGAAAGTTTATTAAAAGTTAGATGTAGCATTGAATAATAGTGGAAATGTGATTAACCTCTGAATTGTAAAGAAATCTGTAATCCAAGCTATGAATTTGTGTTGTACTCATCTGCAAAACACCGCGCTGGTCAGTGGTGCGGAAAGTATGCTGATTGTGACCGAATGCTTTTGTGCAGATTTACTAGCAATGTTTGCTGTACCAGTGGTTTTGAATATACACGTGGATAATTTAAAGTCACTTGAAATGTGAACTTTGTTGTTAATATCAAGAGCATAACTGGAGAACAAATGAGAAGTACCGAATGTGAAGTCAGTGATAGGCAATAAAATACTGTATACTTTTTAATTTATTTATGCCTTTAAGGTCTTCAGCTGTAGTCTCAGATGATTGGCAGTTTATATGTTTCTTCCACTTCAGATAGTAGGTTTGGTAGAAGAGAGTACTGGAAGTAAGGATTATTACAAAAAGATCCATCTGTTGAAAGCATATTCTAGCTGACATCAGAATATGAAGAGCACAGGACATGGCTTTTACTATTAACTGCAGTTTGTACAGTGCTCTCCAGCTTCTCTGGCATCCCTAAACACTGTTTGCCTAAAACTTCCCATAAGCTTTATGTAAGTTGTTTCTCATTACTTCTCGTTTTTTAGAAGTTTCTCAGTGTTTCAGAATACTCATTTTCTAATCACTTGATTTCAAATTTCAGACCTTTAAAAAAAGGAACGCCTTATTTGTGTAAGGATCCTGCTTTACAAGAAGTACCCAGTTCTATGTATCAAGTGAGGTATTTACTTTTGTAGATTGTAGAACATGGTGTATTGAAAACATTTTCAGAGTGTTTGGGCCCATCTGATGAGGAGTCAGCATTTGAGACCTATAAAACCTGCAAGGGCCTAAAACCCAGAGTATGTGCTGCTGTTATGTACACAGGAAACTATATCGTAAAAAAAAAACCCTATTTTCTGCACAAGCACAAAAGGTTGTATGTAGGTAACTGAGTTTGGGGAAGGAGAGTGTGTCATTACAGTCAGCTGTGAAATTTAGTTTTAAAGGGATGGGAAAGCAGACCTATGTACTAGCCAAGCTTAAAAGCAGCATGCACTATTTATCTATCTATTATTTTTACAACTGTATGTGAGAAAAGTAGCATGGGAGTCCACAACTAAAAATGCAGTTATGGCCAACTTTATTTGCCTTAAAATCGTGTTGTTTAAAAAGTGAAAAGTTAAGGCACAAATCTAAGAGTTGGTATTCTCTGTCTTGATGGCAACAAATACATTGATGGAGAAGAATGGCAATTAACAGATAGGTGAAGTGATAACTAAATAATTAACTAGGAGGTCTAAATTTAGAACTTGATCAAATACTGGTATAGGTATAAGGAGAACTCTCAAGGAGCTTAAATGAACTCCTTGAGGTCAAAACCAAAAGACAGAACATGAAAACCTCATGTATGTTTAAGTTTGTGGGTTTTTTTTCCCTAGTACAGAGCTGGATAACACTATAATAAAGTAATGTAAAGCTAATCAAAAACATTTGACAACAGTGCCGGGCAGGAGAGAGGTCTTTTTCAAAGCCCCTTCATACTACAGAAGAAGTGGTTTAGATACCCAACATGACAGTCTGAAATGATCTGATGGTGCAGGTTTTTTCTGTGCTCAGTGAACTAAGGGCTTGCTATGAGAAGAATGAAGAATCAGAGAATGGAAGTTTTTCTAGATATTTCTGGTTTGGGTGGATATGAGCTGAAAACACTTCAGGGAATGTCACTGCAGTGAAAACGTTTTGAAAGCTTGTTGGCTTTAGAGCCACACTTGGATAAAGAAAAGCTGTTAGACCCCATCTTCCATAAACTGAAGTTCACAACTGGAGCACAGCTCTTTCTGAGGGTCGATAGCTGGCATGATGCCTTGGACCACAGGGACGTGTGGAGCAGAAGCTCCTGATGTGCCGTGACTGTTGTGGGTAGCCCACATCTTCTGGAGGAGGCCTGAGGGGCTCAGGCACTTCACTTAAAGTGACTTACAAAGCCCTCGCACATGTCATGAGATTGTGATTATCTACCCAGAGTAACCATCCGCCTTCAGTAGTGCTCCACTATCAGATAGAGCTATTTATGTCTCCTGTATTCAGGCAGGTGACCAAGTAGAAATTTGAGGTTATGCTGCACAGTTGAGGGAAGTAAACATTTTGTCAATTGATGCTACACAGATGGCATGAAGAGTGGTGACCATTGCTTGATTTCCTCTGCTCAGGTAAATTCAACTGAAGTTCCCTCAAGGGCAGTGCTACTGTGCCTGACTAATCTGGAGGCAGTTTGTTCAGGTGCTTAGCGTTACTGCGGTGTAACCCTGAAAATAACATGCCTTAATCCTTAAACAAGGCTGTATGGTGATTATGATTTTCAAACTATGGAGTGAGAGTGCTGCTTGCTCAAAGCTGTATGTCCTGCTAGCAGCCCTTATAGTCAAAGCTGGGGAAATCCTGTATTCTGGACAACCCCCATCCCACTCTCAACCCCTTTTATTGAAAGAAAGCACGTGGAAAACAGTAACATTCTATAAAATTAGACAGACAAAGCCCTGTTAGGCCCTGCTAGAATTTTCTGTTAAAAAGCGCATTGTGACGTTAGCCACTCTGTTCTCCCCATGTACTCACAGAGCATCTTTGACCACCTGTTTGAGTCACCAGGGCTGGTCACTTAGTTTTGATGTCACAGTCCTTTAAGAGAACTGAAGACCACATCACATAAACGGATCTGCCTGAGGAACAAATAACTCGCCAGCAGCAAGGTTTGGCACAAGGCTTGGATAAATATACTCTGCACTAGATAAAAAACTGCCTGGATGGCCAGGCCAGAAGAGGTGTAGTGAACAGAGCTCAATCTGGCTGGCGTCAGGTCACAAGTGGTGTTCCCCAGGGTTCAGTACTGGGGCCTGTTCTCTTTACTATCTTCATTAATGATCTGGATGAGGGGATAGAGTGTACCCTCAGTAAATTTGCAGATGACACCAAGCTAGGTGGGTGTGTCAATCTGCTAGAGGGTGGGGAAGCTTTACAGAGGGACCAGGACAGGCTAGGTCAGTGGGACAAGGTTAATTGCATGGGGTTCAACAAGGCCAAGTGCTGGGTCCTGCACTTGGGTCATAACAACCCCATGGCAAGCTACAGACCTGGGGATGCGTG
>WUAM01000155.1:206315-231624 GCA_024336885.1 Actenoides hombroni
CCCCTCCCTGGAGGTGTTCAAGGCCAGGTTGGATGAGGCCTTGAGCAACCTGGTCTAGTTGAGAGGCATCCCTGCCCATGGTTGGGAGGTTGGATTAGATGATCTCTAAGGTCCCTTCCAGCCTAAGCCATTCTATGATGATTTTTCCTTTGGCAAGTCCACTGTCCAACTACTTGCTAATAGTCATCTGTTGTTCACTAGTAGCTTTCCATATAATAACTCTACATCAGGAAAGGTAGTAGGTTATTTTCTCAGGACCTACTTTTGTGATTACCATTCCCGAATTATGTTTCAGTTTCATTAACCTCTCTGTTTTTCAAAAGCTTTCCATAACCTGAAATTCTGCTGAAAACTAACGGACTTGTACTTAGGTCATTTTTCCATTCATTTGCTGTTTGCTGTTTTCCTAAATTACAGATATAACTTATTCAGCCTTAAATGAATATAATCATCATCTGTGTAAAAGAAGCTTTTAGGAAATTTCATAGAGTGCTTGGGTTGTGTGTATTTTTAGGAAGGATGTTTGATTCCCTTTAAGCCAGTTTTTAAAGTTGTTGGTTTTTTTTGTTGGAGCATTGAGTTTTTGAATACAGCTTAGTTTTGTTTCTCAAACACGAACTTGCATAGCAGAAAAAGCTTCCTTTGAGTAATGCTTATGGTCCGTAATGTGTATGTTGTGCCCCTGCAGTGTTTGACATTTACTAGTGCAAGTTGCCACAGTAAAGTGAGAGATTTACCTTTGAATGCAGGGAAAACTGACCCAGGAATGTCTTAAGTACAGTAGATGTATGGAGAATAAAAGATGCCTGATGCATCTTTTTCAGTAATCTTAGCCTTTCTTTAGCTATGTCCAGTGATTTCATTGTGTAGTTAGCTCTTACGGATATCTGTCTTCCCAGAGTCAGCAGTGGAATAGCTGCATTCCAGGATGTATATGGGAAGGGCTGATGTACCCATCTGCAATCCACATGTGTATATTGTGTTTTAGATAAACCCTTCGCTGTATAAACATCTTGGTAAATAAATGGGTAGCTGACATAAATATGCATGTCCAGATATTCTTATGTTTATACTAGTAACCATGCAGAGTTTAAAAAATATGCTTCTTTAATTATTTCTGTATAGCTTTTCAATGCAAATGACAAGTCAGTGCATGTAAAGGAAGCACTTGAATTTTTAAAAAGTATTTTAAATACTAACTAAGGGAGTAAAACTGGTAGTATTTAATCCAGATCTGCAGTCTCTTTATTCACAATATATGAAAAAGTTAAAATGACATTATTTCTTAAACTGCTTAGACTGAATGAGGAATTATTTGCTGCAATTCTCCTCTGTTTCTCTAAAAGCCTTAATACAGAAGATCACTTAAAATAGCATTCATTGTGACAGAGACACTTTAACAAATCAAGGCAATATACAGAAGCCAAGATGCTTTCCTATTACAGTTGTATTTTATTATCTGCTGAATCAGAGTGCTGGAGGTTTAGTAGACATAGAGGCCTGATTTTACTGTTTAGGATTTTTTCCAACTTCTTCAAGAGTCAACTGTATAGTACATTGTTTAGAAATTTGTTACATGTCTTTATTGAGCAGGCTAAGGTATTTACTGATGATGGTTAAAAAAAACAAAGGGACACACACACACACTGCACATACAGTTGTAGCTAGCAGTGAGTATCTAGATCATGTAATGTGTAATCAAACTCAAAAAGTAATGTTTTCTGACCTGATATCCTGGTTTGACTCAAAAGCTTGAATTAACAAGCCCTACAAGATGTGCCTTCCAGTAGTACAGGCAGATAAGCTTGACAAGCTATTGAGAGACTGTTGTTATTAACAGTTGTTCCTTATGAAGAGACTGGATATACCAGCACAACTCGATCTACGGGGACATGTGTTTTGGAGTCCTCAGTCCCAGAGCTAGCTGAAGCACTAAGTCAGTTTCATAAGCTGACAGTTTACTTGCTGTCCACCAAAATAACTAGTAATTCATGGCAGACAGAAGCTCTCAATTATTCAGTGAAAATGTTCTGCCTGTTTTCACTAACTGAAGATTGTAGTTGGAGTGTCAGTGATGCTTCTTCACTGCACTTTTGGGGTGGGGTGGTTAGGAATCTGCGTATCTGCTTCTGAAATTCCTTGTGGAGATCCGAAGAGATTTGTCAGTGAATTACACCAAAGCCCTTGGGACCCAGCCTTACTTTGCAATGCTGTTTCTACAAAGTAGATCCAAGAAGAATAGACTCAGGTTTGCTTGTTACCCATCAAGAGAGGTTGTTTCTGAAGCATTTGCAAGATAAATGCAGTGAGGCTGTGGAGGTCTACAGTGCTTAATCAGCAGTTAGGAGAGAGAGGAAGGTCTAAGAATTGCCACATTGTCCTAGGACAAACTGAGTTAATATATAACATCATGATACCATCTGGACCAGTTCTCTTCTTAAAGCAAAAAAGCAGGCAAGACCATAGCAGTTGTGGTAGCTTCCTTTTTTTCTTTTTGGCTGACATAAATGAATAAAGGCGGTATTTCAAATGCTTTGCAAATTAATATAACTTTTGTTCTAATTTCAGGTTTACTTTTACAATATAAATAGATAATTCCTATTTTTTAGGATCCTTATTTACTGTAAATTACAATAAATTATTAAATGCTAGCCCTTAAAGATTAAATTTGGTCTACTATTCTCATAGGTCGTTCTGCTTAATCCACAGAGGAGTAATATTTAAGAAATGTAGATAGGTTGATACTGGGACTGGTTCCAGCAGATAATAAATAAAGCATTTATAACTTTGAAACATGAAAAAGTTGCACAGATGTTTGAATATACAAGTAGTTTCCATGTAAATCTTTTAAGTACATGTTGTCATAATTCTTAGTGATCAGTATGATGTTGTCCTCTGTTATTTACACATTAACTATACCAGCTAAAAGCTTTAACGTAATGAATTATGAAATGCATTTCCCAAGTTACAGATTTATGAACTATTACATTTCTTCCTGATCCTTCCTGTTTATATTTTTCTCTACTTTTATGTATTAATTCCAGTGTTTTCTGAAATTCTTTTGTGTTGTACATTGTTTTCTACAAACCATCTCTGCCTCCAATGTGTTCTGGGTTGCAGAAACATCTGGGAGGATGGCTGGTGGCAGTAGGTGTCTGGTGCTCTTCCGGCTTTTTGTTGAAGGTAGAGGTCTGGGACAAACAGACCCTTGGTCTCATCGGGTGCAGCTGCTCATTATGTTCACAAGTGATTACTTAAAGAGAGAAGAATATTTTGCTACATTTTAAAAAGAGTGTAAGTTCACAGCAGCAAAATCCATTAACGCATATGCTTCACTGGTAGCATTAACTCTTTGATCACCATTCAGACCTTCAAGTTTGAAACAGTGAATGAACTGGGAGGTTTCTAGTGTTGTAAGCAGTGTGTGTATGTGAAAAGCCTCATGTGGTCTGAGGTTTAAAGGTAGGATAATGAGATGGTGCAAAGGAAAGCCTGCCTCCTGGAAGGTTTTTCCTCCAGTGTCAGACAGAAGCTGTCTGACACATACCACTGGATCTTCTACTATTAGGAGGAGGAAAAAAAAAAAACCATACAATAAAAAAAGTGTGCCTCATGGAAAAGTTCTTCAGCTCCTTCAAGGGCAGGGAAGATTAACTCAGATAATAGAGTACCCTGACGTCCCATCTCATAGACTGTATTACAGTATCTCCTTGAAAATCCTGACAGTCCTGCACGTGGTAGTGGTAGAAAAGAACTACCTGAGAAATTGAAAAGTGTGTGCATCCAAAAGTTCCTGATATCATAACGAACCTCAGGGTATTTGGCATTCCCCCTTCACAGTCAGGGGCAGCTTTTGGCTACATTAATGATAAGATGGTGGAGTTCTGAATCCTAAGAAGAGAGAGCAAAGCAAAAAGTAGGACCAGTGTCCTGTATTTCTGGAGAGTAGACTTCAACCTTTTCAGGGATCTGCTTGGAAGAATCTCATTGAATGTGGCCTCAGAGAGAATGCCTTCAGGAGAGCTGGCTGATACTGAAGGATCACCTCTTCCAAGCTCAGGAAAAACCCATCCCAACAAGCAGGGACAGGTGACCCAGGAATAATATAAAGCTGCTGTCTGAGCATGCAGGGATAGCATTAGGAAAGCCAGGGTTGACCTGGATTTGAATCTCTGAAGGAATGGGAGAGGCAATAAAAGAGGCTTCTACAAGTACATAAACAGCAAAAGGAAGGGTAGGGAAAGTGCGAGCCCTCTGCTGAATGGAACAGGAGAACTGGTGACAAAGACAAGACTGAGGTACCTTACCCTTGCTCCAGAATTAGGGTCAGGGAGCACTTAAACGGGATGTGCAAAAGTCCATGAGGCTTAGCAAGTTGCACACTTGTGCTAAGGGACCTGCCTGATGCCATTGGGAGGCCAATCTCAACTGTCTTCTTTCATGGCGACTGAAAAAGGTTCCTGAAGACTAGAAGAAAGCAAATGACACTGCTGTCTTCCAGAAGGAAGGTCTGGAGAAGCAGAAGGAGGTCAGCATCACCTCAGCTCCTAGGAAGATGATGGGAGATAATCATCCTGGAAAGTATTTCCAAACACACGAAGGGAACTGGGAGCAGTAAGCATGGTTTTACAGAAGGGGAATCATGTTTTACCAACCTGATGACCTTGTACAGTGGGGTGACTTGGTGAATGAGGGAAAGAAGTGGATGTCATTTACCTCAGCTTTGGCTTTTGACACTTTTGACACCTTTTGGGCTGCATTAGGAAGAGACTTGCTAGTAGTTCAGTGGAGGTAATGATTTTCTCTTCTCAGCACTGGAGAGGCCACATCTGGGATGTTGTGTCTACTTCTGGGCTCTCCAGTGCAAGAGAGATACGGACTTACTGGAACAAGCCCAACAAAGAACTGCAAAAATTATTAATGTGAGGAGATGCCTGAGAGAGCTGCTAAGCTTGAAGAAGAGAAGCCTTAGGGAAATCTTACGAGTTAAGAAGAGGGATGCAGGTTCTTCTCAGTAGTGCCAGTGACAAGACAGTAGGCCTTGGGCATGAATTGAAATGTATGAAATATCATCTGAACACAAGAACATGCTTTTTTACTTTGAGATGGTTTAGCAGTGCAATGGAGTTCCCAGAGAGGTTGCAGAGATACCAAAAACCCAACTGGCTGCAGTCCTGGACAACATGCTTTAGGAGTGGGATTCACCTAGGTGATCTCAGCAGATCCCTTCCAGCCTTAACAGATCTGTGATGCTGTGATTTTTGGTGACTACTACAGTAACAGTGGGACCAACCTTGGTATCACATTTTACTACAGCTCAGCTTAGAATTTCATTGGAGTTTTATCCTTCTTCTCCATTGAAGAGGAATGTTCTCATAAGTGGAGACTTTGGGCATTTTATTTTATTTTTAAATTGTTTAGTTTCTTTGTACTTTTACAACCTCAAGATGCTTTCTCTTACACAGAGGCAAGAAAGAATGTAACCATCCTTTGTTCTCCATCTGCTGCAGTACAGTGTTATCTCAAATAGTGTCCTCCTTGACATCTCAGTCAAGGGTGGGATACGCATCCAGCAATCACTACTACCATGAAAGATCTTAGGGCCCTTCCCAAAGTTGTTGAAATACATTTCAACACAATTGAATGGTGACAAGTTTGAGGAATCTAGCAAAGGCTCTGAGGTTTTCTTCTGCTATCCAATTGCTACAGAGATTGGGGTAGGTTGCTGCTAGATGTCAGAAGCAATGAGTATCACCATATTCTACCTATATGAAATAACTGCAAAACACAAGTTTCACATGGTGTTACTGCTTAACTGAGTGCCAGCTTCTTTATCTATGTTGAACCGATTTCTGCCATAGCTGTTGACTATGAAACATAACAGACAGCCCTTTTCTGCTTTTTTTTGGCAAAAATCTGTATATGCCCTGGTGCTTGTGATAAAACTTGTATTTCCAAGCTACTCTGCAGATTAGCACAGTAAACTGAAATTGTTTCTGTCAGCATTAACAGTTTATATTCACTAGACTTAAATGCTTAAAATTATTTCCTTTTCTCAAAGAGGTAAGCTGGTGATGATCTTCCACAAGATCATCATCCTACTTCACATTTTCCCTACAAGAGGTGCTGGAGTCACAACAGCAAGAGCTCTGGCACTGAGGATTGCCTCTTCATTTTCTGCACCGTCTCTGAAAGGAGCTAAACCAGAATGTAACTTTCTCTAGACCCACAAACTCTACCTCTGTTACCATCGCGACCAATCACACTCATCCGTATATTCAGAAAAGGAAGCAGTGCTTTTGCTGATAGACTGTCTTCCTGTCTTTGCCTCCAGCTGTATCTCACCACCACATCTTTTGAAGGCCTGCCAGAAGTGGTGTGTTTTTCTTTTTCTTCTTCCTTCATCTGCATTTGGACACAGACTGTACATTTTCCATTTTACTTGCAGTGGTATCATCATGAACATCACTTCTTATGTTTATCATACCCTGCCTAAGTATAGTTGAATGTGTGATGTTACCAACCAACAAAGTATCTCATGCCATATTCCACATAAATTCATGCAAGGCGTCATCAACAGATAGCTCTGTTCACAGTCCTGATGATTTTAAATTCTTTCTGAATGATGCAAGGCAAGAGAGGGTTTAAGGGAAAGTGTCCATCCAGACTCAGATGATATGGAAGTCACTCTTCTCAGTGTGGTAACACACTTGTATGGTTAAGGCACAGCATTTTCATATACCTTTGCACAGCAGCTCCATGAGGTACAGAGGGATGTCTAGCATTTTCTCACTGAATCAACAGCTGTCGTGCTTTAATGTTGACAGTTAACAACTATAATGTATCACATAAACAGAGGTATGAGATCTTTCTCCTCTGTAAGGAAGTCACTGACTTTCAGAAGATCAGTGTACAAGATAACTCAGTTCGGTTAAACATCTGGGCTGCTAGTGAGAGGCCCAGGACAAAACGTTCAAGACAAAATGTTTTAAATTAAGATTTCTTAAGGCTTACCGTTCTTTTTACTTTATGAAACGGTGGATTTTCAGTTTCTGAGCCTATTGATTCCCAGTATCGCAATTGGATGCCTTCCTCCCGCTGTAGTCTGAGGTATGTGTTTCTACTGAGCAGTTCTGCCTCTTCAGAAATGCCCAGGGATCCCTGGAGTGCTGGGATAGCTTCCCTTCCTGAATCTTTCCCTGTTTGTCATCTGCACTGTTTCAGTCACATAAACTCAGCCCCTCGAGGTGCACTTGTCAATTTTAAATGCAGTGTCTGCCTATGCAAGTGATACCCTGCGTCTTCCTCTCAGGCATCAGTTGGGATTCTTAGTATCTTCCTCTGATCAGGGATAGAGTTTCACAGGGTACCTTAATCAGGCATCGTTGTCTTTTGCAAAGGAGCTTTCCAAGGCTGCAACCATGAGTGTGCTGCTGTTTCTTCTGGAGAAAGAGGAGGGTGAACATAAATGAACACTTGCCTGAAGAAGATATGAAGGCTGTTTATTAATCACTAGACATTATTCCAGATATATTCTGTATTCACATTCATAGTCTTCTGTCCTTCTGCCTCAAGTGCTATCAACTCTAAAGAAAGTAAAAGACTGTAAAGAAACTAAGAATGCAGCAGCTTGCTACAGCTATTGGTGACCGCCTGGATGGGTGAGATGTGAGTACATCTCCTGTCCAAGCATCTCCAGTCATGCTTAGTCATGATTTGAGTGGACAGTATCTCTTAAAGGTAGTACTTACTGGTAACATACACATTTATTAATATAGTAGAGTTGGATTTGGAAAGCACTGTGGTTTGTGGATGAAGTGTGCATGTCTTAGGAATATTTCTAAATTGTATACCAGGTAGGCAGTTGTTTAATATTGCTGTCTCATTTTATAATAAATCAGTGTTTATACAGACAAGAATGATAGCACGAGCTTGGAGTAGAATGCTGAATATATTCATTGGAGTTAACATTCAAAACAAGCGTTTGGCCTAAAAATAAATTCCGTAATGTTTGTAATGAAACTGGTCCCCAAAAATCTGTAATCACTAAAATGCATGTAAAAATAGAACTGCATTATTTGAGGGAATATCAGGCATCACAAATAAAGTTAAAACCTTGCAAGTGCCCTTACAGATGCTAACTGTTGATGTTATTGTCACCTGCGTGGACTTTATCTTTCATAATGTTGTTAACCTTGTTTTTGATGGAGACGTATCAGAAACTTTGGTGTATAGCTAGTCTCTGCTTCAGTGCAGAAACAAGGTACTATTTATTTGTTGGGGGTTGGCAGTTCTGTTCAGATATAAAAGATACAGTTTCATCTGTATTATTTAGTAAAAATAACATTTATGTCTGGTTTGAGTTTCAATATAAAACACCCGTGAATAATTAACCTCCCTGTACAGCCAGTTTTAGGGTAAGTATTTGTAGATACAGTGTTTTTATCCTATGAAACCAGTACTGTGTGAAAGCAGAAATCTATTGCTTTCTACTAGAGAGGGTTTTGCCGTAAGAGATTTGGGGAGGAAAAAGATGCTGTCTTATTCACTGAGGTATTTCAGCATACAGCCCCGGGTTGGATGTCAGGACCCCTGATGAGAGCTGCCCAGCTTATATGGGACTCACAACCACCAGCAGGGTTAGGTAAGGACTTGCCTGAGCACCAGCAGGACAAGTTGACGTACCTGAGGTCCTAGTTCCGGTCTGGAGAGAAATACCCTACTTGAAATGAAAAGGCAGTGCCTGCTTTACCCCCAAATTCCTGTCCTGAAGCTTTCACCTCTGAAACAAGGCCTTTTGATGCACGGAGATTGCTACTACATGAATTCAGACTAAATATCAGTTGTGGGGTTTGTTCTCTTTCTTTATTCTACTGAAGTTATGAGCAGCTGCAAGGTGGTAAAAAATTCTTCTTTCAAGTCTCCGTCAACCATGAGCATCTCAAATTCAGTTCAGTTCTGATTTCATTTATAAACAGTTTGGTGAAAAGCGTAAGTAGCTCTGAGTTGGAGATCAGATAAGATGAACATACATCTCTGCGGTCATCAAATACATTACTTTCTTTCAGATCTTTGTTGCACAAACATTATGTGCTATGAGTGGTTTCTGGCTTTTTTTTTGTTCACATTGTCCTGTGTACATCTATAGTACTGCAAAGAAATTTCAAGCTGAATTTAAAGGAAGGAGGTGGCATGATTGTGTGAAACTTCTTGAAATGTAAATATTCATGGATAACATACTTCAAAGGACCTGGAAATATAGATAGACTATAAGTAACCCCCAGGTGCTCTGTCTGCATGCATGTATGCATCACCAAAGAAGGATCCACAGAAGCCTGTGTCACCCAGAATCATGCAGGGAATACTGATATTTACTATACTTTATCACTAAAAAATGTGCAATTTCTTGCTGAGCGTGCTTTCATGATTTTAAAACATGAGAGAAATAAGAAAATGCATCCAGCTCACAACTGTAAGCCAAAGAGCAGTGTTTATCAGCAATAAATTGTGGCAGATTTCTTGATTGGTGTTAGACACTTGCATCTTTTCATGCAATAGATTCTTTGTTCTTCATTATTTCCGTATTCTTTCACTATCAAGTGTTTGTATTTCACCTCTTTCTGATTAGTATTAGAATAAATGCCAGAAACCCACTTTGACAAGTACGAATTTCTGTTTCTTCCTTGCAGTACGTAGGGTCAAATCCCTGTGACTACTGAATAGATGGACATCCTTGTGTTTTTTGTCATGCCTGTAATTTTTTCAGTGAAGTTTTCCCTTCTTTACCCCAATTCACTTTCTTTGATAAATGGATAGACTTTGCAATTTTCAGGTATCTACATGTGGAGTCTACTGTGTTTAAATTCCACAGGAATTTTGAAAAGAGATTAGATTATTTGTGCAGTGACTGTTGAAGAGCTATCTTGAATTGGTCACAAGCTTGAAGGTCAGTCTGCATTTACAGTATAAACTGTGGAGTAAAAACCACAGAGGATTGTGAAATCAGACTCTCAGGAAGTGGGAAAACATGATGTCTTTAGTATTATGTTGCCCAAACATGTTCACTGTTTACTTTCAGGTAAGTTTCTGCTGGCTTTTTCCTGATGTTAAAAAGAGATCGTGTTATGTAGGTGTTGGAATGAGCTGTTTTGGGAAGGCATTGCATTAGCTTTGAGTCACATATATTTGTAGGCTGGCCTCATGATGTTACATTTCATCTCTACTTTTCTGTTCCTCAGCTAGACGTGAGACTCTTTCCTACCCACAGTCAACTGCACTGAGATCAAGTAAGCCTCTCTGGACATAAAAATCCGCATTGAATAGAACAGCTGGGTACCCACGTGAACATATGAGCTTTCTGCTGAATAGATGATGTTTTACTGCTTTCAGTTAATGTGTTCTTTAGTGTCATTCTTTTAATTTCACAGTTAAGACAAACATGCCATATCTGGTGTCTGATAAAGAAAGGAGATTTATTTTTTTCAATTTCACTGGCAGAGATGAAAAACTTGATAACTACATTGGCTTAAAATATGGATCAAGATGTTGAGGGAAATCTTACCTGCTTAGATAGCATTGTTTAGAGTAATGGGAATGTTTTAAGTGATGGCAATTCCTGCTTCATCTTTGATCATGGGGAATGTGAATGTATTTGTACGTACGTTTAGGATTAAATGCTTTAAGTCAACCAGAAGTAGAAAACAGAGAAAGTAGAAAATACAGATTTAGTACTTGGTTTATTTTCTTAGACTTCAGAAAACGTGATAGGCAGGTATCTCTACCCAACAGTGATTAAACTAGAATATCTTAATTTTTCTTACTGCATCTGTTACTATAACTTAATTGCATTTTCTTTAAATGTGTGCTAAGGTTTTAATTGACATACAGAAAAAAATAGAAGTGACTAATACTTGGGGAAAAAAAGGTATTATGGAAGAGTGGTCCCCAGATAATCCCAGTTTTACAGTGTACACAGAAACAACTACTGTCATGTACTTTTAGGAAAACCATCCTTGCTCCACCATTCGAGTTGCTCTTAATTCTCAGAAGAAGCTATTCTTCCTCAGACTTTGTCTTTTCCTGTAAGTGACAGAAAAACCCAAAATGCCTGGGGATGTGTTGCAGGTTTCGTGAAGGTTGTAAGTACAGTCTTTATCTGTGGCAGCCTTTTGTTATAATGGGCATTTTAATTCTGCATAGTAGTGATATTTGTGACTTCTTGGCGTTGGACCTCATGTCACTGCTACACATCGGGCAAGAGGCCATCAGGATTCCCAATGATCAGATGAGAACTGGGTTTACCTTTCCCTTCTCACATTACCTTCCCACTTCTCTTTCACCCTATCTGTACCTTATTTGGGACCTAGGACCTGTTTTGGAGTGGCCTCTTCTTCACAGAGGTGACTACAGTGCGAAGAGTTCCCATTCTGCTATTTTAATTCTGAAATAGTGGAGACCTACTTCAGTCCAGAGTAGGTCCACTATCCCCCAAACTGTCCACTATCCCCTGATTTATCCACTGTCTCTGCACGTGAAATAATCCCTCACATGTAGTGAGAGGAAAGGCCACCACTGACTTTGGAGCTGGGAAGGTGAGTTATCCCCTCTGGGGGTGGGGGGAAAAAGTTGCATTGTCCCATTTCTGGAAAGGCAATGTCAGGATAGGGAAGGGAAAATCATAGAGGCAGAGTAGGACTGAATTGGGTCATCACAGGCAGAATTTGGAGGCACGGGATGAGCATCACGAGTAGCACAGTTGTATCCATACATTGGTGTGATTCTTGAAATTTTAGTATGGTTTTAAATTTGTGGAGCCAAGTGTTACCATTATCATCATCTGTTACGCTGCTGTCTTAGTATAAGCATCCTCTAGATAGATTTAAGTCTTTATCAAACATATCTGGGCTGTAAAAAAATAACAGACATTTTCTGCTGCTGCCTGGTGTGTTGATGACCTATTTCAGGTGATGGTCACTGTGTCAAAAGAGTTTAGTTCTTCAGGCTTTTCCATTCAGCGTATACAGACAAAATACAACTTCCAGGTTTCCGCTTGAGTCGCGGCGTGAAATGTTAACACGGGGCTGTATTTCACGTAAAAAAAAGAAGCCGTTAGACTTTTTTATGCGCCTTTTGCTGCTGGCCCTGCTCTGGTCCCTAGGCTGGAGCAAAACAGTCCTGCAGAGCGGCTTTCTTTCATCAGGGTGCTGTTGCCACCTCGCGGCATTGGCCACAACCAGCAACGACTGCTGCGTGCCCTGCGTCAGTCGCTGACAGGCGTCACCAGCGAGGTGGGTGTAGGATTCGCAAGGGGGAGGGAGTGAGTCTCTTCTGAGGCTTTGCTTCTGTTCCAACGCTCAGAGATTTGTTATGGGGGGATTTCTGATGAAGGTGCCCTATCTCTTGTGCACCAACAGTGGCAGTCGGTGGTGGTCTTTATTCTTTCTCTTGCTCCATTTATTTGCTAAGGTGGACAAGGGTAGTAAGTGTTGTCCATGCTGAGCCTCAGATTTTGCAAACACACTGTAAAATCCTCAGCCTTTAGGAAGAATTGAAGTAGCACAGCCCTGACAGACCAGCCACCTGGACAGTAAAGCATCTCAAGTATGTGCCATCATTCAGCTTTCAGCAAACAAGATGTTGAGCAAAAAGACTAGTAAGTCTTAATCAGATCTTGTTATACACATTTATTTTTTTTTAAACTGAATACTTGAAATAGTTCGTGAAAGTTTTGCAATCACCCTGTGAAGTGGTGTTCAGTTTGGCCCAGACCCAGAGTGCAAGCTTGTGTTATTATTGTTGCTAAAGCATTTTAAGAGATGAAGTATGAATTTCCTTTAAAGTAGATAAAAAACTTGAAAGGTTAGAAAGGTTAGATGTGTTTCTAATAAAAAAACCTCATTTGGGCTCCAGCAAAAATTCCGAGTTTTGGTTTTTTGAGTGGTTTTTTATTGTTGTTTGATTGCTTTGGTTTTGGTGTGGGTTTTTTTGTTTGCTCGTTTTCTTTTGTTTTGGGGTTTTATTTGATTTGTTTGGTTTGTTTTGTTTTTTTAATTGGAACTCACATAAATCAATAAAAATAGAGCGTTGAGTTCTTATATAATGCTGAAATGCTCAGCAGAGTTTACACCTGGAATTTTCCTACATTGCTCACTAGTGTAGTCCTGCTTAATGTATGAAAAAATGAGCAAGGTATGGATTTTCAGTTGTCATAACTAGATTAGTAATCATCCAAACACTTCTTTTGTGGGATAAATACTTACTGTTAGCTGCACTTAATTTATTAGGTATTTAAAACAAATGAACAAAAAACAAACAACCAACCACAAACCTATCAGATAGCTATTTCAGGTTAAAATTCTTCTAGTCAAAACATAAATATTAAAAGTTATCTGTAATTGGGATCTCCCTTAAGTGGACAACACATGCCTGTGCTGGCATGGTAGGTGGAAAAGAAGAGGAAGATACCAGTGCTCTGTTAGATAGTCACTCACACTTGGACCAGCCTAAAGTGCTTATCTCCCAAATCTGCCTTAGTTATGAAAATGTCAGTGTAGGCCAGGGGAAGCAAGTGCTGAAAATCTTTCCTCTAGCGCTGTCATATAGGATGAGTTCTAAATTTGTTTGGGTGTTGGAAACTGACTTCTTTAGCAGTTATTCATCACAGTCTTAGTTAATATTTTCCCCAAAGAAATGCAATTTTTGCAAGTACTTTTAGAGATTCTTAATGTGGCTGCAGTCTAAACTTTAGGCAAATAATAAAGTGGATTTAAAACCAATTTGGAACATGCAGAAATCAATATGGTTCTTTGAATGAACACCACATAATTAGGTACATCTGGCTTGTAAATTATAGCTAAACTGAATTTTTAAAGGGCAAACTCTGCTTATGTTTAATATCCATTTAAATCCCTCTTTTAATCTCTTTTAATTAAATATGAAGTAAAAAGAGGTTATTCTCATAGCTTGGTGTTTTTTAGTTTTACTTGACTTGAAATTTTATCTAGATATGATTGCATTTGATATGCAAGTGGTGTTTTAACTGTTTGTATGATTAATGCCTTTGGCTTTTAAAAGAAAAAGGGCATAGTTTGATTGTTACGCATTAGCAAAATACTTGGATCATTCACTTGGGACTGGAACACAGCCCTTGCAAACTGAGACACATGTGTTTTCCCATATGTACACTGCTTTTATAAGAACAAACCCCTTCCTTTTCTAAGGTAATATTCAATTTTCTGTTTTGGCAGCATCACTGCCATACCTTTTAAAAAAATAAAAATGTACCTTATAAGCCGTACACTCCAGTAGCACTGTTGAAAACATGCTGTATTTAACACTAGTTCAGGCACTTTGTTTTCAAGCTTTTTGACTTTTGGCCATGTGCTATTAGATTTCCTGGTTTCAATTAAAATGTGCCTTTTCAATTAAAACTGTTCCAGCATTGTGTTTTGATGCATAAGTATCTGGCAATACCTCTTTTCTTACATCTTGCTGAGAGTGGATCTGGTGTAAGTATCTCTTCTCATTGCCTGTGGTTATGCTGTCAGTCACTATGTAGCACACTGACGCCTCACTCATCTGAGAAATCTGTGATGCTTTTGTATGATTTCTGTTTCTGATGCAGGTTTTTTTCCATGTTTATGTTTTTGGCATTCTGCCCTTCAGTTTTATTCCTTCTGAGACCTTTCTTTCATTTTTTGCAAAGGCTGCAATGCCATATAATAACACAAGCATTGAATTTTGTCATAAACTGCCACTGGGAAGCACATTTTATTATGGGACAAAACTGATTTGCTGTACTCATTACCAAACTGGAGCATTGTACCTTCTTACCTCAGTTCATGCAGGTCTTTTCATCACGGTCTCGTTCTCTTCAGTGCGGCTTTTTGCATGGCATAGCTGGCTTGGCAGTAGCAATCTGTTTGTGCTCCTTGTGAAATCATGAGTGAATTTTTTGATACCTGGAGAAACAATGCTATATATGCCTGTATCAGTACCTGTTGTAGTCCTTGGTGCAAGGCCCTCAAATAACAGGTAACCTTTACCTGTCTGTAACTTCTGTCCCATCCTCTATCAACTTCGGAAGATTCGGGAATCATTTGATTACTGCCTATTTTTGGATAGCAGTCAAGTCACTGAATGTTACTTGACATGTTTGCTCTTGAGAAACCGTTTTACAGTACAGGAGCATTTTTTCAGTGCTCCTGAACTGAAACATTGTTGTCAGTAACTGGCAACTGCTTGATAAAAAAAAGCACCTCTCAGTGCATGGTATCAGTGTGGCTACAATAAAAGTATTGTTATTATTAGTGGGTTTGTACAACATAACACCTATAGTCAAGGCAACGGGATTACATGAGTTCACGTCTCAGAAGTCACGGCATTGCTCTGTGTGTGAATTTGCAGAGCTGTTTTGAAAGAAAAAAGGTAAGCCTGTGAAACCCATTTTGAGCTCAGCAGTCTCATACCCTGGCAGTGTGCTGTTCTGTGACAAATAATGCTCTTTTGGAGGCTGAAAGGTGGGCTTCAGTCTAAGGCAGCATCTCAATCCTGCGCTGATGTTGTGCTGTGGCTGAAATGTCCAACAGTTAGTGGCAGATGAAGATAAAGCGTATGAAGAAAGCTGCATTTGGAGGTTAAGTGAAGCTGTCTCCCCACCTCTAAACCACAGAGCTTTTGAGTAAGGACAAGGGCAGCTTAAAAGCAACTGTTAGCACTGTTTGGAAACCAACAGTCTCAGCATGTTTCTAACAGGGACATGGGTTTGGCAGATGCATGCTGTGGAGTAATCTGGACAGTTTCCAAGGTGGTTACTATTATGTTGGTCTTCTTGGGCTGTGAGTGCTGAAAATACACAGATGTGATTCTGGGTATTGTGCAGATGAACATTATAAACTGTACAGATGAGACTAATGGCACTTTCACATTTCATAGCAATATTATATTCAATATTATACAGGTTCAGCTTTATAAAGACTTTTGTCCATATATGAAGATACCCTCTCTCTGGCTGTTTTCTGTCTAGAAGAGAAAAGCTGAGGTGAGGAGCCTCTGTAAGGCAAGTTTTACTTCATCTGTATGGAAACCAGGATCTGTCTTCTACATGCTGCTTCTTGATATTCCTACCTTGGTGACCTGATTGTGAATCCGCTTGTTACTCTGTACTGCTGCTCATTTTGCCAGTTCATTATCAGAAAAGGAGGTCCTTAGACATGCTTTTGTACAACTTACTGTATGATGAAGCCCTAGGTTTTGCATAATTTGATTGAAGGCTGCACCATCAGTGTGATGTGGGTTTGTATGACACTAGATTTGCCAGATACTGTTCTTGCCATTTGGAAATGAAGGAATGGACAGGCCTCAATAAACCACTAGCACAGTGCAGAATGGATGCTGAATGGGAGAGTATAGAAATGGGCAAGGAGGACATGACAGGGAGGGGGGCAAACAGGATGAAATTCTGCTTTCCAAACACGGTGCAGAAGCTGTTGAGGGATTGCCTGATGCCTTGGGGCTGGACTTTTTATAATTCACTTACCGCAAAGTAGGAACATAACATAATTGGGCCTGCCCAATAGGTGGCAGTATTGTGAGTGCTTCAACACAGGTGCTATCATCTGAATTGGTCTGAAGTCTGTTGTGCAAAGGGGAAAAAATAAGTTAATGATAAGGAATAGCAAGCAGGGACGATCAGGCCAAAACCAGGAGTACCCATAGTTTTCAGTTCTGGCTTATAGGTCAATCTGTTGATGTTCTGATTTACTTTGTCTCTCAAGATTTTAGTGGACTGAATTTCCTTAAGATGAAAACAGTACCTGGTATGTGTTTTGTGTGTGTGAAGACAAATTGCTTAAAAATTGTGCACTATAGATCACTGAGAGGTTAGATTTCTGCTGTTATATGAAAACAGTGCTATATGCTGAAAACAGAATTTCTGATATCAGTCAAAAGGTAAGCACTGGATTATCTTGATACATATGTGTTTTATGGTAGAAAATAATAAACCAAATAGAAATCAGAAGCAAAGTCTGTCTACTCTAACAGATAGGCTATTATACCTAATCCTTTCAGTTACAGAATTGTATAAACAGTGCTATTAAAATCATTTGGCTAATCAAAAGTCCTCTTTTTACTGTAAAGTAAATCCCAAACTAACTAAATTGAATCAGCGGTGTAATTTGGTTTTGCTGCACTGACACTACACAGACAGTGCATATTGCGTTCTCTTCTGCAGTAATAGAAGTAACACAACTACAGATGGTACTGCTTTACTTTTGGGCTAGGAAAAAATTTCAAAATGGCTTCTTGATTTGCCAATTTGAATGTTTGTGTGTAACTTTAAGTGCCTAACTGAAAGCAGAAAAACTTATGTACAGTGCAAGAAAAATGATTTTTTTTGTTTGTTTTGTTTCTGTGTCTCTGTGCCCCTCCCTGCACACCATTCCTCTGCCTGTGCACCACTGTGAACACGTGGTGTCTGTGTGCACCTTCACAGCCATGTGATGACTCAGAGTGGCAGCAGCAGAATATGCAGACAGCAGGTCAGGGCTGCACTGTTTGGCACCTGGGAGAAAGCCTAGAAGGTGGATTTCTGCATCCTAGGAGATGGGCAGTGCTGGGGGAAGCAGTAGCTCATCACTTGGTGCTGCAGGATCTCAGTGCTCTGTAGGGATGACAAAGAGCTCATCCAGTAGTCCAAACTAGGGAAGGGCTAGAAAAGAAAAATATTGCCTGTTTTATAAACCTCTGCATCTTGAAACAGTGCAGTTATGATCTGCCTGCCTGAAAAAAGGTTTTAGTAGTACTGTAGGAGATGTAGAAAAGGACCAGTGGAGCAAATTGAGGGCACACTTCTGTGTTGTCTTTGACAGCTTACTCAATCAGTAACTTCTTGAAAAAGATCTTTCTGGTGGCACCTACAAGTTAAAAAGACACCACTTGCAGAAGAAGTAGGTACAGTTAACTTTCTAATTATATCTTCCAGGCTTTTTAATTTAACAATTTGCTTCTTTTTTTTTTTTTTTTTTCCCCCATGAAGTATTATCTTGCACTTTTTTTCTGATATACTGTATAAACATCTTGTTTCCCTTCTGAGAGGGCAGCATGTACGGAGATTCCATAAATGTGTGCAGACCAGATCTGCTTCACTTACTTCTGCACAGGTGATCTTGGATTGAAATACAACAATCTTACATCTCATTCCCTTTCAGAACATCAGTTTGGGAAAAACTCAACTACATGAGAATTGTGGAAATGCATTTCATTTACAGTGCATCATTTCTCATTACATTTTGCAAATGAAACACATGAAGAAGTAACACATGTGAGTGCTTCAGGACAGTATCCAATGTTCTTCATGTCCTGTGTGAAAACTTGCATCAGTTACGTGCCTGTAATGCAAACCTACCCAAGAGCATCAGAAGCTGAGAATTGGTCACCCCAAACCTCCTGTATCAGAAATAGGTACCTCTTGTTGGTGCTGCAGAAGAGAGATGGCGTAAACTTTCCTTATATTACTGAATGATTGCTAAACGGCATAGTTTACATAATCCCTGGGTTATATACTTAAGTATGGTATCTTGGAGTTTACTCCAAGGAAACAGCTGGTTGAAAAGCTTTGTTTGTAGCAGTACTGTGAAAGCCAGTACTTTAACTATACAGTCTTACATGGGACAGTTTAGTGCAACTCTTACTTTCTCATCATTGATCCACACAACATTCTGCATCCTTGCTAATTCATGGGAGAGAAAAACTCTACAGCATGTCTATTAGCATTGCTTAAAGAAACCATGGCTGCAGTTATGTCTATTACAATTTTTCAGGGTACTTGTACACCTCTTCCTTCTGTCACAGTTGGGAGTTCAGTGTGAAATCTAGATTTCTTCAGCTGCCGTGTGGCTTCAAATAATTCAGTGCAGTAACAGACAGCAAAAGACATTTAATTGTCTTAGAGAAAATGATGGATGGCCATCATCTGTAGCAAGGAGCTGAAGTTGGGCATGGCTTATTGTTCAGTGATTTGCAATCCATTGTACATGACATTCTGGAAGAGCAGACAGTATCATCAGACAGCTTTAATTATGTCAACCAAACATGGGGAGATTTTTTTTCAAAAAAATCCATGAATATGTAATGTCTGAAGTGTTACATTACCACTTCCTTTCTAGAACTGTTTAGTGCTGTGCAGATTGCTCTTTTTTTTCTTTGCAGAAGGAGATGTATTCTTTCTTCCATGGCAGCTGCCTCCTCTTGAAAGCCTCTTCCTGGTACTTTTCATGTAGTAGTGCTGCTTCCTCTTCCAAAACATTACAGTCTTTTTTTTGCCTTTTTAGCATTGAGCTTCAGAATCTTCTTGGCAGTAATTTTACCACCGTTTTGGGGGTACTATGATTTTTATTATTTTAACTATTTATAAAAGGTGTATCAAGTAAGAAAATGCTTCTGTAAACAGAGCTGTCTCAGTGTGCACTGAGACACAAAACATGAGCAAGGTTTTGACCTGGATTGGGGATGTGGTGACACAGCTACCCATCCTTTCACAATACCCTGCATATTGCTGTAGTAAGCAAAGGCCTGGCTGCAGCCTGTTCTTTCTGTGCTAACACTGCCTTAGTGTTAGCAGAAAAGAGGACAATTTACAAATGGTGAGCTAAAAACCAAACCAGACCAAAAACAGCGAAGTTTTTCATAAAGTAAACCCAGAAATTTTCTGTTTCAGCAAAGGGTGTAAAGGACCATAGTTTGTTGTAACCCCCTTGTCTTACTCAGATTCATGGCTTTTAGACTTTTAGCTGCTGAAACTTAGTATGTAAACCCATTTTTTTGTGTGTGTGCCACACAGAAGATTTAATGTTCCTCTGAGAGTTCCGGCCTTTCCTCTGAGACAGCATCTGTCCAAATGTGTGGTGGGTTTTAAGCCCTTCATTTTGAGGGAGTTGCTTTTATTTTCCCAAAGAGAAACTGCCCTATGAAATTTAGTGGTGTTTACTGATTGTATTTTTAGGGATTTTGTCATTCTTTGTTTCATCCTTCCTACTTTGTATCACATGCACAGTTTACTATTAAAGAGTGGGGGGTTTTAAGCTTCCAGGCTGTTTACGAATCATGAGATCTGAAAATCAGTTTGGATGCTTCAGTAACTGGCTCTTCCCTACAGATGAGTAGTGTTATCCCTTACCTGGGCTCCACTGTGGTCCACAGACTCCGTTTCATTTTTACCTGCCTTCTTCCATTACTTTTACAGTCCTAAGTAAAATTACTGGAGTTCATAGGGTGCAGATTCTGGAGGTGATAACGTCCTCATGATTGAATGCCCTTACAGGTCATTGCTTAGCCTAAGATCAGAAAATTGCCTATGTAAACTCTCTTCAGTCTGATTGAGGTCTTTTCAGCTAAGGTACGTGTTTTTAAGAAGCATAACAACCAAAATGAAACATGCAAAAACATTTCTGGAGTCTGAATTGAGACCCAGTAGACAAGAGGAACAGGGCTGAGGGGCAAGATACAATCTCAATTCTGTAAGGAAGAAACAAAACAAAATCACTGAGGTTTTGTTATCAGTCCAGAGAGCTCTGAGTTTTCTGAGAGATTTGAGAAATTGTAATTTGCAGGACTTGCTTATATTTAACCACAATGGTCATTATCTCCCTTGCATCTAAAATAACAAAAGGCATCCATCTATTGTGTATATCTCTTCACAAAGGGCTCTTGATACTGGCATATATTCTGCCTATTTTATTTATGTACCAACACTCCCTTGAATTAAAGGGCCCCAAAGGCTACTGCACTTCATCTTGTCTAACATTATGTTTCTTCCCTTTCCTCTTTTGAGTGGGGTTTTTTGAGTGGTTTCAGTCTACTAAACAGTAACTACCCCATGCATGTGTTTAATATTTTTTTTTTTTTTAACTTGAAAAGTGTTGTAGTTACTTTTTCTTTAGAGATACTGGTTAGGGTTATATTTGCTTTCATTCTCTGTGCTTTGAAGGATGCAGCTGCTGTGCCCTGCTGCACCATAGGAGACAATGAGGCCTGTAAAAGACAGCTAGCTTCTCCAGGAATGTTTGTAAGGGATGCATGGAGTTGTTCATATTGTAAAATAAAGCATCATCAGTGTCACCAAGAGCATTTAACTAAAATGAGATCTGTCTTTCTTAGGCGTTGGAGCAGTATATGGCAAAGGACAGTCTTTATCATCAATAAAATTACTCCTTATCATCAATAAAAGTACAAAATAGGACAAAAGTTGCTTACATTCTGATGTTTTATTCATCCTGGTCCCCAAAGCAACTTCGTCATGGCTGAAGGATTCATACCACCTTTTCTGACTCTGTACCTTTTATTTACAAGACCATGCTGCCTACTTACTGTAAGCTTTAATGAATACAGCTGAATGTTACAATCTGAAATGTTTACTTTTTTTTTTTTTCCCCCTGGGTGCCAAATTTTGTGCAGCTGACAGCTTTGACTGACTTTATCTTGAAATGTACTTATTCCTACTTGTTTCCAGTAACACTCTTGCTAACTGTTAACTGTTCTTAATAGTGTTACTTTGACCCTGACAACCCTTCAGGTGCACACATTTAACCCTGTGAAGGGGGAGGTAGGTGAGGATTTGGTTGCATGTCAGAGCTTGCACAACTGTCAGAACTTCTCCTGAGAGATCATGCCTCTCCTTTTGTCTGAGCAGTCACATTTCCACTGAGGTTTTTTTCCTATTCACTGTGCTAAAAATACAGTAAATGAGTAAGTAGGAAAAGATGGTTCCTTTTGATGGTGATTTTACTGGAGGTTGTGCATGCCAATTGGAAAATAGGCTTCCAAGTAATTGCCCTGATTTTGCTCCAGAGGCGTGTGTGATGGATGCATGGTGGGTTGGGGGGCAGATGCAAAAGACTCCTGCTGCTGTGTTGTACAACAGTGTTGAGTAATAGTTAAAAATAATGATCTTTTCTAGGATGCAGGGCTGTCTGTAGCACAAAGAAATCTGCTAGCTTTTCCAAGAAGGAAAGGGGAATTGCTCATTTCAGGGTAGACAGCACCATGCACTGAGCACAAGTGAAAGACAAAAAAAAAATAAAATCACTTTTAGCTTAATCTACCTTAAAGAAATCTGCTGCTTCTCATCCTTTAAGCATGTATTTAGTCATCCTGTATTAGTCAGTGTAATTACAGAGGCTACAGAACTAATTCCAGATAGTAACCAGTGTTGAAATGTACAATTTAGGCTTAAAAAAATAATTGATTTAAATTAGATTTTCCTGCAAGTTAAGAGAGCTCCAATCTGATTGTCAGTTACCACAATCAGACACCACTCCTCACTCAGGGCTTTTTTGGTCTCCCCTGCCTGCTTTCTCATAACACGTTGGCAAGCTGCAACAAGTGAAACTCCACCCTTCCTACAGACTGGGGAGAAGAAAATGCATGAACGGCGACTGCTGGCGAGTAAAATGAGGGTTTCTGTGAAGGTGCTGGTTTTCCAGACAGTGGCTGGTGTGCAGCTGAGAAAGGGGCGGGACCCTCTTCAAGTAGCTTAGCTGTGATTTGCTGAATTCGTAGACTTTTCCCCTTAAAATCCCAACCCTCTGTCCCTCTTTTTTTCTTCTCTCTTTTTGGTTTGGTTTTTTTTTTTTTGAGAAGTTGACTTGCGGCTGCTTCTCAGTGCGCACGTCAGCTGTAACCTGGTCCCTGGTGCCTTGTGCCGACACCATGAGTTCGGAGGCTGACGAACCCAAGGAAGGTAGGGTTTTTTAACTCTTTTTGCAGGAGAGGAAATGTGCACGGTCATGTTGTGAGAGCCGCTTTTGTAAGCGTGGAGGAGAGTTTCCGCTTACTTTAGCTTTTGGGTATTCAAAGGGGAGGGGAAATGCCTTGGCAAAATCATCCAAAGTCCTGCTGAATTTGCTGGATATGACCAAACTGTTGGCACCCAGGGATGTCTGTCTGCCTTGGCAATGACAATTTATTAACATGTGGAATACTGTTAATAGAAGAAATGGTGTTTCAAAACACTGGCAGTAGAATATCGAAAGAGGAAGGTTTTTTGGATTTAGAAGCACTGTATTTTTCAGCAAAAGAGGAAGTTGCGTGAGGGAGAAGTGAAAGGGCATTATTTGGGGAATAAGCTTGATGCCGCTTACTTCCCTGTCCAAATGAGTGTACACGCATATGTGTGTGTATGTGTGTGTGTGCGTGTTAAAACTGAGAGAGGAGTGTGCCAAAACTATAGGGTTTCATTTACTGCTTCTAGACTGGAACTGTGGAGGAGCTGGAAGCGCTCCAAAAAAAATACACTTATTCCGTAGTGTTGATTGGGAGGGGGTGCAGGCCAGAGTAGGACAGTGGGGAGCAAGCTGGGGAGGAGGAGGGCAATTTCCTGAAAGTGCCTATATACAAAAGACCATTTATACAGGAGAGGGATCAGGGCAGTGGTGGGGTTATACACTGGATTTCTTAGGACTGAATTAATGTTTCATGGTTACAAATAGCCCATAGGGAGACTCAAACTTACAGTAATCCAGTATGGCTGAGAAAAATAATTTAATAAAAGCAACAGTTAAGCAAGCAGTAAGGCAAACTAAGTATTTTGTTTTGGTGAAAACAATAAATTCTCAGAATATTTCAGATGTTTTTTCCCTCGGACTCCATACAAATTCCCCCAGTTGAAGAGTAACTCTACCAGGGATCTCTATCTGCTTGCTTGCTTGCCTGTTGTTGATTTGCAGAAAAGTCAGCTTGGACTGATTGCAACTTGATTCTGATAGAACCTGGTTAGTAATGAAGCACTGTAGGCTGTGTTTTGATAATAATTCCAACAATACTTTCTGTTTTCTTTTTCTTCTTGTTGAATGAACACATGAAGAGGCTGAATGAACACATAAAAGGCTGCTCTTTTTTTTTCCCTGGAATATTCTAGGACAGGTTTATTGAAAAAGTGAACTGAAAAAAATATTTCTCTATAGAAGCTGTTTGAAAAAATGAGTATGTGAATAACAATATAGCAATGTGAGCACTATCCCTCAGTTTTACATCAAGGGAGATCAATGTGCCTGCCTTATCATGAAAGTTCCTCTAGTTTCATGCAGGAAGCTCCAGAAAATTTTACCAATTCGGCTATATTTGAAATGTAATTTTTTTGTTTAAAGAAACCTCTTACCTTCTGAGATGACTCGAATTCTTAAAATCCTCTGAAAATATGTGAGTCTTTCTGTGCATTTCTTTGGAAACAATTTGAGATGTGAGGATCTTCATGCTGAAAACAGGCACTTGGAGCAGGTGGCTGAGACAGGAAAGAAAGGGTAGTGTTTTGGTCAGTTATTTTTAGCTGGGAAAATATTTGGGTTTTGCTGTCCTATAAGTTTAATAGGTTAGAATGGAAAATAAAAAACAGTAGACATTGTGGGAAGATGAGGCTCAGATGGCACCGAGAAGGTTTTTCAGTAAGTCTGTGAAAGTATTGCTGGTAACATACTCACATCTGTAAAGGAATAATTTAGAAGATGCATGAGAAAAGAGGGGTTACTGTGTATGTAAATAAAGACTGGGTTAAACAGGTGAATATGTAGCAGCTTTTACACTACTTTGACTAGTCTGAACATGGCATGAAAGATCACTGTTCAAAATACTGAAAAATACAGTCAAATACCTGCAGATTTTTAGTGATCCAAAGTATGTGGCATCAAATAGGCATTCAGAGTCTTTCAACTAGCTAGTTCTGTTTTATCAAGAAACTGCTTTTTGCATCAAGAAGATGATGTTTCACAAATCCAAAATGAATTTGAGGCTCAGGGTTTTGACACCAAGGATATATAATCTTTGAAGAGGTTTATCAAAGAAGTGGTGGTTGATTTGTCCTTTAGGTGCAAGACTGGCCATCACTCTAAAAGAGAAATTATGATTTACCCACATATTATGAGGTCCAACCAGGGAATTAATAGGTAAAGGTCTATGACCGATTGTGGAAAGGGTAGAGGGTACACCTGGACAACTTGTTTTACCAGGTTCTGTACATTTCAAGGCCAAAGCTAGTGATGAAAGCGTAGTGGTTAATATGCTACATGCTAAAAAGTGAAAGAGCAAAAAAGATACAGGAAAAAATTGTGACTTTGATGCAATTTGTAAGCAAAGGCAGAATTGTTCCATTTTCCTTAAAGCAGAGATGCTCATGTGGCCAGGGAGCATATGCATAACAAGATCAATTGTAAAAATTAATTATACCCATTGTTACAGTGAAGCATTCTCTCCAGTAAAAGCTAAGCATTCTTTGACAGAGACTTCTTTCTATATCCATAAATAAATCTTTCAAGAGTGG